>RZGK01000006.1:1800000-2237630 GCA_004011705.1 Ascochyta lentis
TGCTAAATCCCGATATGTTCATTACGATGTCTTCCATCGCATTGATATCAAAGGACGGACGATCTTTCGCGTTCGATAGTCGTGCAAACGGGTACGGGCGTGGAGAAGGCGCAGCGACTATTGTGCTCAAGCGACTCGATGACGCGATTCGCGACGGGGACCCTATTCAGAGTATTATCCGAGATACTGGTCTAAACCAAGACGGAAAGACAGAGACAATCACCACTCCGAGCCAAGCCGCGCAAATCGCACTCATGCGACGTGTATATAAGAGAGCCGGACTAGACCCGAAGGATACTGGTTATTTCGAGGTATGTACCGTCACTGACACAAAAATACTCGTTACTAACCTTAGCCAGGCCCACGGCACCGGAACACCCACAGGCGATCCACTTGAGGTTGGCGCCATTGCTGCCGTATTTAAGGATTCAAGACCAACCACTACTCCCCTACCTATTGGATCGATCAAGCCGAACGTTGGGCACACAGAATGTGCGTCTGGTTTGGCCAGTATTGTGAAGGTTGTAAAAGCCATTGAGAAGGGCATAATCCCCCCGGCAGCAAACTTAGAAACTATTAATCCGAAGCTGAAGCTCGGGGAATGGAATTTGAAGGTAAGCTTTCTACTCCTCTCTCTAGTACGGCAAAAATGCTGTAAGATGGCGTGTTGACAAGTGTTCACCCTTCAGATCCCCCGAACTGCTGAAGCCTGGAACTCACCTCTACGTCGTGCCTCCGTCAACAACTTTGGGTATGGCGGCGCAAACTCACATGTCATTCTCGAGAACTATACGCCCTCTGTTCCTGATTCCGAAACTACAACCTCGCTGCCCTCGAAGATCTACGTGCTGAGTGCGAAAGATGAATACGCTGCGAAAGCAATGGTCTCCAACCTACGAGACCATCTACTTGACATCAGCGATAGCTTGTCCTTCCAGAACAATCTCGCATTCACCCTTGGAGAACGCCGCTCAGCGTTCCCTTGGGTAGCAGCGACCTCCGCGTCTTCAATATCCGATCTGGTCCGACAAATCGATGCCGGAAACATGAACCCAAGACGCAAGAGTGACCCCCCTAAACTGGGCTTTGTTTTCACGGGCCAAGGAGCTCAGTGGTGGGCCATGGGACGCGAACTTATCTCTGCCTATCCGATTTTCCGTGAAACCTTGTGTGAGGCGGAGGGGTACCTACGCGAGTTTGGCGCCACGTACAGTTTGGTGGAAGAGCTATATCAAGGTGAAAAGACGACAAGGGTCAACGAAGCAGTACTGGGCCAGCCAGTGTGCGTTGCTGTGCAGATTGCGCTGGTTCGCCTGTTAGATTCATGGGGCGTGAA
This sequence comes from Ascochyta lentis, assembly GCA_004011705.1. NCBI lineage: Eukaryota > Fungi > Ascomycota > Dothideomycetes > Pleosporales > Didymellaceae > Ascochyta > Ascochyta lentis. The sequence goes on from RZGK01000006.1 coordinate 1,801,337, forward strand.
GCCAACGGTAGTGTGCAGTCATTCCAGTGGAGAGATTGCAAGTGCGTACGCCGCAGGTGTCCTAAGTCTTCGTAGTGCCATGGGTGTAGTGCACACTCGTGGTACTCTTGCTGCTGACGTGGCCAAGTATTCCAGTCTGGGCCCCGGCGGAATGATGGCTGTTGGCCTCGGTGTTGACAACATACAGCAGTATGTAAAACGTGTTACTGCTGGCCGTGTTGTGGTTGCATGCCAGAACAGTCCGTCGAGCGTCACCATCTCAGGGGATATTTCCGGAATCCAAGAACTGGAGACCTTCCTCCAGACTGACGGAGTATTCGCACGGAAGCTCCAGGTGCCTACGGCATATCACTCTCATCACATGGAACCCCTCGCAAAGCCTTATGCAGAGTGGTTGGATGCGAACATCAAGGCAGAACCACACATGAGTAATGTCATCTACTCTTCACCCACCACAGGCCAGCGGATGTCAAACGTGGAAGAGATCGGCGCTGCAGATCATTGGGTGAAGAGCCTTACGCAGCCGGTGCTCTTTGTTGAATCTTTCACCAATATGTGCTTCTCCGCCCCTGGAGAGCCAAGTGCCGTCGATATGGTTATCGAACTCGGCCCACATCCCGCTCTTTCTGGACCTATCCAGGACATAACAACGCTCGATATCTTCAACGAGTCAACCATTGGATATGCCAGCTGTTTGGTACGCAAGAAGAATGCTGTCAACACAATGCATCAGCTGGCGTGCGAGTTGATTCATAGAGGGTTTCCATTAAACATGGCTCGAGTCAACCTTACGGTTCAGGGTCGTGTATTAACCGATCTTCCAAAATATGCGTGGAACCATCAAAGTCGCCACTGGTACGAGCCACGGATGAATAGGGCGCATCGTATGTTATCTGAGCGGCCCCACGACTTGCTTGGCTCCCTTGTCACTGGTACCAACCGCATTAACCCTTCCTGGCGCCATGTCATTACACCTTCCTCCATGCCTTGGATAAGGGATCACATGCTTCAGGGTACAACCGTCTATCCTGGAGCGGGTTTCATTTGCATGGCTCTTGAAGGCCTGATACAAACCCAGCAACACGGCGATAAAGAAATCTCTGGATACCGCTTGCGGCATATAGACATGCTTGCGGCATTAGTCATCCCAGAGGGCGAAAATGGAGTTGAGGTTCAGTTATCACTCAAGCCATGCAGCGATAACGCAATTTACGCCAAGGGCTGGAGAGAGTTCCAAGTGTTCTCCGTTACTCACGACGACAAGTGGAATGAACACTGTCGAGGTCTCATTTGCGTCGAGCACGAAAGCGAGAGCGCCCCCAAGCTTCCTGTTACTGTCCGTGAAACGACTGACTACCGGATTCGCGTCAGCCCGTCAGATGTATACGACTCCATGCATCGCGTAGGTATTCAGCATGGTCCCATTTTCCAAAATCTGAAGACAGTACGAGCCTGTCCTCAAGGTTCACTCGCAACCATCGAAACCACCGACACAGTGTCTATAATGCCGTATCAATTTGAGCACCCACACCTCATTCATCCAACCACACTCGACACTGTTTTCCAAGCAGTTTACGCTGCACTGCCTGCTGCTGGAGCGGAACTATCATCCGCACAAGTCCCACGCTCCATCAAGGACCTGTGGATTTCAAGGGATATCAAACAGGGCTTTCCCACTACTTTCAGTGCCTTCTCCAAAGTTTACGACAACGACAAACAGAGTTTCAGGGCCGCAATTACAGTAGTCGATGGGAATGAAGGAGGCGTAGTCATCACGGTCGATGACTTCCTCTTCCAGTCCATCGGTAACGCTATTATCAACCGCGAACCGTGCGAGAACGACAAATTTCTTGTTCCAAAGTGGGTTCCGGATCTAACAAAAATGGACCCAGCAGTGCTCCGGCAGCAGATGACTTGCAAACCAGACCTTATCGAGGTACAAGCGTTGCAAGACACCAAGTTAGTGTGCTCCTGGTTCCTCCAAGATGCTCTCGCCGCTATCACTCCGGCAGAGATCGATGGCATTCAAGGCCACCTCAAGCGTTACTATGCGTGGATGAAAGCTCAGGTTTTCACCAATCAAGTTGCTCCTGTCCCAGAGGAGGAAAAAGCTGCTCTCTTTTCAAAAGTCGCAGCGAGCAGTGACAACGGGGCCCTGATGTGCAGCGTTGGACCACACTTAGTGGACATTATGTGTGGTCGCGTTTCACCGCTAGAACTGATGCAGGACAACCAATTACTCCAAAGATTCTATGCTGAATCTTTGAAGCTCGATCGCAGCAGGAACCAGATGGCAGAACTGGTTCGGTTGTATGCGCTGAAACATCCTCGGGCCAAGATGCTGGAGATCGGCGCCGGAAGCGGTGGTGCAACGGATCCTATTTTGAACGCCCTGGGCGTCGATGATCCCCTTTGCGCTTCGTACGATTATACTGACATACATGAAGGCTTCTTTGACACTGCTGAAGAAGATCTCAAAGCCTGGAAGAGCCTTTTGACGTTTCGGAAACTAGATATAGAGCAGGATCCTTCAGTGCAGGGCTTTGAAGCTGGAACGTACGATCTCGTCATCGCCTCGCAGATATTGCACCGAACAAGGTCCATGGACGAGACCATCGCGAACGTGCGCAAGTTGCTCAAACCGGGCGGCAAACTCATTATTATGGAAACAACCCAGGACCAGCCAGATTTCAGGATGACATTTGGCCTGTTGCCTGACCAATGGCTTGGCGAGGAAGAGTACCGGTTGTTGACTCCATCTTTCGCAGTGGATAGGTGGGATGAGCTGCTCCAGAAGAACGGTTTCAGCGGAGTAGATGTCAACGTCCTTGACTGCGAGAGCGATGATGTCTATTCCTACAGCGTCATGATGTCGTCCGCGGATACTGTAGCCCCTCTATATCACCCTGAGGTCATCATCGCGGTACCCACGCAGAGTCCGCCTCAAAAATGGCTGGACAGCTTGACTGATGCGGTCACGGCCGTGACTCTCTCGAAGCCCACAGTTCAGCCCTACGACAACCTTGACTGCGAAGGGAAAATCGTCATCTTCCTCCCTGAGCTGTCCGACAAGCTGCTAGTCAATCCGACGAATGCGCAATTCGATGCAGTAAGGAATATCTGCACCAAATCGAAAGGCATGCTCTGGATCACACTGGGTGGAGCAATGGAAAGTACGGACCCATTTTCCAGTTTAGCCCCAGGCTTTCTTCGCATTCTTCGGCTGGAATACGTAGGCAAACTTCTGGCGACTCTCGATCTCGACTCAAGCGCGGACGTCTGGTCTGATTCTATGGTCGAGACTATCAGTGGTGTTTATGCAAGCATCTTCGCCGATAACGCGGAAGATAGACCACGGGATTTTGAATTTGCGGAGCGTAACGGCATCGTCCATATCATGCGGTACTTCAAGGACCACACACGAAACAAAGAATGGTTCCCTGACACCGCCGAAGCAAACACCACTGTGTTGCAGGAGTTTACTGGCAGCTCGGTTCACCTTACAGTTGAGAATCCCGGACATCTGGAGAGCCTTGTGTTCGTACCCAGCCCCGATCGTTCGAGTGTAGATATATCGACAGATGAGCTCGAGATATGCCCCCAAGCTTTCGGTATAACACCCCGAGATATTAGCGCTGCGACAAACACTCTTCAAGACAGCACCATGGGCTTTGAGTGTGCAGGCACAGTTCTTCAAGTTGGTGCCTCGGCTTCACTGGAGGGTTACAAGATTGGCGACCGTGTTGCAGTCGTGATGAACGGCGAATCGGGTAGCACAATTCGTGTCCCTTGGACTAGCGCAGTACACATCCCATCCGCTATGGGCTTTGAGCTGGCTTCTGCTCTGCCTGTAGCTTATGTAACAGCCTGGATCTCACTCATGGATGTGGCTCGCATCGAAAAAGGGAACACCGTTCTGATCCACGATGCCGGGTCAGCGGTTGGTCAAGCTGCAATTTCCCTCGCAAAGTTCGTTGGCGCGGAGATATTCGCTACAGTGAGCGATGCGGAGCATAGCAGCTTTCTAAGGCGCGTGATTGGCGTCAAGGCGAATCACATCTTCTCAAGCGCTAATTCCACCTTCGCGGCAGCCATTCTCCAAAAGACTCAAGGCCGCGGTGTAGACATAGTACTCAACACACTCGAAGGACCCCTTTTGCACAAGACACTCGGTTGCGTAGCCCCTCTTGGCCACTTTATCGAGCTTGGCAGAAGGGATTTCGAGCAGAGCAGTCGTCTAGACATGGGCGTGTTCGCTCGCGGTATTACCTTCTCAGCAATTGATATTGCAATGTTGGCAAAGCACAAAGGAAGCCAGGTCCACCGGGCTTTGACTTCGACACTGCAACTTATCAAGGCTAGAAAGATCCGCGGTGTACCAATCTCTGTGCACGATATCTCCGACGTGGTCCAGGCTTTCCGAAATGCGCAATCGGGTAGATCTCCAGGAACAGTGGTTCTTTCAGTGAAGCCCAATAGCACAGTACCGGTAACTATACCCCAATCTGCCATTTCCAGCCTTAAAAAAGCATTCTCTAACGTTCAAGCAGGTAATCGCTCAAACGCCCACAGTGAAGTTGCACTCCAACGCATCTTATGTCGTCGTTGGTGGCTTCGGAGGCATCGGTCAGAGCATTTGTCTCTGGCTTGCTGAACACGGAGCCAGGAACCTAATTATACTCTCCCGAAGTGCTAACGCAGCCGACAAAGCAGCGCCTCTTCTGAATGACTTGCACAACCTGGAATGTCGCGTCAAGGCTATCGCATGTGATATCACGGACGAGAATGACATCTTACGCGCCGTCGAAGCCTGCAAAGACATGGCTCCCATCCGCGGAGTAATTCAAGGTGCCATGGTTCTCCGTGATTCAATCTTGGAGCAAATGTCTCTTACCGACTACATGACGGGACTACGTCCTAAGGTGCAAGGAACCTGGAATCTTCACACCGCATTCGGAACCACGCCCCTCGACTTTTTTGTAATTCTCTCTTCCATCGCTGGCATCATTGGCATTGCGTCCCAGTGCAACTATGGCGCAGGTGGTGCATTCCAAGATGCGCTAGCAGCACATCGCACCAGCCGAGGGTTGCCTTGTGTCTCCATCGATATTGGGGCTGTGAAAAACGTGGGATACGTCGCGGAGCACGATGAGACGCACACTTATCTCAAGAAGCAGGGCCACATGGTGCTATCCGAGGGCGACGTTCTTAAGTCTCTCGCGTGCGCGATTACCTCGCCATTCGCGACTCAGCTCGTCTTCGGTATCAACACGACACCCAGCAGTGCACTGTGGGATGAAGGCCCTGCTTCTCGTGATCTCCGCTTCTGGCCTGCCAAGTTTCGGTCTACAGGCAACGAAAGCGCGAACACAGGCCTGGCCGATACACTGGCTGGTCGCATCTCATGCGCGAAGTCGCTCGAGGAAGCTGCTGCTGCGGTAGGAGCAGAGATTACCACCAAGATTGTGGATATCTTTATGATTCCGGAGGCAGAAGTGTTCCCCAACAAGCCAATGGCTGATTTTGGGGTAGACTCATTGACAGCGGTGGAACTGAGAAACACCTTAGCAACGAAAGCTGGCGCGGAAGTGTCCATCTTTGACATTATGCAGAGTCCAAGTCTCAGTGCTTTAGCGCTGGCAATTGCAGCAAAAAGTGCGCATCTAAACTCCGCGCTGGTTGTTACTTCCTAAGTAGAAAAGTATAGAGGATGTAACCTGCAAAATTCTTTTAACTGCTGCCATAAACGATCTTATTTGTTCTGGAGGCAAAGCTGAGCCTTTCTCTAGCATTGTTTCTCGCGCGCTCATACTACTCCTACTCTCGTGCTTCGAACTCCTCGTTTAACTAGTGCCGTACCACTTAGATTTGGCGTGACTGTACTCAACCCTTTTTTCTATTTCATACACACATCCACGAGCCTTAGGACTCATGAAGGCTAACCCTTAGCTGAATCCCCTAGGTCCCCTATTAGGCAAGAAAGTCATTGATGCCATCTGTGATTGTAACACATGGCGAGCAGGTACTGGCACTGATCCGATATACACTGACATTACTAGTTGAATTGTTGAAACACATGTTCTACCGGTACTAGCATGACTTACGTAGGGCTCTCCTCACACTTCTGAGCACATTTGTAGGCCCACTTCCGGCTCATTGATCCATTCATAGACCTTCGGGTTGCAATCATATTGCCCAAATACTTTTCAATACAACAATACAACAACGGAATCGCCTGATCAGCTAAAGTCTCGACAGCTAGTTATTGGATAAGAGACTAGAGTTCCAAGGCACTTTTGCTTCTTTACTCTGCTATGTGGTGGATCCTGCTCCAACTCATCATCTAGAGTTTCCACGTTACAAATCATTGCCGCTACCCCTTAGTAAGATTATGAAGGGTGCAGATCTCTTACGCCTTCCGTCCAAGAACACGGATTTGGGGTGGATTAAGGGATAACGAATAGAGAGTCTGGCAAAGTGCACAAGGAAGGAGTTCGAGGGGTAATGGCACGTTCTTTTCGACAGCGATGGCGTGGCATACGAGTGCGAAGTGGATAAATGGCCGAAACAAGATGAGAAAAGTGGTGAGGCCGATCTGAAACGGAATGTAACCCGAACTTCGAGCTGTAGTACCTAAGGTCTTTCAGGTCTTATCATCAAATATCGGTCATGGTGGATAAGCCAAGCGACTAGAACGAATGGCCAATGCTTCGCCGCGACAAAGCACTGTATAGTAGACAGCAGTGTCTTGGGGGATCGCTTCCAAAATTATCCCAAGATCGAATTAGGAAAAGAATCTACCACATGACCGGGTAAAGATTGACTGTACTATCCGAATTAGGCAGCCCCACAGCCTATGACAACTGACGCTTTGCAGAGAAAAAGTCAAAGCTTCCAGGAAAATAACCCTGACACTGTCCCTACGGCGTCTAAATGGCCACTTGGTGTTTTTGAAGAATTCAATCCGTAACAAGCCAGCTGTTGATACAGCCTAGCCGTGGTGGAAATGTCTACTATGTTTTCCGGCAAGAGTAGAGTCCTATGGTCAATGCATCATAGAGGGTACATGAGTGCTTGGCAACTCTAGCACTCTAGGTATTGTGGAGTTCTGCCCAATTAGTAGAGCTAAATTTTCTGTGTTGTCTGTTAGAGCATCTGTGCGCGCTTGTTATAAACGTTGATAGGCGCTTCCGCACTGGAGCCTCCGCACTGGCCACGGGACTCTACTTCCGCCGCAGACCATACTCCGTAGCAGTACAATGCACAGTTCGAGAATCGGAAGGCCGGCTCGTCCGACTTGCCGTGTGGCCGCTCGAATGCGGACGGGCGCAGTAGACCTACTCACAAGGCAACAGCACGTAGTAGTAGAGCGCTAGAAAGGACAGTAAAGAAGAGAGATAGAATATCTATACAATGGCCAATCAACAGCCCTTGCTACACTCCTGATTGGGAGGGTACAGTCAAAATTCACCAGTTTATACAATACCCGTTGACGCTTCTACGGATAAGGTAACAACAAAACAAAGCTCTCGATCCCCACGAGAATTCAGCAAGGCGACGATCGAGAATCCAAAGGAATGTGTCATCCACTGCAGTTCCCGGTTGCGGCCGGATGCGAAAAAAGGCCGCGATGCGAAAAAAAGACCGCGATGCGAAAAAAAGGCCGCGATGCGAAAAAACGGCCGCAATGCGAAAAGACAGACCAGAATCTTTGTGGCCAGTCTTCGAGGATCCTAGCGACAATGGCTGCGCTAGTAACCATTCCAAACAACGGAACTAACCGAACTCCTGAAACAGCAACTTTGCCTTATTGACCTCAAGTTGTAAAACTGCCTTGCATGGTGGAAAGCAACTATGATGTTAATTCAGTGGGTGAGCTCCTGGCGATGTCTTTCACGATTCCTAGTCGTCGCGTTGTCATTCCCTCGAGTTTGTGAAACATACGTACGGCTTCAAGGACATGTGCGCCAAGCTCTATCAACAAACTAACTATGCTTTGCCTCGTACGCCTGCGGTTGTCGATGCTACTGCCGACACGGCATTGTTGTTAAACCTGTTCTCGGCCGTCCTAATCTCGCATCACTGTCTTCTCTTACCCTAGGGGGCGAGCCTAGTACGGTGACTTCGTACTCTCGACTCTCGGCAAAAGATAGGACCGAACCTCAGCCGCACTCCCGGATTGGTACGCCCAGAGTTACGCAACACCAGAAATCACCTAAAGACCTAAACTAAAAACAGGGTGTTAGAAAACTCCCTACAAGACACTCTTAAAATAGGTTACTTAGTAGGTATACTTTATATAGTAAACACAACTAAGTTATTACTATATTATATATTACTATAGCTAATAACCATGTTATCTTGTATCTTTTAATATAATTTATTAGTTATATTAGAATTAAATAGTATAGCAGTGTTCTAGAGTTGCTTTTAGTTAGAAATAGCTTTTCTTTTAGTAAAGCTATATTAAACTTATATTACTTATTATCTTTAAAAAAAAAATACATTATTTTTATTATAAGATTTATCTACTACAGTTTCTTTTGTACTTAGTACTAGTATAAAGTATATACTATTGTTTATAACTAGATTCTTACTAATAGTAAAACTTTAAATAAATAAACAAAATTAGTTTTATTAATAATTAAATAAAATTAACTTTAATATTTATAATTAACTATAAATATTCTATGAATTTCTTTATACTAGCTACTAGCTATAAATAAATAAAAACTTATACTATTAAAGAATACTTCTAAGTTAAAATATAAAATACATCTAAATAATAAGAACTACTATAGTATATATTAATTAAAACTTATTATATTTATTAGTTGTAAATTTACAAGACTTAATAATAAAAAACTTAATAAGATAGTTTTCTTTCTTAACATAGCTTTAGCTGCTTTTCTAGACTTAGAATAAGCTTTCTTACTATAAATAGCTTAAGAACACATAGTCTGTTGTTTAGATAACTAGCTTAGGAATAAGTAGGAGATAGATTATTAATTTATATATAGGTGTCTACTTAGGTTACTATTTATATGCTTATTAAGCGTCCTATGCTTCTATTAGTTAATTGCTTAGTATACCTAATATAGGCAATTAACGCGTTGCATACGTAGTATAAGTAAGGAAAGATTTAAATCTGTTAGTAAGTTAGCCTAACCTTAGATAGAGTAGGTCTAGGTAAGCTAAGCTTCTAGTAGGTAGATCTAGCGTTTAGTAACGTTGCAACACACCCCCTAAGCAAGTTAAGCACGTAAGACTTGCCTGTTTAGGAGCTTACACTAGTTTTTGTTAAGGCATGTATTATATATACTAAGAAATTAGTAAGTAAGCTTCCTACAACACTAATCGGTTACTTATCCTGCCTTCTATTTTAGTATAACTCTGCGCTATAGTTAAGGTTAGTACTCTTCTAATTAATCTGCACTTACGTCTGTTACTTAAACGCTAATACTTATAGAAACGTTCTGCTGCGCAGAAAGCGCACACTGCTGCTATATCTGCTGCCTAATCTTCCTGCAGGCGCTCTGCCTTGCTTACTACCTTGCTACCCCTAAGCTCTCTAAGCTTACTACTAGCTTCTCTCCTAGGCTTGCTATCCTGCTAGCTATCTCTGCTGCTGCTGTTGTTGTTGTTGTTATTAGTACTGCTACTGCGCTCCTTCTCCTCTGCGCTGCCTTGCTCGCGCTTGCGCTCTGCCTTACTCCTACCCCTGCGCTTGCCCTTACTACCTTACACGCCTTTAGGCAATAAAGAGCTTATATTATCTCCTCCCCCTACTCCTGTCTCTAGCACCTGTAGTGCTAAAACAACCTAGCGCAAGGAGTTATGCCTAGAGTATATTAATGTAAAGTTATAAGACTTTCTTCTTATAATCTTTATTAGATAGTTTTCTTTTTAGGAATAGTTATTACCTAAAAAGGCAACTTAAGCTATTTAGCCTAAATATATATATATTAGGCCTAAATACAGGTACTTTGCTAATTAGGTTTAGCTCTTACCTAATCTAGTAAAGTACTATCTAAAGAATGCCTAACTAGAGAGCGTTAGAAAGCTGTGCTTATTATAGCTATAGCTTTACTAGATCTAGAGTTAGCTTTCTTACTATAAATAGCTTAAGAACACGTTGCCTTTACTAGTAGGTTACGTGTACACCTACGTAATCTGCTAATAGGTTGCGTAATTGCCTACGTAATCTGCTAGTAGGTTGCGTAATTGCCTACGCAATCTGCTTAGAAATCTACTGTTAATTTCTAAGCATTTATTTATAATAACTATTCTAGATTCTTCTAATTTATAATAGAGAGAAGCAGAAGTAGAGTATAATTACTACTTACTTTCCCCCTCTCTTAGTTCTGTACCTAGCATTTAATATAATAACTTGTCTATTATATTATCTTACCTTATTACTATATATACTCCTCTTGCCTCTTTAGGCTATACGCTTCCTATTTTAGAATTACCTAGTCTAGTTAGTCTAGGTCTTCTAGATTAGGGAAGAAAGTAGTCTGTCTTCCTTTTCCTCTTACTTTCTTTATAATTAATAGTGTCTTAGCTAGTTGTTTAAACAGTAAGTGCTATAATTACTTAGGTAGTAGCTCCTACTACTAGCATTGCGCCTCTAGGCACAACTGCAACCCCTAGTAAGATCTTTCTACTCTCTTGTCTATTAATTACTTGCTAATACTTATAGCCTTCTACTTACCCTCTCTAAGGCCTGCAAGCTCTTAGCAGCTATACAGGGCAACGTTAAGCCTATAGACTTAGCTCTTAAGAAATTAAGAACTAAGTTTTATACAGTCTTAGTTATTGCTAAGGTAGCAGTTGCTGCCTATAGTCCTCCTCTGCTGCCCTCCTCTTCCTCTAAGCTGCCCCTGCCTACACCTACTGCTTCTACCTCTGCTGCTAACACTGCTACTAACAAGAACAAGGTCTGCGCTCTAGGCAAGCGCTATAAGAAGAGAGCTGTTAAGCTTATTAATGCTCTTATTAATAAGTTTGTTAGTTATAAGAGTCTAGCCCTATCTAGCTTAGAGAGAAGCTAAAGGGTTTAGGGCGTTAGGCTAGCCTCTTATATAGCTTAGTCTTCTAAGCTAGTATATTAATTATCTATCTAGACAACTAGTTAATCTAGTTGTCTTGTATCTGCTTTTTTAGCAAAGTGGTTAAGAAATAGATATCTTTTACTAGGCCTTGCCTAGACCGTTACATTAGTAAACTCCTCTCTGTTTAGATTAGGCCTAAGGCTATAGAGCTTTGCTTCTTAATAATACCTTATTCTCTCCTCTAATCTATATATATACCTATGCTTTACTTCTCTATAACTGTTGTAATTATATCCTTAAGATTAAGCTAGTCTCTAAACCTCTTAAACTGTTGCCTTAATAGATTTTTTGTTAATCTATCTGCTAGCATACTATTAGTAGGGAGGTATAGAACTTTAAACGTACCTACAGCGTGCTTCTGTTATAACTACATATTTTATATATCTATATAGCGCAGCTGCGTTGTTATACGCTTGTTCTCCCTAACTACTAGCCTAATTATTTGCTAGTTATTATAGAAGATTATCTAGGCAGCTTCTAGGATTAGTGTAAGCTTATTAAATAGCTGTTTAAGCGCTATAGTCTCCTTAGCAACATACTTAAGTGCTAAGAGCTCTGCCTTAGTAGTAGAGGTAGTAACAGTAGCTTACTAGGACGCTTTCTATACTATTAGCCTACTAAAGAGCATTATAAGGTATCTATAGGAAGATTGCTAAGTCTTAACATTATTAGCAAATAAAGCGTTACTACAAATAAGCAGCTTAGCTCTACTGTGCCTGCTGTACTAAATTAACTAATACCTAGTTTAGTATAAGTAGATAATTATCTAATATACTGCTTTAAAGTGCTCCTTACTTAGGTTAGTAAGGTATAGAGATAGTTTAGCTACTGCAAACGCTATATCTAGGCACAGCATAATTACAGTGTATAGCACTAATCTAACTCTTTCCTAATAGCTCTTAATCTCCTGCCTAGTAGCTTCTCTAGTGCTCTTTACTAGATCTACAGTAGAGAGCAGAGTGTATAGAAAGAGTCTAGTTTTATTAAGGTTAAACTTCTTAGTAATTTTATTAATATACTTATTATAAACAAGCGTTATTTTCTGCTGTTCCTAGTTCCTAAGTACTCTAATATTAAGAAACTATTATACTAGACTACGCTCTTTAATTATATAAGCTACTGCAATTATGTTAACAATGTACTTTGCCTTAGTAATCTAAGTAGAGTAGTACATTACTAGTATATTGTTAACATAGAAGAGCAGCAGTATCTAGCAATTACTGCTAAAGAATAAGTAAGGCTCTTCTTTAGATACTATAAGTCTAGTTACTCTTAGTGTTTAAGAGAGCTCCTTATACTATAGGAGAGGTAAGTCTTTTAACCTATATAGTGCTTATTTAAGGCGCACGCATTTTCTAGGTATCTTATACCTATCTAGTAGCTTATAGGTTACTACTAGCTAGTAATCCCTATAGGCGTGTAAGAAGGCTCTAACAATATTATACTGCATAATTTCTAAGTTAAATTTAGCTATAATTGCTATAGCAGTCCTAAAAGACCTAGCAGCAAGGGTTGCTGTGTAGGTAGACTAGATTATATTAATAACTTAGAGATCCCTATATACTACTATCCTAGCTTTGCACTTAAGAAAGTAGCTATTCTAATCTAGTTTATACGTAAACACCTATTTAAGTAGCAGTAGCTTATTATCTCTAGTAAGTAAATTAATTACTTTCTAGGTGCCTGCGTTGTGCAGAGTAGTAATCTCTTTACCTACAGCTTTCTTAAATAGCTGCCTGTATAGGTAAGAGAGTAGATCTCTCTATTATTGTAGGGGGTTAGGAAGTTAGTCCCTATATAGCTGTTAAGCTTAGCTTAGAACTAGCAGTTGCTCCTTCTTCTCTGCTAATGCTTGTATTACAGCATATACTGTTTTAAGCTTAGTGCTAGTTAATTCTAATAGAATTAACTTATCTAATAGGTAGCTCTCTCTATAATCTGTCTAGCAGTTATATAAGAGAAAGTAAGCCTCTAGTGTGTTACTTCTAGGATCCTCTAGATCTAGATAGCGTAACCTTCTACTCCTTCTTACTAGTAGTAAGCTTAGAATTAGTGCTACTTCTAATTAATTTAAGTCTTCTATAGTAGCTATGTTGCTCTTAACACCTAGAGCTGCAGAAGCAGCGCTTCTAAAGTGCGTAGGTGCAGCGTTATATTACCTAGATCTCTCTAATCTTACTCCCCTTAGCAGGCTTGCTCCTCTAGGTAAGTACTCTTTCTAGGAGCTGCTAGAGTGTGTAACGCTAGGCTTAGGTGTAAGCTCTAGTGTTCTTAGGCCTAAATACTCTAGGTTCCCTGCATAGATTCCCTATAACTTACTAGCCTTGTTTATTACTTATACAGGAGATACTCCTTATTTAGTATAATCTACTAGCTAGCTAGGCAGTTAATTATTATCTCTTAGATTCTTACCCTCTAGCTACTGCTAAGAGTAACCTAGATTGTTAGTGCCTACCTACTTATAGGCTGCTGCGTAGAGCTAATTAAAAATGTTTTTAAACGCTTCTCCTGTATCCCTAACCTTATTCTTATGTAACAGATCTACAATTAACTTAAGCTCCTCTTATAGGTACTTCTCTACTTCCTTATCTTTATAGAATAAGCTCTTATTAAATATAACATTACGTGTAGTTATAACCTAATTAAGCTTAGAGATCTATATCCTGTATATATTATAGACTAATAGGATTAGCCTATTGTCTTAATGTCTTACAGTCTTATAAGACTTAGTTCTATAGGACTTTAAGACTTATAAGACTCTGCAAGTATATAGCAAGTAGAAACACAACTCTTATAGTTCGTGTTTAACCTTGTTAATTAACGTTGTTATTAGAATATCTTAACCCTGCTTATAAAACAGATAGTCTACTCTATACTCTTCCTTGCAACTCTAAGTAGCTAAGGTCCTAGACGCATACTACTTACTACCCCTCCTAGTTCTCTGCTCTTGTATTTATTCTTAAGACCTAATTAAACAATTACTTACAGACTTTATCTAAAGTTTAAAACTTAACATTTTAAACACCTCTAAGATAAGTACTACCTTAAGATTCTATGCTACCTCTTGTAGCTCTAGCTTAAACAACGTTAATATAGATGCTCCTGTTACAACTAGTACTATAAACGTTGCTAAGCCTAACACCTATAATAGCAATTAAAGCAAGCTTAATAACTAGCTTCTCTAGTTTAACTTGTTCTTTAAATTTTAAGAAAGTAAGATCTCTAATAATAAACGCGTTATACTAGCTGTAAGTTACATATATAGCAATGCATTTAAATAGATTAAGCCTTTCCTTTAGAAAGCTATATTAGATAAATATCCTAACAAAGTATTATTCTAGTTTAAAGACTTTAATAAGTTTAAGAAGTTAGTTAAGCTAATCTTTAGAGTCTTAAACAAACTAGCTATTGCACGTTGCAACATCTAACACATTAAACAAACTTAGTCTACTACTAACTACGCTGCTAAGTTTTAACAACTTGCTGCTAATATAGAGTAGGGTAACACTGTGTTAATAACTATGTTTAAACAAGGCCTTAAGCCTAAGGTTAAGGAGGAACTAATACGCACTAGCGCTAGTACTAATACCTTAAACAAACTAGTTAATAAAGTAATTAACATTAATACTAAGCTATACAAGCTTTAGATAGAATTAAGAGACAACCCTAGAGCGCGCGTTGTAACTAAGGTTAACAATTGCTTACCCCTACGCAACTAGTAGCGCAACAACCTAAATTAAGGAAATTAAGGCAATTGCAACAACTACTAGTCTAACAGTAGCAGACGTACCTACAATAACACGCAGAGTAGATACTATAGACCTAAAGCTATAGACCTCTTAAACCTTAACAAAGGACTAAGCCTACCTAGACACTAGAATAAAAAGAGCAAGAGAAGCAACAATTTAGGTAACAAGAATAATAAGACCTGTTATAACTATAGTAAAACAGGCTACTTTGCTAGAGACTGCTGTATAAAGAATAAGGTTCTTTAGCAGGTTAACATACTATCCTGTTATTATAAAGACACAGATACTAGTAATAAATAGGAAGTAATTACTAACAAAGTAGAATAACTTATAGAAGACCTAGAGTCTAGTTCTAAGAACAATGTAGAATATGTTAAACCTCTTAAGTGCGCAGCAACACCTTATAAGAAATTGCAAGAATATTAAAACAAGATAAACAACCTTCTAGATACAACAGGAAGGACTCTAGTTTAGGTTAGATTAAGGTTAACACGTTAATACTACTATAAGAGATACTACTGCACTTAATAAGAACAAGAGCGTAATAAAAATAATAAAGTATACTATAAAATGTGCTAATCCCTTATACACTACCTAACACTACTACTTAAGTATATTAGACTAAGATATAGCATTAATATAATTATTAAAGAACTTAAAGCAGACCTTAACAACTACTAGCGCTATATTAATAAAATTAATAATAAATTAGAGGAAGAAAACTAGTATAATTAAGAACTACAACACACACAGAAACAAATAATAAGCTAGCTACTTCTAGCTGCTATTAACTCTTACATACAGTATATTCTAGATTCCTAAAACCTAAAATACGTAAACCTCTTATAGACTATATACAGAGATAATAGATGCGTAACGCACTATAAAAACAAGTTAGAAGCTTAATACTTTCTATTGCCCTGTAACTGCTGTTGTGTACAATAGTATAAGTGCACTAACAACTTTTGTAACATTTATTTAATTAATAAACGTAACTACGTTGTCTTCTCTAGAGACAATAATCTAACTGCAGTAATACAGATACAGCTATTAATTAACAGTAACTGCTTTAACAACTACTAGTAGTTATATATTAACTCTAGATACAAGAAGCACTAAGGTGTAAAAGAATTTAAAGGGTTTAGAACAAATAAGGAGTCTTTTTTAGAAGGATAAACAAGAGTACCTAGAATCTTGCTATTAATTCTATTAGGACCTATAACCTTATTAAGCTCCTTATTATATTAAATAGGAAGAAGCTATTAGCACTCTTAGACTTAAGAGCATAAGGGAACTACGTTTCCTTATACAGAGTATAGCTAGCTAGACTACACCCCTTGCGCAAAGAACACTTATATTAGCTCTAAGTAGCTAATAGAGAACTAATGCTAGGAGAAGCAGTTGTAACATACAAAGTTAAGTGCTAACCTCTCTAGATATAAAAACACTATAAGTTGATATTGCTAGACGTCTTAAGTACAGCTACTTATAATATTATATTAGGATTACTATAGCTATAAAAGCACAACCTATAGATTAATTAGAAAGATTAACAGCTTTTGTTTAAAGAGTGTAGATATAGCATAACTACATACTAGCCTACGCAACCTACGCTAGAGTTAGTAAATAAGAAGAAGATTAACAATATCTCTTTAAACTATTAGACGCGCTAAGATAGAGTAGTTAATTATGTAGACCTAAAAAGCCCCTCTATAACAATTAAGAAGAAAGACAGTGCAACTCCTAGTATACTAGATATATACTGTTAGTACGCCTAGATATTTAAAGAAGAGCTATCTGCAAAAGCGCTACCTAAGCATTAATCTTAGGATTATAAGATTAAGCTCTAGAAAAGGAAAGAACTACCCTTTAGGCCTATATACTAGTTATCTAAGAAAGAGGTTAAGATACTAAGAGACTATATTAAGGAGAACCTTGCAAAATGATTTATTAGGAAATCTAAATCCCTAGCAGGATTCCCTATTCTATTTGTACTAAAGAAAGACAGCAAACTATAACTTTGCGTTAATTACTAAAAGCTTAACAATATTACTATTAAAAATTAGTATCTACTACCTAACATAACAGAATTATAAGACTAGTTATTAGGAGTAAAGTTCTTTACTACACTTAACTTGCGTAGAGCATACAACCTAATATACATAAAGAAAGGTAAAGAATAAAAAACAGCGTTTAGAACCTGTTATAGACATTTTAAGTACACAGTTATGCTATTTAGGCTAACTAATACACTAGCAGTCTACTAGGCTCTTATTAACAATATGCTGCAAGCATACCTAGATATTACTGTAGTAGCCTACCTTAACAATATCCTAGTGTACAGCAAGACACTAGAAGAACATAAGGTCTACGTACAACAAGTGTTAGGAAACTTAGCAAAAACAGACCTTAGGCTAAAGCTAGAGAAGTGCGAATAGTATAAGAATAAAGTAGAGTTTCTTAGCTATGTTGTAGGAAGGTACAGAGTTAAGATAAGCAAAACAAAGATATAAGTAGTAAAGGATTAGCTAACACCTAAAACTGTTAAGAATATTTAAGAGTTTCTTAGGTTTATTAACTTTAACTGTTGCTTTATTAAGGATTACTCTCTTAAAGCCTTACTGCTTACTAAGCTTATGCAGAAGAACGTGCTGTTTAAGTAGGAATAAGCGCAAGAAGACGCGTTCTAGTTACTTAAGTAAGCATGTATAGAGCTACCTACTATAATTACGTTTAAAAGCAGAAAACTGCTTTAACTTAAAACTAATGCCTTAGATTTAGTATTAGGAGTATGCGCAACTTAGGAACAAGATAGCTTATAGCACCTAATTGCCTACTACTTACGCAAGTTTACAGGACTTAAAGAACACTACAATATGCACAACAAAGAACTCTTAGCAATTATATTAGCTCTAGAACATTAGCAAGTTTATATAGAAAGTTGCTTAGACCTTACTATCTATACAGACTATAAGAACCTAGTACAGTTTACTATAACTAAGGTACTTAATTAGAGACAGGTCTAATAGGCTAAACTACTAGAATAATACAAATTTAAGATCCTGTACACGCTAGGAAAGGACAATAGTAGAGCTAATACACTTAGTTAATAACATAACCTTGCAGAAACTAAGATAATTAATAAACACGCTATACTTAGAGTTAACAAGAATAGATTATTAGGACTATTACAGTAGCTTAATAATATAATACAGGTTTAAGCAGAACAACGTATCCTGTTAGAAGTACTAGAGAAATTATAGGAAGAAATTATAGCTAGTTACTACAATAACCTACTTTACAGACACCCTAGTATTATAAGGATAATAGAACTTATTAAGAGATACTATAAGTTCCTAAACATAAAGGATAAGGTTACTAAATACATTAAGAATTGTGTAAATTGCTAGAAGAATAAATACAGCACACATACTAAATATAAAGAGGTATAAGTAATAGAGCTACTAACAGCCTCTTAAATAAACATTACAATAGACTGTATTACACAGTTACCTATCTCTAAGAACCCTATTACAGGATACAGCTACAACTTAATCTTTATTATAGTAGACAGATTTACAAAAGCTGCAGAAATAATACCCTTCTAATACAGCTATACTGCAGAGCAGCTTGCTTAAGTATTCCTAGACTAAGTTATTAGGCACTACAGCATTCTTAAATTAATTATTAGCAACAAAGACAAGCTCTTTACGTTAAACTATTAGACTACACTTTTAGCAGCTATTAGTACTAAGAAGAAGCTATCTACAGCCTATTATCTGCAGACAGATAGACAGACTAAACGCACAAATTAAACTATAGAAACATTTCTATAAATATATAGCAACTAGTAGCAAGATAACTAGGTTTTACTATTACCTATAGTACAGATTGTATACAATAATAAGTTATTAGAAGCAACTAGCGCAATGCTATTCTTCTTAAATTACAGGAGACACCTAAATCTCTTTACTAGAGCACTAGATACGCTAGTATAAACAGAATTAGCAATCTCCTTAGTTTAGAAACTAAAGGAAGTATATAAGAAAACGCTAGAAAACATTAGTAAGGCTTAAGAATAAGCTATCTCTTATATTAACTAGAAATAAAAAACAGCACCTTAGCTAAAGAAGAGGGATAAAGTCTATCTTCTTATAAAAAACCTTTAAATATAAAGACCTATAAAAAAACTAGATTACGTTAAAGTTAGACTATTTTTTATTTTAAAGCAGATAAGCCTAGTTAACTATAGACTTACTCTGCCTAAGAATGCAAAGATCTATCTAGTGTTCTATATATCTCTGTTAGAACTAGCTAACCCTAGAACACTAGTTTAGAAAGACTTCTACTACTAGGTTAATATTAACAACAAGTAGGAAGTTAAAAGAATAATACAACACTGCAAGAAGAGCACACGTAATAAGTTTCTAGTTAAGTAATTAGAATACCTAGACTTTAAAAACATATAGGAACTACGTACTAACCTTACAAACTGCTAGCTATTGTTAGAGGAATTCTAGGGACGTTAAAATCCTATATAAACAACTAGTTAACTATAGCAGCCTGCGCAGGAGCCTCTAGGTTTACTAACGCAATAGCTTAGTTAAGGGCAGCCTGTTATTCTAAGCGCTCTAGGTTATTAGCATCTACTGCACTAGTGTTAAACACCTGCTGCTCTCTTTGTTTTAACAGCGCCTTCTGCTTACGCAGCTGCTGCGCTTTTAACTGCAATACTTGCATTTCTGCTAGCGCTGCCTTAGCAATTGCTTCTTGCGCCTTAAGCGCCTTATTAGTTTCTTCTTCTTATTTTCTTAGCTTCTCTATCTCTCTATTAATCTTTAAGAAATTAGAGATAGGAATTTCTATAGGCTTACACAAGGCAGCCCCTACACTCTTATAGTTTCTATACTTCTTACTTAACAACACTAGCTTATATAGCAACTTCTTTTTAGCGTAACACTTACAAGCAACTATAGCTAAGGTACTATTACAGTTTATACGTTTACTACGCTTATAATAATAACAGGTACTGCAAGATATTATAAGTATTAGCTTATAAGAATATAAGCTTAGAAAGAGAAGAATAGTATTATAAACATAAACTGTAGAAAAGAGGCTACTAGGGTTTATTAAAGAAATTACAGGAATTACAACATAAATAGCAACTACTAAAAAAGCTACCTCTATAGGAGGATAACAGCTACGTATAACAACGCTAGCACTCTTAGGGTATAGCGTTCTATAAGACTTACGCTAAGCCTGTCCTAAGACTCTAAGACAACAGACTAATAAGATTAGCCTATTGTTCTAATGTCTTATAGTCTTATAAGACTTAGTTCTATAGGACTCTAAAACTTATAAGACTCTGCAAGTATATAGCAAGTAGGAACACAACCCTTATAGTTTGTGTTTAACCTTGTTAATTAACTTTGTTATTAGAATATTTTAACCCTGCTTGCAAAACAGATAGTCTACTCTATACTCTTCCTTGCAACCTTAAGTAGCTAAGGTCCTAGACGCATACTACTTACTACCTCTTCTAGTTCTCTGCTCTTGTATTTATCCTTAAGACCTAATTAAACAATTACTTACGGACTTTGTCTAAAGTGTAAAACTTAACAGAGAATTACAGATATACAGAGCTTATAATGTGTACAAAGAACGTTTGTAAACTTCTTAAATACTCTTATAATCTCTTCTAATAACTTAGTATAGATTAGGTAGGTATAGATCTTTCTACTATACTTATCTTTAATTAGCAACATCTATACCTCTTCTAGATAACCCTTAGGCATATTAAAGAGATCCTATGCAATCTGCTAGTATAGCTAGAGAGATTGTTTCTTTAGCCTCCTAGATATAACTTAGCTAGTATAGGTTGTAGCACAGTGCTTACACTGCTAACGTAAGGTTCTGTTAATCTTAACGTTTTAGGCATTCTTTATAAGTGCCTAGAGCACTGTAGAACTAAGGTACCTTGCTTAGGCATGCTATAGATCTTTATTGTTAGATCTAGGGTAGGTAGTCTATAATCTAAGCTTCTAAGTAGATAGAGTTACACTTATTATAACTAGATAGATTAATAGTAGCTTGTATTCTATAAAAGTAAGGTTATAATAGCGCGTTAAAGTAGCTAGTACAACGCTCTTCTATAATAAGCTAATACACAGTGTTAAATCTAATTCTAAGTACTATACACCTGCCTTCTTTAATTAGGCTTCTAACACTATATTAACGTAAAATCTCTCTACTACAGCAACTTCGTAAAGGATTAGATCTTCTATACGTTCCCTGCTCTTCCTGTGTAGTACTTTCTTAATTACTCTAGTGCTAGTACCTAGGATTAGAAAGGACTAGGTGCCGGCCTCTATATAAGTAAGCTTCTTAGCTTTCTAGAAAGTAGTAGGATTAATAAGTTTAAGCTTATTAACTAAGTAGAGTACTGCTCTGTTGTTAAGGATAGTACTGTTTAACAAGAGATAAGCGTTAAAGTCTATAGTTAAGTAGATCCTATACTCTACAGATTAAGGTACTATTAAGTAAGGATCTATTAGTGCCGCTGCAATTAACTCTAGGTAGTTGCTACTACTTATTACAGAGTTACTATCCTTTATCTATCCCTTCTTAATAACCTTGTTCTTCTAGTCCTTATACTTAGGTTTGTTAAGGCGTTTTAGAATCTCTTTCTTAACTTAATTACTAGAGGTAAATAGTTTACCTGTAAGAGCTCCCTCTAACAGGTTACAGTTAATTAGCTTCTAGAAGTGTAATTGTCTGTATAGGCAGTTAATCTTCTCTTAGTTAGATTAGTTATTTAATAATAACTATGTCTAAGACTGTGTCTAAGCTTGTTAACCTATAGTAGCAAACACTCTGCCTAAGCTATAGAGAGCTTAAACAGAGTACTTCTAAAGGAGACCTAAATACACTCTGCTAACTTTATCTAGAGTAAGCGTTGTTTTACCTAGTACTAAGCTCTAGATAATAGACTGTTGTATAGCCCTAGACTAGTCTAGGGTAATCTTTGTTAACAAGTCTAAGAAGTTATATACTACAAGCTTACCTTCTACGTTAGTAATCTTAAGAGCTTTAGCCTTGCTGTACA
Source organism: Ascochyta lentis (assembly GCA_004011705.1). Classification (NCBI taxonomy): domain Eukaryota; kingdom Fungi; phylum Ascomycota; class Dothideomycetes; order Pleosporales; family Didymellaceae; genus Ascochyta; species Ascochyta lentis. The sequence continues at coordinate 1,823,305 of RZGK01000006.1, forward strand.
GGAGGTTCTATTCCTAGTGCTATTTCTTAGGATTCTGCTAACTCTGCCTAGCCTTCTAGAGATAAGCTTAGTACTGTGCACGTACTAAGTTCTTCTTACTAGTATTAGATAGAGCTAGCTCCTTCTTTAGCACCTTAATTAGAGCTTAGAGAGTTAACTTCTTTTCTTTAACAAGCGTTATTATAGTAGAGGTTATAATTACTAGGTCTACTATAGAGTTAACCTAGGTTTATAGGTTTTGTAAGCGCGCAGACTAAAAGGCCTAGTTACTTAATTTAGCCCTATACTTAGCAATCTATATTTTGTATTAGTTAGCATTAGCTAAGGTTATTAAGCTAGGTAGTGTTAAGTTTTACACTTTAGACAAAGTCTGTAAGTAATTGTTTAATTAGGTCTTAAGGACAAGTACAGTATTAAGGATCTAAGAGGGGGTAAGTAGTATACGTCTAGGACCTTAGCTACTTAGGGTTGCAAGGAAGAGTATAGAGTAGACTATCTATTTTGCAAGTAAGGTAAGAGATTCTAATAACAAAGTTAATTAACAAGGTTAAACACAAACTATAAGAGTTGTGTTCCTACAAACTATATACTCTAATAATAGTAGTAGTAATGCAGACTAATTAGTGTTATGCATCCTCTAATTGCACTAAGCACTAATTGTACTAATTACTAATTATACTAATTACTAATTATACTAATTGCGCTAAGCCTTAATTAAGTTACATGTCCTCTTAGTCTCTTGCTAAGTGCTAACACTATATCTATTACTTACTTATGTTTATTCTGTTGTTATAATTACTATGCTACAGCTACTGTAATTAGACGAATCCTTCCTGTGTTCTGTAGATTATAACACTATCTCCCTTCTGTCTTAGCTTAGTCTCTTAAGCTTATTTATATAACGTAGGGCCCTTCTTTAATTGTTAAGTAAGTCTTAACAATACTAAAACAACTAACTATCTTAAGTTTAGCTTGCTGTTATTATCTGTACAAATTTATTAAGTCCTTTAGAGAGATTATAGTGCAGAAATACAAAACCTATGTAAAGCACAATCGCGTGTGCAAGGTTTACATTTAGTCTAGAAAGTGTAGTAAGTGTGTTCGTCTAGAGCAACGTTGTAACGTAAGAGTAACTTAGTCTAAGTTTACTTAACTAGCGTCTAAGAAAGAGAAGTTGCAAGTATACATAAAAGAGAGTTGCAAAGCGCAAACTAAAGCGCTGCAGATATTTAAAAAGGCTATAGAGGACCTGTGTGTAGCTTGTGCGTGCAAAGAGCAGTTGCGATAATAAATAGATTTATTAGACTATTGTGCTAATAAGGCTATTACAGTAGAAGAGCGTAGTATTAAAGAGCAGGAGTAGTAGAAAGCAGAGACTATTAAGTTAACTAATCTGTCTAATAAGTTCTTGTTATTGCCTAGTACCTAGGGTGCCTTTAAGGGTTATCCTTTAGAGTACTAGGAGGACAACGTAGCGTTGCCTAATTAGTCTCTTTAAATTGCTCTAACAACTGCTAGCAGTTTATAAGGTGCGTAGTTAGTTCCTATATGTTTTCTAAGTCTAGGTATCCTAACTATTAGACTAGATATTTATCTCAGGCGCCTTTCTTTTAGTATTGTATTATTTTTTTAACTTTCTACTTGTTGTTAATATTAACCTAGTAGTAGAAGTTCTTCTAGATTAGCGTTCTAGGGTTAGCTAGTTCTAACAGCAATATGTAGAAAACTAGGTAAATCTTTATATCCTTAGGCAGAGTAAGTCTATAGTTAACTAGGCTTATCTGCTTAGAAATAAAAAATAGTCTAACTTTAATGTAATCTAGTTTTTTTGTAGGTCTTTGTATTTAAAGGTTTTTTATAAGAAGATAGACTTTATCCCCCTCTTTTAGCTAAGGTACTATTTTTCGTTTCTAGTTAACATAAGAGATTGCTTGTTCTTAAGCCTTGCTAATGTTTTCTAGCGTTTTCTTATATACTTCTTTTAGCTTACAAACTAAGAAGATTACTAATTCTATTTGTACTAGTGTATCTAGTGCTCTAGTAAAGAGATTTAGGTGTCTTTTATAGTTTAAAAAGAACAGCGTTGCGCTTATTACTTCTAATAACTTGTTATTGTATGCAATTTATGCTATAGGTAACAGCAAAACCTAGTTGTCTTATTACTAGTTGCTATATATTTGTAGAAATATATCTATAGTCTAATTTATGCGTTTAGTTTATCTATTTGTCTATAGATAATAGGCTGTAGATAGCTTCTTCTTAGTACTAATAGCTGCTAGGAGCGTAGTCTAATAGTTTAACGTAAAGAGCTTGTCTCTATTGCTAATAATTAATTTAGGAATGCCGTAATACCTAACAACTTAGTTTAGAAATACTTAAGCAAGCTGCTCTGCAGTATAGCTGTGTTAGAAGGGTATTATTTCTACAGCTTTTGTAAATCTATCTACTATAACAAAGATTAAGTTGTAGCTGTATCCTATAACAGGGTCCTTAGAGATAGGTAACTGTATAACAAAGTCTATTGTAATATTTATCTAAGAGGCTGTTAGTAGCTCTATTGCCTGCGCTTCTCTGTATTTAGTGTGCGTGCTATATTTATTCTTCTAGTAATCTACACAATTTTTAATATACTTAGTAACCTTATTCTTTATGTTTAGGAACTTATAGTATCTTTTAATAAGTTCTATTATTCTTATAATACTAGAGTGTCTATAAAGCAGGTTATTATAGTAATAGGCTATAATTTCTTCCTACAATTCTTTTAGTACTTCTAACAGAATGCGTTGTTCTGTCTAAACCTGCATTGTGTTATTAAGCTGCTGTAATAGTCCTAATAATCTATTCTTATTAACTCTAAGTATAGCGTGTTTATTAATTATCTTAGTTTCTACAAGGTTGTGTTATTAACTAAGTGTATTAGCTCTACTATTGTCTTTTTCTAGCGTGTATAGAATCTTAAACTTATATTATCCTAGTAATTCTGCCTAACAAACCTGTCTCTAATTAAGTACCTTAGTTATAGTAAACTGTACTAGGTTCTTATAGTCTATATAGATAGTAAGGTCTAAGTAGCTTTCTGCGTAAACTTGCTAGTGCTCTAGAGCTAATATAATTGCTAAGAGTTCTTTGTTATGCACATTATAGCGTTCTTTAGGTCTTGTAAACTTATATAAGTAATAGGTAATTAGGTGCTATAAGCTATCTTGTTCCTAAGTTACGCATACTTCTAATACTAAATCTAAGGCATTAGTTTTAAGTTAAAGCAGTTTTCTGCTTTTAAACGTAATTATAGTAGGTAGCTCTATACATGCTTACTTAAGTAACTAGAACGCGTCTTCTTACGCTTATTCCTACTTAAACAGCACGTTCTTCTGCGTAAGCTTAGTAAGTAGTAAGGCCCTAAGAGAGTAATTCTTAATAAAGCAACAGTTAAAGTTAATAAACCTAAGGAATTCTTAGATGTTCTTAATAGTTTTAGGTGTTAGCTAATCCTTTACTACCTATATCTTTATTTTACTTATCTTAACTCTGTACCTTTCTACAACATAGCTAAAGAACTCTACTTTATTCTTATACTATTCGCACTTCTCTAGCTTTAGCCTAAGGTCTGCTTTTACTAAGCATTCTAATACTTGTTGTATATAGACCTTATATTCTTCTAGTGTCTTACTGTACACTAGGATATTATTAAGGTAGGCTACTACAGTAATATCTAGGTGTGCTTGCAGCATATTGTTAATAAGAGCCTAGCAGACTACTAGTGCATTAGTTAGCCTAAATAGCATAACTGTGTACTTAAAATGTCTATAACAGGTTCTAAACGCTGTTTTCTATTCTTTGCCTTTTTTTATGCATATTAGGTTGTATACTCTGCGCAAGTTAAGTGCAGTAAAGAACTTTGCTCCTAATAACTAGTCTTATAATTCTGTTATATTAGGCAGTAGATACTAATTCTTAATAGTAATGTTGTTAAGCTTTTAGTAATTAATACAAAGTTATAGTTTACTGTCTTTCTTTAGTACAAATAGAATAGAGAATCCTGCTAGGGATTTAGATTTTCTAATAAATCCTTTTGCAAGGTTCTCCTTAATATAGTTTCTTAGTATCTTAAGCTCTTTCTTAGATAACTAGTATATAGGCCTAAAGGGTAGTTCTTTCTCTTTCTAGAGCTTAATCTTATAATCCTAAGATTAATGCTTAGGTAGCGCTTTTGCAGATAGCTCTTCTTTAAATATCTAGGCGTACTAACAGTACATATCTAGTATACTAGGAGTTGCACTGTCTTTCTTCTTAATTGCTGTAGTAGAGCTCTCTAGGTCTACGCAATTAACTACTCTATCTTAGCGCGTCTAATAGTTTAAAGAGATGTTAGTAATCTTCTTCTTATCTACTAACTCTAGCGTAGGTCGCGTAGGCTAGCGTGTAGTTATGCTATATCTACACTCTTTAAATAAAAGCTGTTAATCTTTCTAGTTAATCTATAGATTATACTTTTGTAACTATAGTAATTCTATATAAGGAGCTAACCTCTAAGAGAATTTGCTAGTAAAATACAAGATAGATTTAATAGAGGACAACCTCTAGAACAGAAGTTGCAGAGTTTTTATAACTCTGTTTTAGACACGTTAGCTCTGTAGCAGAGCTTTAGTCTATGCTAGGAAGCGCAAGCTAGAGTAATGCTAAGGCAGTGTACGCTAAAGAGCTAGCACCTAGGCCTAGCCTGTTACAGTACCCCTCTACTTATTCTTTGTTTATTAGCACGCGCCTTAGTTAAAACAACTCTATTACCTACTCCCTACTTTCTGTATTCTCTGTTGTACTACGTTTCTAGTCTGCGCGCCTTCCTCTTATAATCCTACTACTACCTAATTGTTTAGTTGCCCTGCCCTGCTTAATTTCAACAATAGCGCCTCCTAGATTACTAACTGCGTTGCGTTCGCCCTATAAGAAGGTGCTAGGCAAGCAAGTAAGTTGCTCTATCCCTACCTGTAATATGCCTATTTACTAACTCTTTTACCTTACCTAGGCCTGCAGCACTACTCCTGCAGATCCTGCCCCTTCTACTACTTGCTTAACTAAGAAGGTAAGGCTTATAGCAGAAGATATTAAGCTAGAGGACAAGGAGATTAAGAAAGCCTTTAACAATATTCCTGCTAATAATTAGTCTAGGGTTCTAGGTAAGTAGTTCCTGCGTACCTAACGCGCTAGCAGCTTTATAGATCCTAAGGTCTGCGTTAGCTATACGTTGTCTAAACAGGTCTGCACCTTTACTGCTAGCAGCTGCTTAACTAGCTGCGCTCTCTACATTCTTAGCTATTCTTACTGCTATAAGGTAAGTTTCTGCTTCTTGTTTCTTAGTGTTCTCTTTCTTAGCTAACTGTCTGCTAGGCCCTGCGTAAGACATAGAAGACTCTAAACAAGTACTGCATGTTCTTGCAGTTTACTAAGAGTAACTCTACAAAGCTCCTGTAAGTTATTAAGCCTATCTAGGCAGACCTTAAAAAGCGTAAGGACCTTCTACGTTACACTAACCTTACGTTCTAGCCTAATACCTACTTACCTGCTACTAGTTATAAGACTAAGTAGTCTAAGTATAAGGCTAAGGTTAATAAGATTAAGGCCTATCCTTCTGCTGCTGTAGTCCTTGCAGAGCGCACTGCTGTTACTGCTAAGAAGGTAGTAGTCTAGATTAAGACTCTAGTAAGTTATTTCTCTCTTTTCGCACCTGTTTTCTAGAGTATTTGCTAATTCCTTACTTAATATAGCTTACTGTTAACGTAACGCTGCTTACGCGCTTTACCTACTTTAAGGCTAACCTCTGTATACGTCTTAAGATCCCCCCTACTGCTAGACACAAGGACTTTGTCTAAATACTTATTAAGAACGTTACTAACGCTGCTGCAGGTAATAAGGATAATAGTAGTAGCAGAGGTTCTGCTAAGGGTAGTGCTTAGGTCTTCTCTTATCTACAGCGTTTAGGATTTTCTTAGCTAGATAATACCTAGGCTCCTAGCTCTTTTTCTTTATAACAATATAGTCCCCCTCTAGGGCAGCCTATCCTTTAGGATAGACTAATACAACAAATAATCTCCCTAACTAACTAGTGCTCCTCCTCTTACCTATGCTTGTCTCTACTTTCTACTCCTCTTCTCCTTCCTCTATTAGGAGTAAGAAAGTTAGTTATACCCCTCTAGGGGTTCTAATTAGAAGCCTAGAGGCAAGTTCCTATTCCTATCTCTCCTGTCTCTTGTTGTAGACAGCTATCTGTCTAGGGCTTCTAGGTCCTTATAAACGTCCTCCCTTTCCTATGTTTTACTAACATAGCCTTCCTATTATACTAGGTATTTACGTCTCTTACCCCCCTTTCTAGATTATCTTTCCCTATAGATAGAGTTAACTTTCTATTCTTTAGAGGATGTACTATTATTGTTAGTAATAACTAGGGGGCTAGGCTAGAAGTTGTTGTTTAATTGTCTGTAAAGAGGGTCCTATAGGCACAACTTAAGCTAGTTAACGTAGAAAACAGGATAGACTTTACTATTAACGTCTAATTTAACGTTATACAGGGAGATAACTTCTATAACTATAAACTTTTAGTTCTTCTAGTCTAGTTTCCTACTTACTTAGCTATTTAAGAACTAGTTTCCTAGCTTTAGCTAGACTTTATCCCTAACCTTTAGCTAGGGGGCTTCTCTTTAGTATACATTAGCTTACTGTTCTTATACCTGCTAAGCCTCTGCTATCTAGGCTTTAACAAAGTTAATTGTTTTAGTAAACTTCTATACTATACTTGCTACAGCTCTAGTAGGTTCTCTTGCATGTTAGTGCAATAACTCTACTACTAAGTCTAAGTCTATCTAGACTAAATCTATGTTATAACCGTGCTAGAAGAAGAAAGGGCTAAACCCTGTAGATGTAGCTACCTGTTCTTTAATTGCAATCTAGGCTATAGGTACCTAAGCAGACTAATTATTCTAAGCCTAGTTAATATAGGCTCTTAAGTAGGCTTCTACTACAGAGTTTATACGTTTAGTGCCTCTATCTATTTAGGGGTAAAAGGCTGTAGAGAGTCTCTGCGTGATTTTTAGCAGTTAGCACATTATCTGCTAGAAGTTACTAAGGAACTGCGTCTCTTAATTAGAGATAATTACGTTAGGCAACTAGTAATAGCCTACTATATTAGATATAAAAGCATAGGTAACTGTCTTTACTAATAGGTCTAGCAGAGGGACTAAGATAATATTCTTAGAGAGTCTGTCTGTAACAACTATAAGGTTACAGTTACCCTTACTCTTAGGTAGGTCTGTTATAAAGTCTATAGAGATTTCCTTCTAAATCCTATTAGGTAAAGGGAGGGGTTTAAGAAGTCTCTGCTTTAGTTCCTTCTATAGCTTTGTCCTTCTGCAGATGTTACAGTTCTCTACGTACTATTATAAGGCAGTTAATATCTCTAGCTAGAAGTAGGCTTAGGAGAGGATTGCATACATGTTTCTCTGTCCTAGATAACCTGCGATTAGAGAATAATAGGCGTTGTTAATAATCTTAGTCCTAAGAGTATTAGAGTTTAGAACCTATACTCTTCTATAGTAGTATAGTTAGTCTCTATTATCTACAGAGCACTTAGAGAAGGAAACTTTAAGGTTAAGCTGCACAGGAAACTTCTAGGCTTCTAAAGAGATAGAAGACTTAGTAAGCTAGTAAGTCTTATTATTCTTAGCAGCGTTTTTCTAAAGTGTTTTAAATTCTTTAATACTGTTGTATAGTTCTAAGTTCCTAGCTAGAGGCGTCTTCTTACGCGTTTGTTCTAGTTTCTTATAGTAGTTTTCCTGTAGCTCTTTGTTTAGAGGGGTTACAGGGAGGAGTTAGTCTGCTCTACGTAGTTCTAAGGAGAAAACCTGTATATTGTTAGCAGAGTCGTCTTCTAGGCTAGTCTTTACTACTTGCGTAAATAGTTTTAACAGTTAAAACTGTCTAGTCTTAGTCCTCTTATCTCCTGTAAATAAAGGGACGTCCTCCTCTTTTCTTAAGAGTGCATCTGCTTAGTTATTAACCTTGCTAGGTCTATAGGCAAAGGTAAGGTTAAACTAGCTAAGAAGGCTAGACTAACAGACGTGTCTTTTAGAAAGGAGTTAGGCCTTACAGAAGTACTCTAAGTTTTTGTAATTAGTAATAACTATAAACCTCTTTACTTGTTTTAGCTCTGTGCTCTATTCTTAGAGGCATTTAATTACTACAAGCATTTCCTTATTGTAAATAGTATAGTTTACTTCTGCCTTAGAATTCTTAGCTAAGAAGTATGCTACTGTACAGAGTACCTTGTCTTTTCTATATTAGGATAGTACTCCTCCCGTTGCCTATCCCGACGCGTTACACTCTAGTACTGTCTCTAGGTCCGGGTTAAAGTTCGCGAGTGCTGGTTCTCTAGTAAATGCAGCTTTTATAGCATTAAAGGCACGCTACTAGGGTTCCCCCTACTTAAAGGTCGCGTTCTTTCCTGTTAAGCAAGTAAGAGGTTCTGCTATGCTAGAAAACTAGCTAATAAACTGTTAATAGAAGTTCGCAAACCCTAGGAAGCTCTAGATTCCTTTTACTGTCTTTAGGGGTTCTTATAACTTTATAGCAGCAACCTTTGCAGAGTCTATCTAGATACCCTTACTAGCCTTGATAATAAATCCTAAATACTTAGTGCTCTTAATAGAAAACTTGCTCTTTCCTACGTTAAGGTGCAACCCTGCAGCTCCTAGCTTCTAGATAATTTCTTTAACCTTAGCCTTATGCTCCTCTTAGGTACTGCTAGAGTAGATTAATATATTGTCTACGTAGGCAGAGCACTATTTGTCTAAGTACTCTCTTAAGACCTAGTTAATATACTGCTAGAACGTACTTAGGGCGTTAGCTAACCTAAATAGCGTTACTAGCTACTTATAGAGTCCGAATCGTGTCTAGAAGGCTGTCTTCTATTTATCTCTCTTAGCAATCCTAATCTTATAGAAGGCTTAGATAACGTCTACCTTAGTAAACTATGTTGCTTTTAAGATCTGTAAGAGAGTCTTATAGATTAGAGGCAGTAGGTACTAGTCCTTCTTAGTAATCGCATTTAGTGCCTAATAATTAACACAGAACTAGAGACCCCTACTAGGTTTCTTAACAAACAGTACTAGAGCAGAAGCACTAGACTTGCTAACTTAGATAAAGCCCTTATCTAAGTAGCTAGTAAGTTACTGTTAGAGCACTAGGAGCTCCTTACAGGATATATTGTATAGTAGTTCCTATAGTACTGTTATAGGTTTTCTATCTTGCTTAATTAGCTTAATAGTATAATCTATATTAGATCTATAGTAAGGTACTAGCTTATCTGCTTCTTCCTTTATAAATATTCTAAACTTATCTTTTAGGAACTCTAGGAGAAGGTCTTAAGAATCTATTAGCTCCTTCTTCTTTAAGGCCTTCTAGATATCTGCTATTAATACAGAGAATAGCTCTATGTTCTAGTCTGTCTTAGACCTCTTCCTTAGCGCCTAATATAGCTCTAGGCTAACAGGCTTAGGCAGTTAGTTAGGACAGGCGCCCTCTCTGCTTCTAACTTGCGTCTGTAAGGAGTAGATAAATAACAATTTCTTAGCTAGTGCTATAGTAACCTTGTTCTTGTCTATCTATAGTCTCCCTAGGATAAGGTTGTACTCTCTTTCCCTGTTTAGCATATATGCCTAGAGGGTCTCTCTGTAGCTATTTATATTAATCTTTATTCTTACAACATTAGTTACCTAGGTTACTTTCCTAGCTATGCCTAATACCTTACGTCTATACGTAGGAGTGCGTTAGAAGTTGTTTTATAATACAAACTTAGAGGAGACTATACTATATACTAAACACCTAGTATTAATTAATGTATATGCTACAGTGTTATCTTGTACTATTACATGCAGTAATATAGGCTTGCTATCTAGCTACTACTAGTAGAACTCCTAGAACAGTTTTCTCCTCTTTATAACTTCTTTTCTTAACCTCTGTTTACGCCTTTAAACAGAAGTTTCTAGTTTTCTAAACCTTTGTTAGTAGAATTATTAGTTTTAGAAACCTTAGCAATTACACTCTAAACCTAGACTTTCTCTAGTCTCTTAGCTAGGGCTAGATTGTATCTGCTTACGTAGTAACTCTTCTTTCTACATCTTAGACAGACGTTAGCAGCTCTCTGCTGGTTTATAACTTCCTAAGTCTGCTACTCTGCTTATAGTCGGTTGTTAGACTTAATCTTCCCGGAGTAGACCCTAGTAGGTTCCTAGTCTATACTATTTAGGTTTGTTCTGCGTGTGTGTTGTCTAAAGATGCTGTTTGTTAGTACTTTAGACCTACAGAGGTTAACCTCTACTGCTAAGACCCTAGCTATAAGGCTTTAGAGGTCCTAGTTGTCTAGAATGTCTACTAACACTATCTTGTCCTAGAGGTCCGGTTAGAGTGCAGACATGTACCTAGTCTTAAGGTTCTTCGTGTTGTCCTCTTTAGCAGCGTTGTAGGCTAGCTAGATAAACTCTGCATTAAAAGACTCAACACTCTAGTTACTCTTCTTTATAGTAATAGTTTAGAGTTTCTGCTAAGAGCGCTCCTTAAACAGTAAGTCTTTATACAGCTTATCTAGGAAGTTCTAGAACTAGGCAGTTGTACCTATTAGGTTACAGTCCTTCTACAATAACCCGACCTGCGCAGCCTATCCTTCTAGCCTGTTAAACATATAGGCAACTCCTAGGACAGCCTCCTAGTCCCCTATAGACCTTAGCTTATCCTTTATCTAAGACTTAAACGTCTAGTACGCTTGTTAGTTACTACTAAACTTACCTATGTTAGGTAACTTTATAGTCTTGCTTAGTCTGTTGTTAACTGTTTATACAGAGGTAGAGGGTGTTACACTATAGTTTAGCAATTCTATAGATACAACGTAGGCTTAGACCTAGGCTTTAACTAGCCTTTGTATAGTTTCGCCTATATCTTCCTGTTATAGGTCCTAGTTAGAGTCTGTTGTAGGGTAGGCCTTATTATTAGTAATAGCTACTGCAGCCTTAGGTAGGGTTGCCTATAATAGGTAGGTAGTTAGGCATTCTAGTACATAAGCTAGAAGCTCCTCCTGCTATTCTTTAGGTACTAACGTAGTAGCAAGGTTCTAGAGTTTAGTCCTAACGTCTAATTAATTGTTGTTACTAGTGCACAGCTTAATGCCGTATTCTTCTAGATGCCTAGCGGCGTTATTGTACGTCTTGCTTATTAATCCTTATTTAGTAATTAAATCTAATTATAAGGAGCTAACCTCTAAGGGAATTTGCTAGTAAAATACAAGATAGATTTAATAGAGGACAACCTCTAGAACAGAGGTTGCAGAGTTTTTATAACTCCGTTTTAGACACGTTAGCTCTATAGCAGAGCTTTAGTCTATGCTAGGAAGCGCAAGCTAGAGTAATGCTAAGGCAGTGTACGCTAAGAAGCTAGCACCTAGGCCTAGCCTGTTATATTCTAATATAACATTGTAAGTAGCTGTACTTAAGACGTCTAGTAATATTAACTTATAGTATCCTTGTATCTAGAGGAGTTAGCACTTAACTTTGTATATTATAACTACTTCTCCTAGTATTAGTTCTCTATTAGCTACTTAGAGCTAATATAAGTGTTCTTTGCGCAAAAGGCGTAGTCTAGCTAGCTATACTCTGTATAAGGAAACGTAGTTCTCTTATGCTTCTAAGTCTAAGAGTGCTAATAGCTTCTTCTTATTTAATATAATAGAGAGCTTAATAAGGTTATAGGTCTTAATAGAGTTGATAATAAGACTCTAGGTGCCCTTATTTATCCTTCTAAAAAAGACTTCTTATTTGTTCTAAATCCTTTAAACTCTTTTACACCTTAGTGTTTCTTATATCTAGGGTTAAGACATAGCTGCTAGTAGTTATTAAAGCAGTTACTGTTAATTAACAGCTATATTTATATTACTGCAGTTAGATTATTATCTTTAGAGAAGACAACATAGTTATGTTTATTAATTAAATAAATATTATAAAAGTTGTTAGTACACTTGTACTATTGTATATAACAGCAGTTGCAGAGTAATAGAAAGTATCTTGCTCTTAACCTATCTTTATAGTATGTTGCACATTTATTGTCTCTGTAGGTAGTCTATAAAAGGTTTACGTGTTTAGGGTTTCTAGAATCTAGAATATACTGTGTGTAAGAGTTAATAGCAGCTAGAAGTAGCTAGCTTATTATTTGTTTCTGTGTGTGTTGTAGTTCTTAATTATACTAGTTCTCTTCCTCTAATTTATTATTGATTTTATTTATATAGCGCTAGCAGTTATTAAGGTCTGCTTTAAGTTCTTTAATAATTATATTAATGCTATATCTTAGTCTAATATACTTAAGTAGTAGTATTAGTTAGCGTATAAGAGATTAGCATATTTTATAGTATACTTTATTATTTTTGTTATACTCTTGTTCTTGTTAAGTGCAGTAGTATCTCTTATAGCAGTGTTAACGTGTTAACTCTAATCTAACCTAAACTAGAGTTCTTTCTATTGTATCTAGGAGGTTGTCTATCTTATTTTAATATTCTTACAATTTCTTATAGAGTGTTGCTGCGCGCTTAGAAGGCTTAATGTATTCTGCATTATCCTTAGAACTAGACTCTAGGTCTTCTATAAGTTGTTCTACTTTATTAGTAATTACTTTCTATTTATTACTAGCATCTGTGTCTTTGTAACAACAGGACAGTACATTAACCTGCTAAAGAATCTTATTCTTTATATAGCAGTCTCTAGCAAAGTAGCCTGTCTTGCTACAGTTATAACAGGTCTTATTATTTTTATTGCCTAAATTGTTACTTCTCTTGCTCTTTTTGTTCTAGCGTTCTAGTAGGCTTAGTCCTTTGTTAAGGTTTAAGAGGTCTATAGCTTTAGGTCTGTAGTATCTACTCTGCGTGTTGTTATAGGTACGTCTGCTACTGTTAGACTAGTAATTATTACAGTTGCCTTAATTTTCTTAGTTTAGGTTGTTGCGCTACTAGTTGCGTAGAGGCAGGCAATTATTAACCTTAGTTACAACGCGCGCTCTAGAGTTGTCTCTTAATTCTATCTAAAGCTTATATAGCTTAACGTTAATGTTAATTACTGTATTAACTAGTTTGTTTAAGGTGTTAGTACTAGCGCTAGTGCGCATTAGTTCCTCCTTAACCTTAGGCTTAAGGCCTTGTTTAAACATAGTTATTAACGCAGTGTTACTCTACTCTATGTTAGCAGCAAGTTGTTAGAACTTAGCAGCGTAGTTAGTAGCAGACTAAGTTTATTTAATGCGTTAGATGTTGTAACGTGCAATAGCTAGTTTGTTTAAGACTCTAAAGATTAGCTTAACTAACTTCTTAAACTTATTAAAGTCTTTAAACTAGAATAATACTTTGTTAGAACATTTATCTAATATAGCTTTCTAAAGGAAAGGCTTAATCTATTTAAATGCGTTACTACGTATATAACTTACAGCTAGCATAACGCGTTTATTGTTAGGGATCTTGCTTCCTTAAAATTTAAAGAACAAGTTAAACTAGAGGAGCTAGTTATTAAGCTTGTTTTAATTGCTATTATAGGTATTAGGCTTAGCAACGTTTATAGTGCTAGTTGTAACAGGAGTATCTATATTAACGTTGTTTAAGCTAGAGCTACAAGGGGTAGCATAGGATCCTAAAGTAGTACTTATCTTAGGAGTGTTTAAAATATTAAGTTTTATACTTTAGATAAAGTCTGTAAGTAATTGTTTAATTAGGTCTTAAGAACAAGTACAGTATTAGGGATCTAAGAGGGGGTAAGTAGTATGTGTCTAGGACTTTAGCTACTTAGGGTTGCAAGAAAAAGTATAGAGTAGACTATCTGTTTCGCAAGCAGGGTAAGAGATTCTAATAACAAAGTTAATTAACAAGGTTAAACACGAACTATAAGAGTTGTGTTCCTACAAACTATATACTCTAATAATAGTAGTAGTAATGCAGACTAATTAGTGTTGTGCATCCTCTAATTGCACTAAGCACTAATTGTACTAATTACTAATTATACTAATTACTAATTATACTAAACGCTAATTATACTAATTGCGCTAAGCCTTAATTAAGTTACGTGTCCTCTTAGTTTCTTACTAAGTGCTAACACTGTATCTGTTGCTTACTTATGTTTATTCTATTGTTATAATTACTATGCTACAGCCACTGTAATTAGACGAATCCTTCCCGTGTTCTGTAGATCGTAACAGGTAGCTCTAGCCTCTTAGGCTTAGCTTTGTAGATTAGGATTGCATCCTTAGCTAATAGATTAACCTGCTTCTATATTCCCTTGCTTATAGCATAGAATTAGAGTTAGATGTACTATCCTAGCTATTAGAATTAATTAGTAAGCGTATAGGCTCTCTTAGGGATTAGGGTATTAGTTATTGCGTAGATTAATTAGGGTTGTAAAGATATTAAGAGGAGTAGTTACTAAGCAGTGTATTCTAGCTAAGTATGCAGAGGAAGATTGTTCTAGTCTTAAAAAGCTAGGCTTATAACTGTTGTTTAGATAACTAGCTTAGGAATAAGTAGGAGATAGATTATTAATTTATATGTAGGTGTCTACTTAGGTTACTATTTATATGCTTATTAAGCGTTCTGTGCTCCCATTAGTTAATAGCTTAGTATACCTAATATAGGCAATTAACGCGTTGCATACATAGTATAAGCAAGGAGAGATTTAAATCTGTTAGTAAGTTAGCCTAACCTTAGATAGAGTGGGTCTAGGTAAGCCGAGCTTCTAGTAGGTAGATCTGGCGTTCGGTAACGTTGCAACATAGTCTTTATTAGTAGGTTATATATATACCTATGTAATCTGCTATTAGATTATATAATTGCATAAGTAATCTGCTTAGAAGTTTAGAGTTAATTCTTAACTTTAAATTAGTTATAGCTGCTTTAGACTCTTCTACTTTATAAAATATAATAAAGAGAAGAAAAAGATAATTAGAATTCTACTTACTTTGCTTTTCTTTCATTTTATAATACTAAAGTATAGTATACAATTTAAGTAAATAAAAGCTTAATATATAATATACTTATATAAAAAGCTTAATAAGAGTCTAGTATATAGCTATGTTATTAACTTAACTCTATACAGCTAGTAAGCTATATATAAACTATCTAAATACTCTAAATCTTTAAAATACTTATTTTACTTAATAATAGGTTTTTAACTATTATAATAATATTATTCTTTTACTATAGTTTAGGCTATGTCTCCTTAAGCAGGCAAAGGATCTAAAATCCTAAATAGAGTAGGTTAATATGACTAAAAGCCGGTATTTTAAATCGCCTTGTGGCACTGATAGATAGACACGTAGTGTCTCCCCGTAAACAAATTCATAGCCTTCCTTCGCGTGACGTAGGCAAGACTAGGCAGAACAGCTAACTATATTTTTTTGTATTGGCTCAAAACCATAGTAGCTCCCTTGTCGCGGAACTGCAGGCTAACAATTCGTTCAGGGGGGGACACTGCACGTCTTGGAATGGCTAAGGTGCTAGCAAGCCATTTAATACCGAGTTTTTTCAACGCTGCTGTTTACTGAGTACTCCCTAATCCAAGACACTCTTCGGGTGGCTTGGCTTTAATATATAAGGCGCCTCGGCTTCTTGCTACATCAGAATTGCATGGCATTGTCCCAGACCACAACGTGTACGCACTCAATTGCTTGGGGAGAGTTCGTATAAGAACTTTTGTATCCTCTCCACCTGAATTCCTAGAGCAATTCCGCATTTTGTCTATGTACATCCAGTGTACAAGACATCGATTACGAGATTCAACCAACAAGTGGCAGGAGCAGTGCAGCAAAGATTCTATGACATATGTCCACCATTAATCAAACGCCCAGCACTCAACGCTCACGCCAACAGCCAGGCCTGGCATGCGATGAGTGCCGCAGACGGAAGCTTCGATGCGACAGAGGTCAGCCTCAATGTGGTGTTTGCCGGGACTCCGCCACAGCATGTGTTACAACAACAACACGCCAACCCCGTGGTCCAAAAAGGGGCCATTTACGCGCACTACAATCTCGAATCCGTAAGTCTACTTCACATGTCTGCATATCTCATCAGACCAACACATCTCCTTAGTCGCCCTTGAGCGCCGCATTAGCAGTGATGGAATCTCGGAGGATACTGGTGAGGACGAGTTCAAATGCCTATCCGACGAGATCGACAGCTTCGTAACTCCGGAGCGGCAATCGTTTTCAGAACTCATACCACAAGGGGCTACCGACATTTTTGAAAAAGAAGCCTCCAGCAGT
Organism: Ascochyta lentis; assembly: GCA_004011705.1. Lineage (NCBI taxonomy): Eukaryota > Fungi > Ascomycota > Dothideomycetes > Pleosporales > Didymellaceae > Ascochyta > Ascochyta lentis. The sequence goes on from RZGK01000006.1 coordinate 1,839,631, forward strand.
GGCTTGTCCAATGGTGTCGGCGTAGACGTCGCCTTTCTGCAATCAAGTTCACATCTGGCACTCCCAATGACAGGACTGTCTCCAGTCGAGTTGATTTCTGATCTCATGCGATCAGAACTGTACGTTGCCATAGCTTTTCACATTAAAGCTGAGCTCCCGCTAATACAAGTGCAATTTCAGAGACCACCTCTATTTTGATAAGATCCACAGCTTTTTTCCTATCCTTAATAAACGGCACTATTTTGCGCGATCCCGGAGATCCCATTGTAAGCAAGAGACTGCTGCCTTTCAATGTCTCCAAAACGCCATGTGGACGCTTGCTGTATCCACTTCAAGTCAATTCCAACATATACAGGACGATTTATACTCGCACACACGGCTTATGATTGAGAACCTTGAACTAGGATTGCTTCACACTGACTCCATAGATCTTGAGCAGGTACAGGCCTGGGCTTTGATGGCTATCTATGAGTTCATACGTGTAGGCTTTCGAAGAGCATGGGTGAGCGCAGGAAAGTGTTTTCGCTTTGCTGTGCTTATGAGATTGCACAACGTCGACGGAAGTGATGGCATTGCAGTAATGTCGCCACAAAGCCTTAGCTTCACGGAGCTTGAGGAGCGGAGGAGGACATTCTGGATGGCCTACACGATCGATCAAATCATCAGTCTATTGGACCGGCTACCGTTAACTTTTGATCAACATACTGTAAGAAAGATCCCCTTTATGATCCAAGCAAAACAATGTTCTAATAGGAGAGCAAAGATCCTTACCCGGTTGCCCTGCCCCGAGAAAGAGTTTCAATCAGAAGAGCCTGTGACTATGGACTTTCTGCCCAGGGCACTGCTCTTATCCGATGCCAAGATATCATACACGTTTACAGACTCGATCCAGCTTGTCGCAATATGCGGACAGTTACTTTTACACCAGCAACAAGGTACTGTCGAGCACGCACATGGCTTGATCGCACTAGGTTTCTGGGACAGACAACAACAGCTTGATGCGAGGCTGGAACAAGTCTTCAAAGGCATGTCCATTCACGATCCATACGCGTTGATATTTCAAGATCCAATGGCATGTTTCACCGTACTAGCCGCCCAGGCGTCAGCCCTCATGTTGTTCAACTCCAGTCGGACAGCACCATGGGGAACGAAAGATGGTAACATGATTGCGAAAGGTCGTGAAGAGAGAGCGATGGCGGCAGCGCAGCAGATGATTACGCTGTCCAAGGCGTTGATCGAACTGAGCTACTTCAAGGTATGTATATGCCCTGTTTTCTGCTTCTTAGCTAACGACTAAGATAGATACATCCGTTCACGCCAGTTCTTCTCTATTTCTGTGGCGATTTCCTGGTTTCCAATCATCACCTCGACCCAACGTTTGAGATGCGGCTAACGATACAAAACGTGCTACAGGCTCTAAGCCCCGTTAATTTCAATGCGCAGGAATGTTTAGACAGGCTACACATGGGTAATTAAACCGATATCAAATAGAGGCACAGTCCCACTTGCTTTGGTAGGATGAGGCATAGACTGGTAGCAGGTAATGAATGCAATTGTGCCTTGACGTCACTAGTTACTGTGTCCAAGTGTGCCATTTCCTTCTCTTCAATATTTTTAGAACCTGTAGTGTCTATTTTGCTCTCTAGTAGTTGATATTACTCAAACAGCTAGCAGGGCTATCTTGCTTTGATAGCGCAGATGGCGTAGAGAAAAGATTGACAACCATGCAGAATTGATTCGTCTCAAGGCCCTTGGTTTGTCTGAGTAAGATTGAGCGTCCTTCAAGCAATGTACCGTAACATGAGTTAATCAATCCATCCCATTCGATTCAGTGGCATGGAAATTAGCTTACTCCTAGATATCATCTATAGACTGATCGCATTTCGTCAATCACTAAGCTCTGATTACCCTATTAAACGTAAAACACAAGAAAGCACGTATACAGAGCTGAACACACAACGAGTAATCCCGGAAGCTGTAATAAGCGCGTGGAGAGTCAAATAAAGCTCAGTGTAAAGAGAGAATGATGTGATAGATACACATAGCCGCACAAGGACTCCCAACCAGTCATGGGTGTTGTTTTCAATCTTCTCTAGCTCTGACCTGCTTGTCTTCGGCTGGGACGGGCTCGGTGATCTCGGCAAAGTCCCCGAGCTGAGGATCCTCCTCAGGTTTCGTACTTCCGGGCGGCCCCTTGAATAGGATTATAACTTCTTCGAAGTATTTGTCCGTCTTGGCGAACCACTTTTCTGTCTCTTTTTCACCCTCACCCACCAACTTGCCCTCTAGAGCTTTCTCAAAAGATTGGAATAGATGGAAATGTCTTTCGATACCTGTACCAACATTCCAAGCCATAGTTGGTGTTTCCAGATGCCTGATTGCCACGAAGCTGTATAACAAATGAGTCATTCCCCAATCGACGTTTTTGACTTCCTTTGCAATCAGAACTGATTCCGCCTCGCTAAAACCGCGTCGATGGCGTAGGACGAGTTGTTTTGCACGGTACAAAGATGCGGCCATGATATCAAGAGCACAGTGAAAGGTGAAATCGGCTTCTGGGTCTTGGGTCCGCTGCCACTCATCTGTCGTGCCTTCCACTAATCCCATCTCTAGAGTGTATTGGGCAAGCTGGGAGGTGATGTCTCTGATGTTCCACCGGGGGCCAAAACGAGAAAGCTGTTGGATCGTAGCAGGCGGAGGTGGCTCGTGATGGACAGGGGCTACTGCAATTCTGCCTGTCGTAGGGTTCGCAGGAGTCTCAGGGAAATCGTATGCACCAGACATTTTGAGGGAGAATAATTTGGAAACTCGCGTGGTAATCTGTAGTAGAAGATGCTTGCGTGATTGATGGTCTTTGATGTTCCTCGTTTGTTAAATATAGTTATCTAATAACTGGGTGGTGAAGTAAGAAGTAGCGAAGTGGTGAGGACGGAGTTTCTGAAATCGCTCGGAGTTATTTGGTAGATCGTCTACTCTGAGCGGAGATTCTTTTCCCAACTCTACGACAAGAAACACAAAACCTCATGTGGATACTAGATGCGCGTACAATAATAGCCTACGATAACAAACAAAGTGATTAAAACATTGATTATTTAATCGTGTATGCCCATCGCCTATACAAAAGCCAAGCGCTCTATTATAACAAGACTAGGGCTGCTCTACGGGCATAGAAATTGTTAATGTTCACCCCTCTATAGTGTAACGTACGCCCCTATAAAGTAACTATTTTCAAACCTATAGATTGTGTGTATAAATACTTCAAGAGCAAGAAAACAAGCTAAACTAGGCAGTTTTAAGTCTGAGAGAATTAGTTCTTAACATATTTCTGGCCTAGATCTTTAAAGAATTTAGCTTAGAATGGGCTCTAAAGGTAAAAGGATAAGATTTACTATTCTTAATGTAACGATCCAATAATAAGAGATAACCAGCTGGAAAGCTTTTATAGAGACCCAGGTTACACTACAAGGGGGTTAACATTTGCAACCCTCTACAGGAGTCATGTTTTGATTAAGTAATTAAACAGGGTCTTTAGCGAGCTTCGTTACAATAGGACAAGGGATGCCTACAAAGGCCTGGCACCGGAAACTCCCATATGACCTGCCGACCAAGATGCCGAACCTAAATTGTCGGCTAATTTTACGGTGATACAGCCTTGCGTTTTTGCAGATCTGGTCTTGGACTTTTGCGAACAGTTTGGCTTGTATTTTTGATTTAGCAAAGAATAACATCCTACAGGGCCAACGAACGCGTTCAAAGAATGTGTGCCCAACTCTGGACTTGTCGTTTCAAATCAGCACAACTAACTTCTGAGCTGAAACACCTTTCTTGACGCGGTCCAACGCTTCCTGAATATGCTCTAGTCCTACACCGATTACAAAAGGCTCAGGAGCACACGTGTATCTTCCCTCGGCTAATGCATCTGGCAAGAAGTGCTCGTATATTGCACGTCCAACCTCGTTTGCTATAACATCGTCTCCCCAGATAAATTTGTAGTCAATGCCCTTGACTTTGCATTTTATCAGGGTCGAAAGTTTAAACCAGAGAAAGCGCGAGATAAACGATACCATGTTCAGCCCTGTGGGAGGGATCTGAGAGGGCATAGGGAGAGAAGCTTGTGCTATAAATTTGACTCCGGATGAAGCGGCCATGATCCTGATACAAGCTTCCATAGATCCGTCTCCAATAGCAATAGCACCAGCCGATTTCTTCCCTTCGAATAGTTTGATGATTTCCGGAACGGCGGTCGTACTGTGGTAATCAACAACGTGGCTAGCTCCAAGATTTTTCACTAAATCGAAGTTCTTTGGTGACGCGGTCGTGATGACTTCGTATCCGGATGCAACAGCAAGCTGGATAGCATTGCAACCAACGCTTGTTGATCCACCCCATACCAGTACGACCTCGTTAGTCTTGCGCAGCTTGAGCGAGGGCAAGTTCAAGGCAAGGTAGTCTTCCATGTACAATGCACATGCAGCCGTGGAGAGAGTGAGTGGTAGCACACATGCGCGTTCGTAGCTCAGGCTATCCGGTATGGGGCATGAAAGGTTCTCGCGTAACACCACATATTCCTGGAATGCGCCCTCACAGGAACGATTACTTCGTTGGTCGATGCTCACGGCGTCACCGAGTACGCGGTCGCCCGGTCGAAAGCGTGAGACTTTAGAGCCGACTTCAACTACTTCGCCTGCTACGTCGTGACCAAGGACAAAGGGATATTTTATCCAGGGCATCATGTTGTTGCCCATGGCTTGCTTCATGGCTTCGACAGGGTTGATAGCGATAGCAGCTGATTTTACAACGATTTCATTCGGCCCTGGTGTCGTATAGGGCGCATCATAAATAGCCAAAGGGAAAACTTGTTTGCCTGTAAGCCAAGCAGCTCTGTTGATAGGTGCCATTCTTGGGGTCCAGAAGTATGGAGGCCACGGATGGCGGGCTTGTTCGAACGAGAGACTCTGGAGCTCGAAGAGGCAATATCACTGTTTTAACAGGGACACAGCTGAGAGTAGCTTTTGATTGGATTTGCAACTTATGCGGGTGTATTTGGTGGTAAAGCTGGCCCCACAGATAATTCGGTAGAAAAGTTTGCTCTTGCTGCGAGCTAGGCGTACGAGAGGACCAGCACAAAGTAGAAAAGTGAGAGCGATAACTAGGGATTGGAGTTGCAGTTATATGTGTCCACTGCGAAAAGTGACACGCGGGTACAAGGAGGTCGGAAAGCAGAATTGGTCCGAATCGGCGCGAGACCTGTCAAGCTAGCTCTCGTGAGCGGACAGGGCCTTTAGTTCGGAGTAATTCGACGGCTTACCCGGCTTGCCGGGCTCCAAAGATCCCCCGTTTCCGTAGCACTGGCGGATATAATCATTGGTTGCCAAATCAGGCCACAGGCTTCAGTTCGGCATAGGTTGCACGCTTATCCTCTTCAGCAACAAATGAACATGGTTACATTCTAAGGTACTCCAAAAACATATTGACTGTCTCGATGACAGTGCTTTTCAAGGGAATAAATTCTTTCCCAATCAGAATCCTTGCCCTTGATGCATCGACCTTGTATACACCACCCTCAGGATACCCAGCAATTTTCCACGTGTCTCTTGCCGGTAGTCTATCGCGAAGTTCTGGAAAATTATCATAGATAGTTTCCAGTATCTCTTTGTTGCAAAATTGCTCCGAAGACGTAAGAAAAATGCGTTCACTGGCAAAAGCTTCGTCTTCTATAGCCATCACATGTGCAAGAGCAGCGTCCTTCACATTAATCCATGTGTAAAGCCCATTAGAAAAGATCTTCCCATCTAGGAGACCACCAAAAACTTCGTTTGAAGCATTAGGGGCGTCCAATGCATAACCCGGATACTTAACCATTGGCCCAAAGATACCAGGAGGAGCGAGGGTAGTCAGTGTAAAGCTAGGTTGCTCCCGATCCATGAAAGCCCAAGCGGCACGCTCAGCAAACGTTTTGCTGCCACGATATCCTGGAATCCAGCTGGAGTTGTCGAGTGCTTCTTCTAGTGTAATTGGATTCCAATCCGAAGCTGTGTATGTATGCTCTGGCCATTCGCCTTTCGAAGCGTCGATCAAAGCAGCAATAGACGAAACATAAACTACCCGCTTCACAGAAGGCGCTAAGCGTGCTACAGAGGATAGCAGACCAGTTGTTCCAATAATGGCAGGATCCAAGACTTCCTTCTGCACGTCTTTGTAGCTCCGGGCGTTGGGACTGGCTGTGTGGATAACTGCGTCGAAGATATGATTGCCTTGGAATACTGAGTCGAAAGAATTGTGTTCTGCGATATCAGAAACAATGGCAAAGTCCAGTTGGTCCTTTGAGAGCGTTGGATAAAGAGCTTTAATCCGGCTCGCTTTTTCTTGGCTGCGGATTGTTGTAACTACTGTGTGGCTAACATGACGGCTATCAACAGAGCTCTATGTGACAAAACTGGGCAGAAAGTCTTACCAGCGTTCAAGAAGTATATTGAGAATATGAGCGGCCAGGAAGCCGTTTCCACCAGTGAGCAGAACATGCATGTTGAAACAGCAGGATCTGGTATGCAGATTGCGGTTGAGTAGTCAAATTGCAAGAGGGTCGCACCTGTACACAGATTCAAATGCGGGAATGAAGCTTTGCGTTCGCTCTTTCGAGATGTTATGCGGATATCGCGGTCCAAGAGCCACTAACTAATGATCAATACTCCGAGGGAGTAACAAAGCTTCCGCAACTTATTAAGCAGTTACAGCGTCACCAATAGACCGTGAACGTCATTTTTTTTTTAGCTCAAATGTTTGTTGATCACGCAAGTTCGCGCATCACGCGAACAGACAGGGTGAGCTGATTCTGGTGTGTTGTCACTTTAGTCGGAGTTTCTCTCTTCAACGTTGCGATAACCTCAGATTATCAACTACTTCCATCTTGGCATCGTCAAAATGCAACATAAAGACCCCCATGATGCTGCATGGTGAAGCAACTTTTACTAAACACAACAATTACGATATTCAGCTGTGTTGTGTTCATATCACGCTGATTGCCTTGTTGTTCTTTCCCCTTCTTGCTCCTGTTGCAGAAACATGGCAGCTCCCACTCTGATTCCCACCATTGATCTCGCGCCCTACTTGGCAACAGATGCCACTCCAGAAGCCAGGGAGAAAGTCGTCACAGCAATATGCGATGCCGCCAGAACTTATGGTTTCTTCAGTATCGTTGGCCACGGTATCCCTCTGGAAGATCAAAAAAATACTTTAGAGTGCGCCAAGCGATTCTTTGATCTCCCTCTTGAAGAGAAAATGTCAGTCTTTATTGAAAATGCCATGGGAACATCGAATCGCGGCTATGAAGTGTATAGAGGTCAGACGTCAGAGCCAGGGACACTGCCTGATATGAAAGAGGTGAGAGTTACACTGGCCTTCTTTTAAGATTTCGGAGCTGATTGATTACAGGGATTCGTTATTGGTGCGGAAATTCCGAGGAACGACCCTGATGCCGGCGCATTCTTAACGGGCCCAAATCAATGGCCACAGTCTCTGACAGCACAGGAATTCGAAGAGCCTATTATGTACTATCGCAACAATATGGTAAAGCTTGCTCAGAGGGTTCTCAAAATCCTTGCCCTGGGTCTCCCCAAATCGTGGAATTGTGCACCAGACGTTTTTGACGATTTTTTCATCAACCCATCAGGAAACTTGAGATTGCTACACTATCCACCTCAGGTTTCAACTGACCCTCTACAACTTGGAGGTAAGAGAATAGTAAATTTTTGGCCAAGCAGCCTGGATAGGCTGACGATGAACAAGCTGGCGCGCATACAGACTTCGGTGGAATCACCTTTCTGCTTCAACAACCCGGATCAAAGGGACTCGAGGTATGGTACCCTCCTACCGAGAGTTGGGTACCGGTTCCAGTGACTCCAGACTCATTTGTTGTTAACATCGGCGATCTTGTTGAGAAGTGGACCGCTGGCCACTACCGCAGTGCTCTACACCGCGTCATCAATTTTGGAGAGCAACATCGTTATTCCGCCCCATTCTTCTTGAATGGTAACATGAAGTTGAAAGCGCAGGCTCTGGACGGATCTGGTCAGCATTTTGGTGTCCAGGAGCATTTCATGATGAGGTTAAAAAGATCTCTGGGCGAAGAGAAAAGCAAGTTCCTGGAGAAGGACGCACCATCACTTGCATGTACGGCATAGGCTTTCTAAAAGCCTCTTCGCTAGCTTACATCTTGGAATATCCATGAATGGTGGTACGCGTACGGGACCCCTCACACACGTCTTCATCCGTCTAGCAATGCCCCCTTGGAAGCTGGGCCTCACAGTCCGTATAGATGTTAGTGATTTAAATCAATCGACCAATCAACATGTTGGAATACTATATCCCTCAATGCGACGTAAACTTACTATCTTGGCACTTTGCACGCGTCTTCGAAGTTCATTGGTCCAAGCCGCCAATTTCGTTAGAAAGCAAGACCACAGCAGACTGCTAAACGGCTGTTGTGAAAGAGGATCTTAATTATATACAGAATCTAAGAATTGAAAAATAGGTAAATAAAGAGGCTACAAAGTGTGAGAGGTACCTAGATGAGATAGAACTTCGGTTGTTTGTACAGCTATCTGAAGTGCATTAAAGTATATGGAGTCGTCGATCTCGATGTTTTGAAGTAGCTAGCAAAAATACACGCGAAACCCAATTCATGGACACCCATATGTCTCCGGAGATTGACTGCGAAGCTCTTTTACTCAATGTAGAGAAGAGGAAGTATGTGCCAACGTCCAAGCGCTCGTTAGTTACCCGACTCCTCCCCTTTCTGTGTCCGGCTTGACTTTTATACGTCGAAAAACTTTCAGAGAGATTATTATATGTGTACCAGCAGGTAAGACCCCTGTGTTATGCACAGGGGGAAGTATATCTTTACTTGGAAAGAAAACGACCTTCTACTTTCGGATTCGACGAGCGAACAACTAGGATGTCTTTGGCTTGGGTCTCACATCCTTCCAACCCATCCAGCAACTTACAATAACACCCAGAATTGACATTCCAGTACCAAAATAGAAAGTAGTTCCTATGCTGCTACTGTAGGCCTTTGAAAGACTTGGAAGTTCTTCCGAAGTGACAATAGTTCTCATTTTCGTGACTCCAGCTTCAATAATCCTGGCCGCATCGACATCAGGAAGAAAACGCTTCAAGTTAGTTTTCAACTCATTCGTGAAAATAGTTTGACCAACGACTGTCATCAGAGCGCCTCCGATTTGTTGAGAGAAGACGAAGGTCGCCAGGGCCACGGGAACTTCGGTAGGCAGAAGGGAATTCTGCAACGCGATCATTGGCTGTCACATGTCAGTCTTGGAAGACCATATATAGGAGTTGGAGTGAACTCACCATGGGAAGTGCAAGGCCTCTACCCATTCCAGAGACTAATTGGTACCCTACTAATTTTCCCAGAGACGTGGAAGTCGACACAGTTGTAAACAAGCCAGATCCGACTGAGTTTAGCATCCCACCTACGAGGATAAAAGGTAGGTAGTAACCAAACCTCTGCACTGCGCTTTCATCAGCAATCCATCTTCCGTTCTGAAGAGGGTCCGTTACCTAGTTTTCCGCTCAAGATAGTGAATACCACCTGAGTGACGATTGTCGGCAGGAAATTGTAGCCACTCTCAAATGGTGTGTCGGCTCTGACGCCTTGGAAATATAGCGGGAGGTAGTATGCGGTCACAAACACCGTACCCGAAATTATGAAAATGGTGGCGCAACTTGACCAAACGATCTGTTTTGCCAACATCGAGAACGGTATCAAGGCAGAGACACCCTTGCGATAGTTCCAAAAGCAGAAAATCGCAAACATAGCACCTGTCCCGCAGAACAGGCCAATGACTTCTGGGCTATTCCAGGCGAAGCGATTTCCGCCAAAATCTAGAGCGAGGAAGAGCATTATGGCGGCCGGGCCAAATAGTCCGAACCCAACCAGATCGAATTCTTGCATGGGGTGCTTTAATACAACCTTCCAGTGGGGCTTATCGAGGGGCTCTGGAACGTTAAGAAATAAAAGGGCAGCGAAAACAACAGCACCGGCGGGAAGATTGATGTAGAAACCTGGAAGCTGTCAGTCGGAAATAAGACACAAAGAATGGAATACATACACCAGCGCCATGATACAAAGTCTGTAATTGCTCCTCCAATAAGTGGTCCACAAGCAGCACCAAGATTGCCGACTTATCGTGTTAGTAGAAGCGAATACACATCGGCTTACAGATCACTTACAAGCCATGAAGAACCCAAGCATTCCAGGTCGCCGTTCAGGGGGGATAGAGGAGTGGATCATTGTGAATCCTCCATTCATGAGGCCGGCACCCCCCAGCCCGGCGATGAACCTTCCGAGAATCAACATGAAAGATGACTGCGCTGCACCGCAGACGGCAGATCCAATGTTGAAAATTGTGAAGAAAGTAAGAAAAAGCACCTTGGAGTGAAATCGGGCGTACATTTTCCCAGTAAGAGGTTGGAACGAAGCACTAGTATGCAGGTTAGAAGAATCACAAATTTCCCAACGAGACAAACATACGCGCATAATTGGTAAGCAGATCCATACCAACCCACATCAAGAAGAGAACTGAACTCATCAGTTATGTAAGGAATGGCCTGAATGCATAATTAGAAAGGATTCAACTTCTGCCAGGTGGAAACTAGACATACCGTAGACAAGATCGACATGTCCAACATCATCAGAAAATACACGACCGTCATTGAGATGAGGAAAGCCCACCTAGAATTTGAAGTCAAGCATCAGCATAATCCAACGAACACATACAATTGATTTGAGATGCCAAGAGCATAGATTTCCGTTGTCTTGCCAGAAAATACTGGGTGTCTTGCGAAATATTATTCGGCTGACTTACAAGGGGAAGCCGTCGAGAAACGAAGGCATGGGGTGGTCAGTAACAAGAGGCACATCAGCCTCAGAGTTTGTTCCGATCGCCACAGAGGAAGGAGTCTCCTTCATCGCCCCTCCGAACTGATCCAACGAGTCGTGGACCATGGCGTCAACGTCGTAATCCCAGATCCTATGCGATCGATTTTGAATCTCTTGGGCGATTTTCTCGTGATTGGAGCCGCATTCCGGGTGCTGGAAATCGTAAATCTCACCAATTACTCGGCTGGTGTCCATAATCCACTGGGAGCGATCGTAACGCATGTTGTTGTAAACTCTAAGTGCACCACGGACGGCTGTAGGGCGGCTGATCCTAGGGTAGCTCGATACGATTTGCAAAAGCTCAACAAGAGCGAGGCAATCCTCGATGCCACATCCTGCACCAGCACCATGGTGAGGGGACGAAGCATGTGCCGCATCTCCCGCGAGGCAAAGACGACCGTCTATGTAAGAAGGTACGGGTCGTTCATACGTGTCAAAGACTGCCCACTTCTCGAGTTGCTCGGGTAGCAACTCCATAAGATTTTGGACGACAGGACTGAATTTTGAGAACGCTTTTGCGGCTTCCGCTTTGGTAGCTGGAACAACAAATTTCCCGTCTGGTGCCATCCAGTCTTTAGAGTCCGTGACGAAAGCAACCACATTTAGGATTTCGTTGTTCGCTACTGGAAACGTCAAGGCATGAGCACCGGGACCACAGTGCATGATTCGGTTTGATGTTTTGAAGACCCCGAGAGCGGCCCGGGCTTTGTCCATTGGTATAAGGCTCCGGATGGCGTACTTGTGACTGTATGAAGGACTGCATGAGGGGTGACCGGGTCCAAACATCAGTTCCCTCATGATTGAATGAATCCCGTCGCAACCAATCACTGCCGTTTGTCAGCAGTTGCTTTGATCACATGTCTGTATCATTTACCAACGTCAGCCGTTGCAGTTGAACAATCTCGGAATGATAAGCGTATTTTCTCGTCTTCTTCTTCTTCTTCAGATACAGAGACAAGGTCCTTATCAAGCTCGATATACTCCGCTGGTATGAGTTTCACCATTTCAGCCATGAAGTCGGGTCTTCGGCATCCTTCAAATCCACGCTCACCCAAGTACAATTTAAGCATTGTCTCTTCATGCCCTGGATTTTCTTCATTGTATTTGTACCCGTCCATGTAGTAAAAGTAGTCCTCTTCGTTCTGCGAGGCGACTTTCCGGAACGCGGCGTGAAGGGCTGGATTCAGTGCCGTCATGGCCCGTTCAGCATTGGGAGTGAACGCGATTCCAGCCCCGATTTCGCGAAAGGTATGGGCTCGCTCATATATCCTGAACTTTATGTTACGTTGAAGAAGGCCGATGGCGAGAGCCAGTCCGGTGATTCCGCCGCCGATAATGGCGACCTCGAGGTGGCTGTCGTCGGAGAGGATGCTAGATTCGACCATTTTGTGCCTTTCCGTTCTATCAAACGAATACTGGGTGCTGCTGAGGAATTTGAGGTTGAGACGTGTTAATAGGTGCAAGTAAGGTTGGTTTCCCGCCTGCGCGTCCGCGCGGAGTACGCATGTGCCATAGCGCTACATCACGATCTAATACTCCGGGGTCCATAATGTGTGCAACCTCGGTCCAACTATGATATAGGAGTCTCGACCAGCGAATATGGAACGTTGAGAATTATGACAGTCGAGATTGCAGTAGTGAGGACCGGAGTTCGGAGTTTCTTCGAGGTTAGCCAATCATCACAGCAACACATTAAGTATTGGGCTGAACATATCATTTAAACGGACAAACACAACATCTGTTGCCAGATTTGATTGAAAGTAGTTGTGCACATTTGGTCTGCGACACGAAAAGTCAATTCATTAACTTCTTTCAACTTGCTCAACACAAACCGCTATTCCAACATGTCTGGCTTACCCCGTGGCGTCGATGTCCTTGGACAATTTCCTCAACTCAAGACATACAACCATGGCGTTGCGCTGTTTCCCTGGCGCGACGATCTCACGCAAGAGATAGTTATCTCCGCTCTTCGGGAAGCAACTGGCAAAATCCTCGACGCAATTCCATGGCTCACTGGACAAGTTGTTCATACAACCAGCGAAGACGGGACTTCAGGCACTATCCGTGTGGAGCCATGGCCTGCAGATGTTCCTCCTCATGGACTTCTCAAGATCAAAGATGCCACCGATCTTTTGCCACCTTACGCTGAGATGTGCGCTGCAAATGCACCGTTCTATATGCTCGATGGAAAGATACTCTGCCCCTACCCAGGATTTCCTGAAAGATACGACACTGCAGTAATTGGACCTGCACCACCAGCTATGATTCAAGTCACATTTGTGAAAGGCGGTTTTCTCTTGACTTACACGAATCAACACAATGTTGTAGATGGCACTGGCCTCTTCACCATCATCACGCTACTTTCCGCCGCTCTTCGGGGCGAACCGTTTCCAGAAGACATTATCGCAGCGGCAAACCAAGATCCAGCTGATGTAATACGTCTTATGGATCCATTTGAGCCTATACTTGATCACAGCTGGCTCCTCAAACCTGATCCAGCCCCTGAGTTTGTTCCGGCCCGTCCCGGTGGGAGGTGGCAAAACTTCCTCTTCCGCAAGGACGCGCTTGCAGAAGCTAAAAAGGCTGCTGAAGATCCTATTGGGTACGATCCCGATGTTCCCTTTATTTCTCCGAACGACGCTATCTGCGCAATATTCTGGAAAGCTCTAGCTTCCGTAAGAATAGAAACTGGACTGGATCCTTCGACGATATCAAAATTCAACCGTGCTATCGATACCCGACCAGTCCTAGGTGTATCCCCAGGCTATCTAGGGCAGATGGTATACATCTCTCCCTCGCGCCTCACGTTTCAGGAACTTGTCGATGCACCACTCTCTACGGTCGCGACTCGTCTTCGCAAGGATCTCGACGATGTAAATAACGATTTCTCCGCTCGCTCTTATGCAACTTTTGTCGACTCGGTCGATGACAAGATGCAGCTAATGTATTCTGGCGGAATGAATCTACAAACAGACGTCGGTCATTCATCGATGATGAACGCGAAAGTCAACGGGTTTGATTATGGTATTTTGGGAAAGTCTGATTTCGGACGCCGCCCTCACCTGGGATTAACGGTCAACACTTTCTACATCTACCCTCAAGAGGCAAATGGCGACTACCTAATTCTGGTGTGCTTGCCAGATATGGAGTTAAAGGGCTTAATGCAGCACCCCGAATGGAGTCGATACACTTACGTGATCGAGGAGAAATACGTGGAAGCGTAATTTGTAAGAACATAGTGCTCTTGTTCCGCAAGGAATCACAGACGAACAGATTGCGACCATGAGCTTAGGTACCTTAGTCAATAACTCAAAGAACTTGGTGTCATCCAAAGATTGGGCTTTCAAATGATGGAATATGATGTACGACAGGTGCGCACAATTGAATTATTTGAAAGGCTTCAAAACAATCTCGTCTGAAAAAGAAATGGCGAATAGCTGGCAGTCCGTCTGTGCCATTAGATGTGCATTACAACGCCAAATAGCTTTGGGAAGACTTAAAGAAGACACCCAGCGATATCTACGGTCTGAACTACTCCATCTCTTCTTTGTATTCGAGACTCTGAGAATTTTTAAGCTTAATCAGAATGTAGACGATGTCAAACCTCCAGCTTCTCTTGTAGCTCCGTGTTTCTATCACTAATAAGGATCTATTCTAAGTATTCCGGTGAACTCTATGTGCTATCTATAAGTATTTCAAGTTTCTTTTCGTTCAGGTACTGTCCTGTGTCTGAGTCGCTCCTTCAGGGCTGCTCAACAGTGCATCGTTTATAGAACTGTCGCTCACCATACTGACAGAGGCAGCCCACTTGTCAGAATCACCTAGTCTGTCGGCAGTGAGACCCGCGGATCCTGCATTAGGCATTCCCGCTTCAACCTGTCGTGCATAACTGACTAACCTCAGTCGTTCAGCCTCTCTAGGAGTGAGACGCAACTAGACCTTTGTTAGCTAGGAAGATAAAGAAAGGGCAAGAACTAACGTAAACCTCAATCCCCATTGCATGCATGTTGAAGGCAAGCCACAAGGCTGCCCCAAAGCTTATGTTCAGCGCTGCGCCAACGTTTGCTGAAGAACCACCGGTAAGGTTCGCGGATACAGCAGCCACTTGCTCTGGATTACTGCCATTTGCATACGATTCGCATGAAGGATAGTCTTGTACCAAAAGTACAAGTGATCTATCGCTGATCGTCGAGACAATCTTTGCGCAAGTCCAAACGGTGTAGTAGCCCCGATCCGATGTGATTACCGCTGCGAGTATCATGATGAATCGCGAGGTAATAATGGACCCAGCCTGTTCGAAACGTAAGTTGACTCAATCAGCATCCAATGATTTGAAAGGACTGCACAAACATAGAACCATCCGCGAAGCATCCACGCACGATGCTGTTCAATCTGCAACCTCTTGATGTTGACTATCGACAGCACGAAGCAAAAAAGGACAGCAAAGCCAACAAAGCCACACCAGGCTTGTACGTCTAGTGACCCACCAAGCGCGTGACGGGCGATCATCAAGACCCCAGCAAGACTTAGAATGTAGAGCATCACCGCCAGATACCCACATACCCGATGGAATGCAATCCATCGTTGTCGAATGAAAGGCGTGAACTGGAACACAGCAAGGAGGGATGCGGGGAGAATCCCTGCAAGATGCAGCAAGATACCAATCTTGTATCTTAAGAAATTCCGATAGTAATAGCACTCTCCAGGCGCTGCACTATCACCGTTCCGGGATTCGGCTGGGCAGTAATGACCATTGAAGTCTAAGTACATGGCACGAGCGAAAACGACTGCAATTAAGTCTCAGCGGAAGATTAGGAACAAGGAAAAGGCTCGGAAGATGTGAAGAAAAAGTTTGCTAAGGACTCACAGCCAAACATGGCGCCAGCGAAGATGAACCATAATATGAAGTTGTAGAGCTTTTTGAACCCAATCGCATTATATAACCTGGCAGCAAGACCGCTGGAAGAGCTTTTGACAGAGCGAGATGATACAACCATAATAGTATACAAGGTTTGCAGCAGACTGGCGAGTGGGATGTGGTGTCTTTGTAGTAGATATTGATGTGATGGAGTCGAGTAAATAGCAAAAGTTGGAATGAAAATTGACGTTCTTTTATATGTATCGCTGCTCCCGTTGTCCTGTTTGAAATTAGCTTGTGCAAATCTGCGCTCTCTCAAGCCTTTTGTACATGGTGCTCCACCAGGGTGACGGACCATTCCTAGCACCGGATTCGGCCTAAATAAAACTCCGCAGGTTACAGGACTCCGGGTAGATGACGTAAAGGGTCGCAATCATTGGCTTTACCATCCATCTATTCATCCGACTCGAGATCAGCCCAGCTGTTCTCTGTCGCGGAATAATCCCAAAATGGTAAGCGCAACCGGCTCCGCTAGATCGTGGTCCGGTTTGATGGGAAAGAACGCGCAATGAATGGTGAAAACTCTCGCGGCTGCTAAGAAATATTTTACTTGTGCTTTTGTGGAGTGATGTGCCAAAAGTTGGTACTAGTTGTCAGAGTTGTCAACAAACAAGTCAAGTTCACGCTCACTTTCACGCGCTTACCCAAGAAGGTAGGAGTTAAACCTACACAGGTAATTGCTAGGCTCAAACAGGTAATTAAACAAGCCAAGTCCAGTCCTCAGAGCCCCACTTACTTACTTGTTAACAACTGTGCTATTTGTGTATGGTGTCTCGAAGCGTGTTTTGTGTGGCGGATACACACAGTTGGTAACCACTTGGTACAGGCTAAGACTCGCTACAAACGACCTTTCTCCCCAGTTTAGGCATGTATTGTGCTTGAAAACTCGTCACAATGTCTTTCATAGACGTATCAACTTTGTCAAAAATACCACCGGATACCGGACACAAGTACCTGCTACGAATAGTGTACTTCCATGGTGGCGGCGTCAACGCAGCAATTTCTAAAGCGCAATCACAATCACTTGTTAGACATCTCTAACTCTCCTTCTGCCTTATTTAGGTAGATGCGCTCTTTATCTGTAATCGACATACTAACGTAGCTGTTATTTACGGCTCATATACGCCCTTCTGTCGCCGGCTTAGATAGCTTCCTGAGCACGATAAGATAAGTCTTTAGGGTTGTTTTAGGGAAATTAAATACTCTTTACGCACTGCAATATAGAACAGTAACAGAGAAGGTGATACTGGGAACTAGGTGGGATTAATAGGGTTTAATTAAGGTGCAAAGCGTTCTGCACAGGCGACCTGCTAGAACTCCATTTTGCAACGAGGTAGAGGAGGACCTAATACTCAGAACTTTGACTCTGCATGTGCATAGCATGGTTAATCTAGGGCTTCCTTTGCATAGAAAACTGCTCTACAAGTACTGTGAAGAAGAGTGTGCAAACGCTAGCAGAGTTGGAAGGTGCCAGGTAAATACCTTTAAAAAGCAAGGACATTAACGAAGTTGCAGGAGCGATCTACAACATGGCAGAGAAAGCTCAATGAAAAATAACTAAATCAGTGTAATAAGTACCTATGTTAGCCAGAATAGCAGCAACCACATTGCCTATAATGGAGGCAATGGCCAGGTGTAGGCACGCGAGCTGGATGAACGTTGGACGGTACACAGTATAAATGCAGGGGCTATGGCTACGGCAAATTATACTGAGTTGCCGAAAGAAATAGTCTACAAAGTTTGATCGTTGAATTACATGGCATCACTTGCGGCGACGAGAGAAAGCGTCGACTCGAAGGAGGCTGTAGCGGCTACGACGCCTATAGGCGGAAGACCAGCATACCTGGGGGAAGCCGCTGACATTGTTGGATTGTTTTGTATGCCTGAGACCGGATGGATTACTAGCCAGCTCATCGGCAGCAACGGCGGTGGTGTGATGACTAAGGGGTGATCGTCTCTTGTGCACCTTGCCAGATTAGGACAGGGAATTTGAAATCCTCGCAACAGTTCAGGCTCGTTGTGTGAAGCAATGCAGGGTCTGGCGTGACAATCATTGCTCAATTGTTGATGTGAGGGCATCACCGATTCCATCAACCCAACTGCAAGTCAATGCAAACCCTCGATTGGTTCGGGTGATACAATGTTTGTTCAAATAGCCAGTCAAGCCCTTTCAATACTCTCAAACTTATTCCAACTTAACATGTACTGGCTATTTTCTTGGCCAGAACATGTACAGAACACGTTCTGCTGTGAACTGCATGATTATCCTAGTAGTACATGTAAAACTGGTAGTGGTTCAAATCGTTGAGAGAAAAACCTGAAAATTTGCAACCTCCTCTGAGAACATTTCGCAGAAATCCAAAATCAGGGTAATGTATTCGTCAGTTTAATGAAGACTCACTTTGAGCGCCCCTATGATGTAGTGCTGATACTCTCCTACCCAATCCACTCCCAACTCTCAATGACCACATCTCCCAATCTCAAGCTATTATACAAAAAAATCAGGACGACAATCTCAACTCAACCCGCTTACTTAATCCTTTTACACTTGCTTTAATAGATTCACCAGTATTCTTAACTCCCCAACTCTGCACATTGATCTTACAAGCTTTCCGCCCTGCCATTCTCTCAACCCCCAGCTGCGCAAACTCCTCAAACCACCAATCTCCATCCCAACCACCAACACCCCGTCTCTTCCTCTCACGATCAATGCAACGCGGTACTGACACCACGCGACAACCGCGCACGAATCACAAGCGCAGAACCTCAAACACTACAGTAAGCAGGTTAGGTTTTTTACCTAAGATTGTTTAAAAAACACAGATTTTATGTGTTTATTAATAGATTTCTGTGTTTTTTTAGCAAAGAGGAGATAACAGCAGAAGGATAGGCCTAACAAGGTAACTAGAAGCTATCTATCTATCTATATAATTTCCTCTTCTTTCCTTCTCTCCTTCTCTCTCTCTCTCCTTCTATCTCTCTCTCCTTCTATCTCTCTCTCCTTCTATCCCTCTCTTCTTCTCTCCTTCCATCTCTCTCTTTTCTCTCCTTCTCTCTCTCTCTTCATTTTTCCTTCTCTCTCTCTCTTCTTCTCTCCTTTTCTCCTTCTCTCCTTTCCTTTTAGAAGAGGATATAATAGCTAAGCCCCTTAGCCCCCTTCTTTACTTCTAGAAAATCTACTAATTTGTAAAGGCAGAAAGAGAGGAAAAAAAGAAGAAGAAAAGAGGGGTAAGTGCTTAGAGCTGAAGATGTTAGGATGTAGGGAAAAGAGAGTAGGGGAGAGAGAGAGAGAGTAGGGGGGAGTCTTAGAGCTTAGCGTAAGCAGATAGATTAGCTAATTATAAAGTAGTAAATACCTAGATTATATATCTAAATACACTACAATTTTCTAGGTATTAGCCTATCCAAAATCTAGATTTTAATTCCAGATTACTCGGGTTTTTTTTACCCGACCTATCTACCGTAGTGGAACCACCCACAACCCCTCACAACCACACCCCCCTCCCAACCCTCTCACACTCCCCCCTCCGCTTCCCCCTCAACTCAGCATCAAAAAAATCCTCTAACAGCTGTGACGGCGACCCACAATCCCCGCTACCCTTCCGCTTCCCCTCCCCTCCGCTCCTCACCCCCACGGCCCGTCCACCACCGACCCGCGAAGTGCCCGTGTTTCCTGCCGACGCGGTAGCGATGAACGGCGGGAGTGCCGTGGGTCTATGAATCTGCACATTGATATTACGTCTACGAGGGTTGAGAGGCGTTGTAAGTGTAGTGGTGCAGGCGTGCTGAGAGTCGATTGAGTGTCGTGTTCCGCTCGCTTGCACGCCGGGGTTGGGGGTGGCGATGGTGCTCGTGGTTTCCGAGCTTTGATACAGTTCCGAATCCGTTTTCACGCTCGTTTCTGGGTTCGTCGCGGGGTCGGTGGTGCGGGTTGGTGTGGTGGGAGAGGTGAGGTGGCGCGGGAGTGCGATGCTGGAGGAGTCGGGTGGTGGCATGTTGGGGTTGTGAGGGGTTTCGGGATGGGAGGCAGAAGGTGGAATGTGGAAGAGTGAAGAGGGGGAAGCGAGTTTTTTAAATTTTTGAAAAAATTATATTCGCTGGTAGGTAGGTTTGCTGAACCATGGACGAAAGCGTGGTTCATGGTTTACGGGTCGAATACCATCCACCAACCAACCAACGACCATGTAATCAGCAGAAAACACTTCACCAACAACCACAGTATTCATAGAAACAGGGAAGAGAAACAGCTACATCCCAACCACACTCTGATTCAGCACCACCCTTCTCGGCGCCCGTCCATCGTCTTTCACAACCAGACTAGGCGCCACAACCACCATGCCTCTACCCGGCACCTCCATTTCAAAGCCCCACTCGCCCGGCTGCCCACACAGCCAGACCCGACACTCCAGTGCCTCGCCAATGATGCGCGTGAGATCGCTTTCGCGCTCCTGATCGCCGAACGCTGGGTTCGCCCACGGGAAGAAGGTGAGTGAGAAATGCTCGGCGGCCTCGCGGATAACGGAGCTGGTTTTGCGAGATAGAGAGAGGGCGGAGAGGTTGGAGAGGCGGGGTTGGGATTGCGAGGGGTTGGTGGGCGGGAGGGAGTTTTTGTGCGTGTAGAGGTATACTGAGAGACGGCGGTGAATGGATTGTGCTGTTGTGAATTGAGGGGAGGCTATGGAGTTGTTAGTCATTGGGTACGTCGCAATATTATGGATACCTCACCAGAGGTATGCGAGTCGGAAACGTGTGCGAGTTCATCGGGCCACAACGTCTGCTCGTTTCCCGTCCCTGGCCCCGTGATACTCAGCACAAACACGACGAGGGCATGTCTGAGTGCTACGGTCGGACTCGAACAAGTCTGCAGCAGCTCCAGCATATCCACGTCCTTTCCGAACGAGGCTAGATCTGAATCCATACTAGGCGTGATACTGGCATGGACATCGCGATAGTACGTATCGACGTGCCTGTGAATCTGACCATACAGGCTAGCCACCCGGTTCTGAACGTCACGTTCACTCGCGGGATGAGGCAGGACACCGGCCAGCACATCAGAGTGTGGATGTTGTTGCGCTGGCACAGGGACGCGTGCAGGTACTGGCACCGGGGTGCGCATCTGCGTCTGCGAGACCTGGACATACGGACTGCCCGTTGCAGCGCTCTTCTGCACCATGACCAGCTCCGGGGATGAGTCGGCATAGATGGGGTATCCTGACGGACATGTTTTTTGGACGAGTTTCCTGTCTCGTCTTCTGAAGAGAAGGAATGTGATGATCAAGGCCATCGCGGCACCGACTATGCAAGTCCCGATGGCGATACCGGCAACCGCGCCCTTGCTCACTCCGTTGCTGATGTTGCTCCTGCTGTCCGCCTGCGCAGACGGCGGCACGGCAGTCACTGCTGCAGCAGTTGATGTTAGGACAGGCGTGGCGACAACACCTGATCCAGCATCAGTCACTACTGCAGTTGTCAGCAATCCCGCATCGGTAGTTACAGACAGACCATCCGCCGTCTGAACAGGCGCAGTAGGCTCCAACCCCTCCGTCAGCGCAACCGACCCAGGAACCAGCGTCTGCACAGGTCCTTGCGCACCCCAACAATCTCCCACGCTGCAAACCAATTCCTGAGGCCTCCTCTCCACCGCACGTACGATTGAATGCAGCATGGCCCTTGACGCAAAAACCAGGGAAGAGAAGAAGAAAAGAAGAAAGCGTCACGAACGAGGCACATCCACCGTAGATATATCCCCCGCCCCCATCTCACCCTCACGCTCGCACACGCTCAGCCGCAGTGTAAGCCTGACCGCAGCCATCATCTGAGCAGATGAGCATGAATTAGCCAACCACCTCCACCTCAGCTTACCACAGTGCAGCATGAGCACCGAGCTCGGGCGGCCTGGTGGGAAAAAGGATGGAGGTTTGTAGAAGATCAAGCTGCGCTAGTGCTGATGCGTAGCGAGGGATTGCCACAGCCTCGTGCGTGCGGGCTATTTTTATCCCCCTGGGCTCACGAGTGTGTTGAGGTGATGGTACTGGTTGAGATAAATTCTAACTTAAAATAAAAAAAAGGGTATCCCTCTGTATCCTCTCTATGTAAAGTAGTAAAGGGGTTTAATTCAACATGTAGAGTAGAGTATACTTACAGCTACTATATACACAACCTACTTACAAAGCACGAAGCATTTCCCACACAACAAACAGTATAAATGTTAGGACGCAGTCGTGCCACGCATGCCAAAAAGGTTTTAATGCTCACTCGGATAGTGAGCACGTGGCTGGAACAGTACTTGTTTGCCTGCCTGGTCAGTGGTGGATGTTGTCATGTGCTAGCGCTTGATAATAGACAACAAACAACAACAAGTAGAAATAAAATATAAAAATAAAACATATATGTATGTTGATATCTACACCTCCTCCCCACATCTCCTTATTCCAGCACACAGACCGTTTATGCAGTTGCAGACATAGAAAGGGAAGACAACGCCAGAAATGCTAACAACCTCAACGCCGAAGGAGTGTCGGTAATGACAAACGAAAAGTGATGATGCGATGCGATGCCATGTGCTATGCTACACTACACTATGCTACGCTCGCTACGCTCACTACGCTAGGCATACCGCACACTATCTCTATGCTGCAATGGCGGCGGCTGGGGAACACCACCACTCCCATTCCACCCATAAGGCGGCGGTGCGTTGTGCGGTTGCGACATGCCCTGCGGTGGATACCCCCCATTCTGGCCTGTGGGTGGAGGAGGGGGCGCACGACGGCGAGTGGCGTGGCCCGGCTGGGGACCGCGAGCGGCGTTGGCGGCGTACTTGGCGCGGTTGCGGCGACGTCGGTACGAGCGCCAGCAGCAGAGGATGATGCAGAGGAGGAAAAACCCGCCTCCTCCTGCGGCGACGCCGATGACGAGGGAGAGGTGGTTGTCGATCCAGGATTTGATTTCTTTGCCGACGTTGCCGTCGCATTGGCCCTGTTGCTGTGTCAGTGGGTGAGAGGAAAGGGGAGTGAGGGACTCACGTTTTTGCAGTGTCCGCCGCTGCAGGCGGTGCCGTCGAGGAAGTTCTGCTGCAGGCCGTAGCACACGCCGCTGCCGAACTCGGGGCTGCCGCAGGACAGGGTGCAGCTGCGGGAGTCGCATGCGTAGGTTTCGTTGCCTTGGGTGTAGGAGCCCATCAGCGTCTTGCACTGCTGGTCTCGCGAGGTGCACTGTCCGGATGCACACTGCAGGCCGCTGCCGCACGACTTGCCGGCATCCTCCCACCTGTCCTCTGGGCAATACGGGCTCGTAGCGTTGCAGGTCTCTTGCGGATCACACGGGCCTTGGCTCGCTCGGCAGACGGTGGTGGAGCTTGCCAACTGGCAGTCCTTGCAGCAGTCTTCGTTGGAGTCGTCGCACACGGCGTTGTTCTTGAACTTGCACGTGGCCGGGTCGCAGCAGGCGTTGTTCCCGCACTGGGTGGTGCCGCCGCAGTCGCAGTCCTCGCCCTCCTCGACGATACCATTACCGCAGACGGGGTTGCCGATGGTGGTGATGCCGCGGTTGTTGGTGAGACAGTTGGAGGCGACCGAGTTGCGTTGCAGGGCGGAACAGATGTTGCCAATGGAGCAGGGGGAGAATTTGGTGATGCCCTGGGCGGTGGAGGGATTCATGATGTACTGGGCGCCGGCGTCGCAGGTGCCCGAGCTCAGGGGACAGCATTGTTGGGTGTTGACCGTGGTGGCGTCGGCGCAGGCGGTGGAGGTGCAGTCGTGGACGGCGCCGTACGTGTGTCCGGTCTCGTGGGCGATGACCTGCCACTCGGTCGAGGTGCGGACGACGACGTTTGCGCCGGCGACCTGCTCGTTGGCGTTGCCCGAGTTGGGCTGCGAGCCCTGCACACAGGCCTGTCCCAGCCAGGCGAGACCGACGGCGGAGCCCGTGTTGCAGGTGGTGAGCAGGGTCCAGTGGGAGTAGTTGTCGCTCTGCTGGCCGCGCCAGGCGGAGAAGAGGCTCAGACGGTCTTGGATGTCGACGCCGTCGCTGCAGGCCTGGTTCCAGGGCGTCGACTGCTGCTGGGTGGCGGGGCAGTCTGGGTCGGTGATGACGACGTTGGCCAGGCCGAGGGAGATCTGGAAGGTGCTCTCGAACAGCTCCGAGGCCGAGTTGATGGACTCGATGATGTTCTGCTGCGTCTGGTTGCGGTCGCGGCTGAAGGACTGGAGGTAGGTGCAGTCGGCGGCCACACCGACGAGGGCGACCTTGCGCGTGGTGGGACAGCCGGCGGTGCTGCCAATGGTGCTGACCAGGTTGACACCGGCGCCACCGCTGCCGGGCTGGTTGTCGATCTGCTCCTGCCTCTTTCCCAACAGCGCGTCCATGGGCATGGATGCGCGGCTGGTCATGTGACTCATGTCGCTGGCGCGCATGCCGGCGTAGACGGGGTGGTCGGGCTGCGTGTTGAAGGCCAGGTGGTCGCTCGCACACGCCTGGCCGTCGACGCCGGCTCGCTTCCTCAGCTCGGCGTGGTCCTCGTGCGGGGCCATGCCCATGTCGCTGTCCCGGAAGACGACCAGGCGCTCGTCGTCGACGTCGACGTCGACATGCGGGTCTTCAGCCAGTCTCGTGGCTCGGTAGTTGCTGGCCAGCTTCACGTGGTGGTGGTCGTGGTTCAGGGTGAAGGTGCCCTCGAACAGCGGGTGCAGGCCGTCCCTCCGCAGGCCCACGCGCGCCCAGCCCACCTGGTCCCAGCGAGTCCCCCGCTTCGCCCAGGCGGTGCCCTTGAAGATTTTGTGCTGCAGGCGGTCGATGGGCTCGTGGCGCGCTACGCTGCCGTCGGCGGCGAGGTGCGTGATGCGCCCGCCGTCGACGAAGAGGTCGTGGTTGGGCTCGAGGCTGAGGCGGATGCGCTGGGGGCCGACATCGAAGGCGAGGTCGAAGGTGGAGACGGCCGAGGCGCGGTGGTTGGGCGTGAGGATGTCTGCGTTCTCGGCGTAGAAAATGCTTCGCAGGGGCGCACGGTGCGACGAGGATGCGGCGACGGTGTGCCATGTGGCGAAGGCGAGCAGCGAGGCGAGGGTGGTGAGCATGTGCATCCTCTGGAGTGGAGTCGCTCTGCGCGAGGCTGTGGCGCGGCCTTGTCTACTACTGCAGCCTGCTCGTGGACAGGGGCTCAGCAGGCGCAACGAACGCTTCCAGTTGGCGGCGAGGGTTCAAAATGCAGTCAAAATGAACGACATGGGCGGGGTATAAACACGGCAGGTAAAGAGAAGCAAGAAGCAAGAAGCAAGAAGCAAACTAGGCAAAGAGAGGGCGTCAGTCGTCAGTCGTCAGCCTGCAAAGGGGCGGTGCAGCGAGCGGGCGTGCTTGGCGGTGCATCAACGGGCGAGTCAAGACACTAACAGTTTCGCCCACCTGGAGCCTCTGTCAGCGCCCTTGTACCGCGTCGATACGAGCAGTGCACTCGCTTTGTGCTTGACATGCAGCACCACACGCGGAAGCTCGGCACCTTGCTTGCTCAATTCTGGTCGTGTTACTTTGCTCAATTCTGTCGTGTTACTTTGCTCAATTCTGTCGTGTTACTTTGCTCAATTCTGTCGTGTTACTTTGCTCAATTCTGTCGTGTTACTTTGCTCAATTCTGTCGTGTTACTTTGCTCAATTCTGTCGTGAAATTCAGATTCGTAGAGGTATAAACTCGCGTCGACATGGTAACCACCCACCCACACGTGACCTTGCATATCACCACCGCCACCACCGCTGCATAACCGCGACGTCTCACATCAATCATCACAGCGCCTCCTCCGCTGCCGCCGAGCCGTCCGTCCCCCGGGCAATCACGCCCGCTGTTGCCAAGCCACCCAGCGCCGTCTATCTCTTCTTGGACTGGTGAACAATGTCGATGATCTTGTCCACCACCGACGGATCCGAGAGCTGCGCCGAATTGCGTTAGTCAATGTGCGAACGCGTCATCCACACCACCTCGCGTCTTGGAAGGAAACACCTCCACCACAACAACGCCACCGCGCGATAGGACAGAAAAAAAAAAAGGTAAAACTCACTGTCGTGATGTCGCCCAGCTGGTCCTCCTCGCCTGCCAAGATCTTGCGCATGATGCGACGCATAATCTTGCCAGACCGTGTCTTGGGCAGGTCGGGCACAATGAATATCGCCTTGGGTGCCGCAAACGGTCCAATCGACTTGCGCACTTGCAGGATCAGGTCCTTCTTCACCTGCTCGCTCGACTCGGTGCCGTCCTTGAGCGCCACAAACGCGTTGACGGCCTGCCCTGTCAGCTCGTCGTTGATGCCGACGACGGCTGCTTCGGCGACAGAGTCTGTCTTGGTCAGTAGGCTTACTCACTTCATACCATGGACAACGTACGGTGCTCAATGAGAGCCGCTTCAATCTCCGCCGTCGACAGCCTGTGGCCAGAAACATTCACCACATCGTCGACACGGCCTCGGATCCAGTAGTAGCCCTCGTGGTCACGACCAGCACCGTCTCCCGTGAACTATCCAGTTAGCATGATCCTCGATACCATCATCACACCACTCACGTAGTAGCCCTTGTACACGTTCAGATACGTGTCCATGTAGCGCTTGTGTGCTCCCCACACCGTGCGCGTCATGCTCGGCCACGGCTGCTTGAAGACCAGCACACCCTCAACATCGTTGCCGTGGACCTCTTCGCCAGACACGGGGTCGATGATGGCAGGCTCGATGCCGAAGAAGGGGAGCGACGCAGAGCCGGGCTTAGTAGGCGTGATACCAGCAAGCGGTGCGATGACGTGAGAGCCCGTCTCCGTCTGCCAGTACGTCTGATGTCTGTTAGCACACCACGCATACTGGAGTGTCTTTCAAACGTACGTCCACAACGTGGGCCTCCTCCTTTCCGACCTTCTCAAAGTACCACTTCCACACCTCGGCCGCAATGGGCTCGCCGACGGATCCCAGCACACGCAGGTGCTTCATCTGGTGCTTGATGTGCTCGTCGCCCGCACGCTTCAGCAGGCGCAGCGCAGTAGGCGCAACGTAGAACTGGCTGACGTTGTACTTGTCGACAATGTCCCAGTAGCGCGAGAAGTTGGGGTAAGCAGGTGTGCCCTCGAAGACGACGGTAGCCACGCCGAGCAGCAGAGGCGCGTACACGACGTAGGTGTGGCCAGTGATCCAACCGACATCACCACCGCAGAAGAAGGTGTCGCCATCGTGAATGTCGAAGACGTACTTTCCAGTCGCCGCTGCGCCGAGGAGGTAACCTCCGGTTGTGTGCATGACACCCTTGGGCTTGCCAGTCGAGCCAGATGTGTAGAGTAAGAAGAGAGGGTCCTCCGAGTTCATAGGCTCGGGGGCGATGTAGCTGGGGTACTTCTCAACCTCCTCGTGCCACCACCAATCCCGGCCCTTTGTCCAGGGAATCTCAGCACCAGTGCGCTTGTAGACGAGGCAGTGGCTGATGCCAGGACACTGCTTCAGGGCCTCGTCGACAATCTTCTTGGTGGCAATGACCTTGCCTCCACGCTTGCCTTCGTCCGTCGTGATGACCACCTTGCACTCGGCGTCGACGATGCGGTCGCGCAGCGAGTCGGACGAGAAGCCAGCAAAGATGACAGAGTGCACGGCACCGATGCGCGAGCAGGCCAGGAAGGAAATGACCGCCTCGGGAATCATGGGCATGTAAAGCGCTACAGCGTCACCCTTCTTCACGCCCATCTTCTTGAGCGTGTAGGCCAGCTTCGAGACCTCGCGCAGGAGCTCTCCATATGTGATGATGCGGCCGTCGCCCTCATCGTCGGCCTCGTAGATGATGGCAGCCTTGTTGGGGTCCTTGAACGCATGGCGGTCGACGCAGTTGTACGACGCGTTCAGCTGGCCCTCGACGAACCACGCATTATCGCCGTTCTCGAAGCTGCCCGCGTGCACCGTCTGGAAATCGCGGTCCCACGTGAGCAGCTCGCGCGCCAGGCGGCCCCAGAACTGCTTGGGCTCTGTGATGGACTCCTTGTACAGCTTCTGGTACTCCTCCAGGTTGGCCAGATGCGGTTTCGAATGCGGGTGCTTGCTGCGAGTGCCGTCAGCGCTTGCTCTGCATCTCCCAGCTCCATGCTCGTGCGATGCGAACTCGGCGCGGCGGGGTGACCCCGCTCCGCCGGCGAAGCCTGCGAACGCCGCTGTCAACGCACAAACAAAGAGAGGCGCAACTCACTCGAAGAAGGCCTTGGGGACATGAAAAGTATCGACCTCGTGCGCCTCGGCCACCACGGGTTTCGTAGGCTTAACGCTGCCCTCAGACATGGTATGTACTTGCTTGCAGCAGTAAAGCGACAGGAAAAGCGAGCAGAAGCGCGCAATGGAACGAGCAGAGAAGACGAGCGCTTGCAGCGGAGCCAAAGAGGTCGGCACACCGGGTCTCTGACGCAGTTATAGTCTCAATGCCGGGTAAAGGGCTCGGTGGGACGCTTGCTCGACTGCCGCAGCGGCCCAAATCGATGCTGCTGGCTCAAGCTCGGAGATCAAGTGTCGGAAGTGGAGCTTTGGTCGCGTAATAGGGGTACTGAATTGATTCCTCCTCACGCGCAGCGAGTCCGACAAGAAATATAATAGAATTAAACAAAGCGACGTGCGTGCGTGCGTTCGTTCGTTGCAATTCCTCACGACACCTCCAGCTTCTTAACCCGCCGCCGCTGCACAGCCGATCGCATCCCTAGTCCACGAACGACGCATTACCCCTCGTCGCGGGGACACGGAAAACAAACGACGAACCATCTCCATGCTCTCATTTGTCCGCGCCCGCTGCCGACTACCGCGGATCGAAGCATGGCTCCGGGTCTCCGGATCCCCTGCTACTTGTACTTACCCACGTGATGCCATAGCCGCGGCTGTACGCCACCTGGGCTGACGTGATCGCGTCTGTGGTTGGTCGTGTACGGTTAGCTACCCTACCCTAACGTGTCTGCTGGGTTTCGCATGCGATGAGAGATGGCGACAGGGGACCTAGATGGCTGGAAGGGAATAAGCAATGTTGTACCGGGGTTGATGCAGGTTGGGAATAGTGCAGCGCGACAAGGGTGCGAACTACTCTGGGTCCGTGGAGTGAGCTGGTGCCGTGTGGGTAGTTAAGCGCTGTGCTGTAGCCATTCAATTCAACTTGATTTTACTTTGCATCTCTACTACCGTTTGTAGTAATAGCTCTCACTGTGATTTTATTTACTAGGTGGTACCACGATCTTGAGTTGTGGCGAGATTGTGGTTGAATGTGGGGAGTTGGGGGTTCAAGGCGGTTGTGGAGTACTGATTTACTTGCTTACGTGCTTGCTTACTTACTTACTACGGTACATGCTTACATACTTACTACGGTACATACATGCTTACTTACATGCATGCTTACTTACTTACTATGGTACATACATACATACATACATACATACATACATACATACATACATACATACATACATACATACATACATACATACATACATCCCACACACCACGCGCCATCCCCAGCCAAGCCAAGCCACAGCATCCCATCCCACGCACCCACGCGTGCACCGGACCTGGGGACCCCTCGTCATAACCCTCGGCACCGGCACCGGCAAAACAGCAGCCGGAGCCGCGGGCACGGTTGTTTCGCGCTGCGGGTTGTGTAGTACTGTACTGTACGGTCCATACCATGTGATACCATACCATACCATGTGATACACAATTCCATAGCACTTAGCACTTAGCACTTAGTTGAAAGCTAGTTGGTTGGTTG
This sequence comes from Ascochyta lentis, assembly GCA_004011705.1. Taxonomy (NCBI): domain Eukaryota; kingdom Fungi; phylum Ascomycota; class Dothideomycetes; order Pleosporales; family Didymellaceae; genus Ascochyta; species Ascochyta lentis. The sequence continues at coordinate 1,869,245 of RZGK01000006.1, forward strand.
GTAGAGGTAAGTAGGTAGCTGCTTGTCAAGTAGGGCGTAGTTGACAGGTTCTTTCAAGTCGCATACTTACTTACTCTAGTCTATTCTACTCTACCTGATTAAAACGCCGCGAGACAAGTGCGCTTAACCAAGCGATCTATACCTTGATTAGGTAAGGATGCAGCGCTGCTTGCGGCCTACCCTACCCTACCCTACTCTAGTGTGTGTGTGTGTGTGTGTGTGTGTGTGTGTGTGCAGCGTATAGGTGTCGAGTAATCCAATTATCTACTACACGCGTAGTAATTATGTACTAGATAGAAGTTCTGTGTATCAACATACATAAGATTGTACTTGTACAGATTATTAGATTCCATAAGATGCTGATGCCGATGCACCTCTACTCTACTCCACTTCACCCTACACGCGCACAACAGTCCCACACAAGCGGAGGATTCCAACACGACGATCTCGGCTTGGCAGTCGTCACATCATCGCCACACGCGTTCAGACCGGGATGGAGAGTTCGGTACGGAGGGTTGGCTGACGTTGGTCGAGGCTGGGCAGTGTGTAATGCAGCCAATGGGAGGGAAGTGCTAAGTGCAGAGTAGAGATAGTGTGTAGGGCCCTAGCTTAGTAGGTTCTTAGGGGGTGATGGTATTTGAAAGGGCGATGGGGAAGACTATGATTATGTATATACTACACTGTACAAGATGTGTGAGAAGAATGGGTGGTTCTCATGATGTGTGGTAACGCCGGGTTTTATTCAAAGTGCCGTTAGTATCCAAACGCCTCGTGAACTTATTAAAGTCGCATTATTTCTCTGTGATTTCCTTCGTCTCGGTCGAAGTTGTTGTGGGTGTGAGAATCTCGTCGTTTTCCGTGTTGCTCAGCGGGCTCGGTGACCGCCTGTAATCCGCAGGTGACCTCACTGGTGTCGATGTGCCAGCCTCGCTGTCTTGACGAATGCGCAAAGCCACGCTCGCTGCTATCCGCTCGTCGAGTATGTTGACCAGTCTCTCTGAGTACTGGTCCAGGAGCTTCGTCATTACCGTCTCGTCCAGTTCTTTCGTCTTTGCGCGCTCGCCAATCGTTCTGGCGGTTGCTGCGAGCTCTCGCTGAACGTCCTTGACCAAGTCAATGTCTAGGGTTTCGGTGCTGGTGGCCAGGCGTTTGCGATACGCTTTGAGCTGCCTGCAAAAGCTCTCGCTCGCTCCCGCAAGGCTTCCAAAATCACTCGCTGGCGCTTTCAGATTTGACCGAGACCTAACATCAACCGAGGCACGCCTCTGTGTGACACGCGCCTTCGGCGAGGCTGGAGGCGAGGGCGAGGTGTTGTTTTTTCTGCGAAGAAACGTGTGGTTTGTTGTTGCCCCGTTTCTTCTCTCCCTCACGCTGCTAGGCAATGGTGAAGGGTCAAGCTTCGGTGTCTGCGTCTTCTCCAGCGAATACTTCGAAATCTTCTTCTTCAAGGTAGGCGACCGACTCCCAGTGGGTGTTGCAGATCCACTCTCTTCTGGCGAGCGCTGGAACTTTGCGATTTCGGATTGTGACAGCACACGGCGCAGAGGAGGCTTACTCGCCAGCATACTTGGTGTCGATTGCAGTGTTCCGCCTAGTAAGTCCATTGATCTCGACATCTCCTGGCGGTACGGCGACTGTAGCGCCAAGCCCCAGACAAAGATAGTTCCATCCACCGCAACTGTGACAAGAGACTTCTCGCGCGAGTCGTCATCTTGCAATGTCGAGGGTTGCACATATGCGATGTCGGTGACGCCTTCGGTGTGCCCCCAGTCTCGGGCGAGAAGCGTCCCGCTTTCGTCGTAGATGCGTATCGATTTGTCTGTACTCGAGACTCCTGCTATCAGTGGCGAGCCCCATTCCCGTGGGATGTGAGCCAACGAGTGCAGTACGACGGCATCGCCCCCGTCTGTGTCCGATGCCTTGAAGTTGCTGAGGCACTGACCGCTCTGCAAGTCATATTTGTGGACTTGACGATCGATGGTGGAGGCCAGCAGTACGTCATCCTGATCAATGTCCCACGCCATAGATACAGGCGTAGACTTGAACGCTATGCAGCGGAGAAAAGAGAAAACGCGCATAGTCTGGCCGTTCTCTTCCCGTGACAACATCTCTCGGACGACAATGCTGCGGTCGCTCGATGACGAGACGAGACGCTTGCCGTTCTGTGAGAACTGTACGCCGAGTACGGCCCCAGCATGCTCGTCCAGAGTTTGCAGCAGCTCCCACGCGCCTCTTTCTCGGCCGAAGACTTGAACAGTGCGATCCCTGCTTGCAGAAGCCAACAGCGTGGAACCATCATCTTCAAAGATGGCAATGCTCGTGATCTCGTTCGAGTGCGCTCTGGATTCGAAAATGATGGTTTCTGTTCTGCAGTCGATGATCCTTAATACACCAAGCTTGTCGCCCGTGACGAGAAAGCTGGCGTCAGGCGAGGCGCGGACGGTGCGAAGTTCGTTCGGCACAGTATCAGGGCCGGCAGACTCTTCGAGCGCTACTTGAAACAGTCTTTGAGTGCTACCATTTTGACTCCAGAAGATGACGCTGCCGCCAGCAGCCCACGTATAGTATGAAGCATCGAGATTGTTGGGTCGAGACAAGACGCCGACGCCTAGTACGGAGTCTCCGTGAGCCGGCAGTGTGCGAATGACTTCGCCTATGCTTGACTCGTCGTTTGGAGAGCTGGCAGCGAAGCCGAGGTCCTGAGAGGCGAGGTTGTGCGAGCACAGCTGTGATAATCGGATAGCACGTTGGGAGTCCACCGTCACGACGTGTTCTGCGAGACAGGCGATTGCGCTGATCTGGTTGCTGCAATCCGTTATGGAGATACTGGGCGAGTCGCCTCGAGAACCCTGAGACGAGGGTGATGGCGGTGGGGTCTTGCTGACGAGAGTGGCCACCGCGAGCGTCTTCAAGCCTCCGTGGCTGCCTGCGAGATGGAGTCGCCCCTTGTCGTCAGCGGCCATGGAGCTGACGGAGAAGCCAGCGTGAGAGACGCGAGAGAAGTTCTGTTCCCGATCTGTCTCGTCAATCAAGCAAAGATCGCCCCGTTCTGAAGCCACGATGGCCTTGTTGGGTGCTACCTGGCATACGCTGGTGAAAGTTGCGTCTTGCAGGTCTGCGAGCAGACAGTTCCTGCCTGAGAGCGGCTTGTGTGTGCTGCCGGAGAACATGTCGCTCTGACGTGGTTTGGACACGCGTTGGACGGGGCTGCGGTCTTCCAGAGACCACACCTTGACGTGGCGCGTGCCCACGGTGATGAGCCTGTTCCCCATCCATGTCATGCGGTTGATGTTGCTTACGCACTTGTTGCTCGAGTGCAGGGTAGCGGCTCCTGTGCGAGGATTGATGCTCCATACGTACAGGAAGCCATCCTGGGCCGTGCCTATGCTCGCAAGATAGCGCGAGTCTGGACTGAAGGCTACGCAGTTGACGCCAAAGGAATGCTCTGCAAGGACGGTCAAGGGTGTGTCCGAGGGCGCATCTGGCGAGTTGGAGAAGAGGAGGACGCGAGGCCTGTAGCCTGTCTGTGCTGATGTTAGCGAATGCCGTGCAACGACGGACAGCAGCATCGCGACGGACCTCACCCACGGCCAAGAACCTTCCATCTGGGCTGAAGCTGACGCAGGTGGCTGCCTTTATTCTCTCGCGCGCCGTCCATGCCCTGTTGTTGGGCGAGTCGCTCCCATCATTCGCTGCGGGCGATGCGTGCGGCGAGGCGCCCAGGCCGGCGTCGCGCAACGAAGCGGCTGCTCTGTTGCGGCTCTCGTTCTGTGTGGGGGTGGCAGGCCCGCCGTATATGGAAGCCGAGGCGTTGAGGGGGTTGGTGGTGGGGCGGGCGCGGTAGAAGCGCTGCGAGATGTTGTGCTGCTCGTCGACGGTGGCTACGACGGCGGCAGCGCCAGCAGTGTAGGCAAAGCAGCGCGCGGCTGGGAGGCTGTCAAAGGCATTGGCGGTGCTGCTCGTCGTCCCAATCACGGTGCGCAGGGCCAGGGTGGCCTCAGCACGGGTCGCCTTGATAGGAGAACGGAGGCTGTTGGTCCTGGTGCTGGTGCTCGTGAAGGGTGAAGGCGTCGGTGTGAGCTTGATGCCTGCGCCGAGGGTTGCGTCCCTCATCCGGGCGTTGGACGGAGTAAGCGACATCGCTTTCTCCAGGTCAGTCGAGGAGAAGGAGAGCGATGGCTAATAACCGACATGTCAACTACACGTCATGGCACGATCCGGGGTTGGCTTGCGGGACAAGGTGAGGTTTGGGTGGCTTGTTGCGCGCCTTTGGCCGCCCTTTGTTGGTGAGGGACGAGGAGACGCAGAGACGCCGGGGACTGGAGTGCGTCTGGCGTGCTATACCGTAATGCTAAAGTAATGCCAAAGTAATGCGCGCCCAATCGCCAAACCGGAGAGCAATGGAGGGGTGAGGGTGAAAAGTCGCGCCTACCGCAATTCTAGGGATCCATGCGCGGCGAACGGCAGGGTAGTCAGGACAGGACTCGTCAAGACTCAACACGGACGATGAGAGCTGGGGATCGTCGAGACCGTGCCTCTTCAGCCTCAGGTACCGTCCAGTAGGAGGGCCTCGCCTAGCCTTATCACATCCATCACACCCCAAGCTTTGCAGCCTTACTGTGTTGGGCGAGTCGTGCAGCCTCACACTTCTGGTGGACTCGTGCGGCGTCACACTTCTGATGGAGTCTTGCAGCGTCACACTTCTGATGGAGTCAACACCGTTGCTGGCATCATCGAGGGACATGGAACCATCCCAGCATCGATCATGCAGGTACCCGGCTGGCGTCACAGGGGAACAGCACGAGCGTATGTAGAATCCCACACTTCTGCGTGTCTGACTGATTATTTGTGTATTTGCAAACATTCAACAAGTTTATTTCATGTGCTGTGTACAGTCGTGGATGCCTGTGCCAGATATATCCAGGCGAATCCAGCTCGTGCATGTCAACCCTTCGTTCCACACTTGACTACAGATGGCCTTGTCTTCAGCTCTGGCAAGGACAAGGTTCGAGATTCCAGCATGCAGGGCTCGACATGTGTGGACACAAACCTGCGTGGCGTGCACAGCAAGGACATCAGCCACAAGGGCATTCCTCTGCAAAGTTATTCTAGTATCTTGTTCAAAGGCTGAGAATGAAAATGAGGTTTTTCTTGTTATAGACAATCAATCTCATAGTAGCCACGCCGGACATCCACGCACCACTCTGTCGCCAACGATTGCGGCGTTCCTCGCCTCTGATTCGCTCTCTAGCCGCGCTAGGCGCGTGGGTTTTGCCGCTGGGAACCCTTGGACGTCAGAAAAGTGCTGTCGACGTGACAAGACAAGGCGCCCGCGACACTCGCTCACCACACATCGCCTCACACTCCCCCTCTACCGGCGCATTCTCCCTCACCTCCCGGGAACGCCCTCGACGCCCGTATGTATGTGGTACGGTCTGCACTGCGAGCATCGACAGGACGAGCTCCAGCACGATTCATCCGCGGCCGCCGCTACCCTTCGATACCACGCACACGCTCCCTTCACACCACACGCTCACTCGCATTCGCGTCAACACCGCCCTCGGGGCCAGACAGCACACCCGTCGGCGAAAATGGCGCCGACAAGGCCGACAATCGTGAGAAGGCGGCAGCCGAGGAGCAGCGCGCAGAGGCTGAGATAGCCAACGAGGACCCAGATCTCCTGGCGCAAAAGGTCCAGCGCTCACGTGAGACCACACGACGCTACTTGGCAGCCCAGCGCCGGCAGCAGAGGGGGCGCAAGTCGCAAGGCCTGCCGCCGGTGACCATCCCCGACTGGTTCCTCAAGAGACGCGTCCTGCGCCGCGAGGATGTCCCCGCAGAGCTGCAGCAGCACATCACCCCCAAGGCGCTGTCCGTCTCCATCACACACGGCGAGTCGGGCGAGAGCGCCACATGCTCGATACCCGCCTCCAAGGACTTGGATGCCGTCAAGCTCCTGGCCCGGCTGGTTCGCGGCTTATGGGGACGGCGTCTGGACGACCAGGAAAAGCGCAAGATCGAGCAATACTTGGAGGAGAGAATCACCGCCGAGCCCGAGTCAAGCGCAGAGGCCGACTTAGGCCCTATCGGCAACAAAGCCAATTCCATGGGCGCAGAGGAGCTTCGAATGAGGCTGGAACTGCGCGAGCAGCTGTTCAGCGCTACCGAGGAGCTCAAGGCGGACCCCAGCAAGCCGCTCGCCGATCGAGTCAACGAGCTGAACAGCAAGACACAGCGCTACATGCTGAAGAGAGAGCATGCCAAATCACGATCATCACGCGGTTCCAAGCGCCTTTCGCCTGTTGTGCTCGCCGAAGTTCGCGCCAGCATCGCAGCCTCGTTATCCACGTTACGCCCCTCAACGGGCAACACCTTCCCCGCCACCAAGACAAACTTGATCCTCCATTCACCGGTCCCTGACCACGAGCTGCTGATAGGTGGCGCTGTCGAGGCCGTCGCGCTGGAGATGGACTCTGACCTGGTTGTGCTGCGCGCCAACGATCTTGCTCAGCTGGCCGGCGACTATCTTGGAGAAGGCGCAGAGCCCTCCCCACGGTCGATACGCTCGCTCGGCTACGAAACCTACCGCCTGAGCTCCGAGCTCGCCAATGCCTTTGAAGACATGGAAAAGGATGATGGCGCTGAAGAAGACCTCGAGTCCGCTCAGCCTTCCTCAATGGAACAGCCAGAGAAACCCAGGATGGGCGCCTTTCCCCTCATCCTACCTCTATCTGCTCTTGCTTCGATCAAGGAGTTGTCCAACAAATTCAAAGCCGGGCAATCGACTTCCTCGAACCCGTTCGACACGTCAGCTAACGCGCTCGGCGATGAGCCCAGTCGCGTGCAGAGTCAGAGCGAGATACAACTGGAAGACCTGAAGCTCGCAACCCTGCTTGAAGCCCTCATCGATGCTAGTGAGCTGAAGCAGAGTCGCGGCATAGTCGGCAACGAAGGCTACGAGTTACGATCGTCCACAGGAAACAGCTCAAAGACGCGGAGGAAAAGCGACCCCCATTTCTTTGACTATTCCGTCAGCTCGGAAAACATACCTCTAGAACTCGACTCTGCCCTCCCAGCAGCCGCAAGACCTGGGATGAGCATGTCTCTGAACGTTGGCTCGGTTCCGCCGGCGACGCAAGTACCGAAAAAGTCAAAGATCATCTACGTCAGAGATTTCAAGGAACTCAACGCTACACACTACGGCGGCCGCATCATCCAAAAGCTTGAGGAGCTTGTCCGAAAGAGACGCAGCGCTGGCGAAAGCATCATGATCGTTGGAAGCACATGCTCCTTGGAGCTCACACCTGATCTCTCGGCGAGTGGCGTCCATGGCTTGCAGTCTGAAGGCGAAAGCAGCTTTTTCAGGACCATTGTTGTGGCATCGGATTCAGACAAAACGTCGCTGTTGGAAGAGTCCAACGCCATGTCAAAGGGCGAGATTGGGTCAGCGATCCTATCGCCAAAGGAGAGAGGCAAGTTTTGTGGAATCAACATGCTTCACACCCAGGATATGCTTCGTTCACTGGATCCTGTGGCAGCCACACGCATTTCGGACATGGAACTGACCATACAACACCACCGCAACTTTGCTGCCATCATACCAGAGGCGTACCTTAACCGTGTGCTGACGTATGATGAGGTACATAGGATAGCCCTGACAGCTCTTGGGTTGCATGTTACGAACCCCACATCAGACACCGAACAAGATCAACTGAACTGGGCACACGTCGCGCTCGCGATGGGGCTGTTGAAGACAAGTGATACCGTCAAGTACCTTTCTTTCGACAAGACATTACAAAAGCAACAACCTCGTCAAGATCTCGGCCCGGAAGCAGAAGCTCATGTACAAGCAAAGAAACGACACAGCGAGGCGGATATGCAACGTCAACGCGATCTCCAACGTATCACCGCGTCTGCGACCAAGCATGAGAAGCGCCTGATCTCTGGCATCGCAAACCCCGATCAGATCAAGACGACATTCGACCAAGTCCACGTGCCAAAGGAGACTGTCGACTCAATCCGCACCATCACCTCGCTCTCTCTTCTCCGCCCTGACGCTTTCAACTATGGCATCCTTGCCACAGAAAAAATCTCTGGCGCTCTGCTTTACGGGCCTCCAGGCACCGGCAAAACACTGCTCGCCAAAGCCGTTGCAAAGGAATCCGGCAGCACCGTGCTCGAGGTTTCCGGCTCCCAGATCATGGACAAATACGTGGGCGAGGGCGAGAAGAACGTCGCTGCGATATTCTCCTTAGCTAGGAAACTGTCACCATGCATCGTGTTCCTGGACGAAGCGGACGCTGTCTTCGCAAGCAGAGACGCCATGCGCGAGCGCACAAGTCACAGAGACATCCTCAACCAGTTCCTCAAAGAATGGGATGGCTTGAACGATCTGAGTGTGTTTGTTATGGTAGCGACGAACAGGCCGTTCGATCTTGATGATGCTGTCATAAGACGTCTACCACGCCGTCTGCTCGTCGACCTCCCCACGCAGGCCGACAGGAAAGAAATCCTACGCATCCACCTCAATGGCGAACAACTCGACTCCGCAGTCGACCTCGAGGACCTCGCAAAACGGACCCCTTTCTACAGCGGCAGCGATCTCAAAAACGTCGCCGTATCCGCCGCGCTCGCCTGCGTCAAAGAAGAAAACGAAGTAGCCGCCAAAGCCGCCGCAGAAGCGACCCTCACGACCCCACCACCCGAGGACAACAGCCTAGAAAGCAAAGACGAAGCAACCACCCCCGCCTTCACACACCACACCGAAGCGCCCCCGTCCGCACCCCCCATCCCCTCTTCCTCCGCAACTCCATCACCCAGCCACCTCGTCCGCGGCGTTAACTACCAGTTCCCTGCTATCCGCACCCTCCTACCCCGACACTTCGACGCCGCGCTGCAGGAGATCAGCGCGTCTATCTCAGAGGATATGAGCAGTTTATCTGCGATCAAGAAGTTCGACGAGCAGTTTGGCGATAAGAAGGGGAAGAAGGGGAAGAAGGGGTTCGGGTTTGGAGAGAACATGGGGAAGCGGGATGAAGCTGCTGCGCGCGTAAGGGGGTGAAGGTTTTAATAACTTGGACCTGTTTTTGGCGGCGAGGGGTGTGCTGAATGTTGCTTGCGGCTATCGGATTCCAAACATCAGATACAAATATCACGTATGTATAGATAGGTATTGTACCATAGACCAACCCACGACCCGAAACAGCACGTCCCTTTCCATTCCACCACCCTCTTTTCTCTCTACTTCATCCTCGCTTAGCGTTCCAGACTGGCTCAGGCCAATTATAAATACTCAACCTGCGTGTCCTCGTCTTTTGCACGGCTAAGTCTATTTCGTATCTGTGGTTTACCTCGCAGTGGCTTTCACCTGCTATGCGCGCCAAGCCGCTCTAGCTCGATATTATATATTCGATGTTGAAGATTTTTCTCTTTGCGGACTGGACTTTTCGTGGAGGTGGGTGCTTGCCTTTGGACTCAAATCACGTACAGAAGGCGGCGCTTGGACGTACCACGCACCGTGACTTTCTCAGTATCGACCTCCATAATGGGGGCGTACACGGTCTCTTGATCGACGCAATGTTTGGTTCTTCGAACGGAAGTTGCTTCCGGCAGCGTTGATCGTCGATGAAGACGGTGAGTGGCGGTCCTTGCACTCATTGCTCTCAGACACAAGCGATGTTTGTTGGTAATAACACGCGACATGCTGCAATGTACCATACTCCCTGTGTATATGGTAGTGGACACTACGCAAAGCTTTGCCTCAATGTCGACGCTGTGGATGAGGTCACACTGGACCTTGCTATATCCTGCCACGAGCCATCTGGTCGACATTTCATGAAGTATGTCTTTTGGTCATGTAAGAGTCTCGTTGACTGACCGTGCTACAGCTCACTCCAAGAGCCTCCCTTTTGGCTGTGCGTGCAATACAAGTATTCTTGCAAGTGGGACTGACAAGATTTCGACGAACCCGGATAGCCTCGATCGTTTTTGTTATTTGGCAAGTGAGCTCCTAGACCCTTGTGCATCTAGTGTTGCGACGACTACGAAACACACAGTCTCATCCGGATTCTCAATCTTTCCACGTTATACAAAAAAGCCGAGAAGAAACTATTTCAAAGCTCTGGCGGTGGTCGAACCTCCGCGTTCAAACGTTCCTACGTCGTTCAATACAGTGATTAAAATCCTGTTAGAGCTAAGAGAACTAGATAGTGTGATTGAAGAGTGAGAGAGTGAATCAAGTTTCTCATCTTATTATTATAGTAAAGGATCGCGTCTATATGCTTACTTAATACACCCTAGTCTAGGATTAAGATCTAGCAGATCTATAAGAGAAGACTATAGTCTAGGATTATAATCTGTACAGATCTGTAATTAGGCTAATAATTTAATCTAGTTGCTTAACAGTGTTTATGTGACAGTTAACCTTCACTGCAACAAATCTAGAGTAGATCTTTACTAATTGAAGAACACCTGCGATTATCTGGGGAAGACTTACAAGGCACAGATGAAGGCACAGATGAAGGCGCCTGCTAAGCATTGCGTCGGGTAATTGGAAAGTCTGCGAATGCACAGGCACCATTTCTACTTTCAAGACACGAACCTGAAGCCAGAGCTAGCAAATCTGGCAATTTTACCCGTTTCCTGACTTCACGAAGCCCTAACACATGACGTGTATGATTTCCTGGAGGTCGAGGATCGTCTGAAGTTCGCGCATAGATTGGCGTTAGCAACGCTGCAGTGTAACAAAACACCATGGCTCCGTGATCGATAGCGCCTTCAAGACCTCAAGTACCTCGGCTCAAAGTCTTCTTTCAATATCAAGGCCCTCAAGACTTTACATTCCAGTTCACAAATCTCGCGGCCGGCTATTGCGAACCAACATAACTGTCAGATGGACGGTGTTCAGCAGGCTAAAGGCTTCGCAACAGACGAAATTTGGTTCGGAGTCACCAATACCGCACTTTTCTTTCTGGGCATTGCTCTACTCGAGATTGCCTACTGGCAACCGATAAAAGAGAAGATGACGGACGCGGACGAGGACACCGAATCTTCGCTGCGCGTAGGCTTATGCGAGACTGAGGCGCTCCACTTGGTCCTGAGTATCACAGAATCGCTCAAAAAGGTCTCGAGTGCAACTTCGATTCTGGAAATGAAATGAGGGATCAGGGTTTACAGTTAGCAGTGTACAATGACGTGGTGTGTCAGCTAGATGGGATGATCGAGAGGCTTGAGAAGCTTCACGTATGAGTTTACAGACACTTGGCTACTCGTTGTGGTGAACTATCTGTGTAGAGGTATAACTATATTGTTGATGAAAAGAGATAGTGGGCGTCTAGCTTGATTTGTAGACAAAGGGAGATATCCTTCTCACAGCGTACTGTGTCTCATTCGAAGCGCTAGCGTTTTCCGTTGCCAAATCCTAGCCGCTCCAGCAAGGTCACCACGAACAACAGCAAGAACGCTGTTTCGAGCTCTTAAGTCACACCACCCCGATGTGTGTTTGTCCTCTTCGTATCACGCATTTAAACCATGACTATCGAACTGGTAATCGTCATGCGAGGCATCATGCAGACTTATGTCATTGCCCACACCTAGCCCATAGTCCAATGCATCCGTTGACAATTGATAATCTTCTTTAAGATCCGGGATCTCGACTCCGAGGTCTAGATTTTGATACGAAGGTTCGGCCTCAAACGTGCTTTTGGAGGAGTTTGCCATTGAAGCTGGGGTGAAGACGTTTGGGACTTCAATTTCTTGAATCCAATGTTTTTTGAGCCAGTCCATAGCCGGATGATTTGCTCCACCAATACCGTCGCGTTTTCCACCATTGCTGCTTTCTGGGCCTTGTTGTCGTGTATTGAAGTGAGCCCGACGTAAGTGAGCAGCAGCGTTGTAGTATGCGCCATATGCCTTTTTATTGCGGCAGCTTTTGCAGTTGTCGAGGGAACCCTCGTCAGATGATGGCGCTACGCAGATGTAGCCCTTCCTCGTTCCACCATGAGCGCGCGCGATGTGGCGGTCGAGTTCGTGGGTGCCGCGAAAGCCTTCAGGCCGCTCGTTACAGTACTGACACTTGATTTTCGGGTGCTGAGGACGCACATAGGTTGTTTTGTGTGGAGGTTCCAAAAATTTACTCCCACCTTCGTTCAACGAATTGTGCTGTGACAAAGCGATTGATGCTGCCTCAATGTCATCTCCATCGACTTCGAAAACATTGACAGGATCGGAAGTCGCACTGCATGCCCTCGGTCCTACGGATGACTCGGTGCAACCTATTTTGCTGTCATGGACCTTTTGTACATGTTCTTCCATCTTGTCCTTTCGGCTCCCAAAGCTTCGTCCTCTGGCTTTCTTGGAAGACTTTTCTGAGCGAGCGCAGCCAAGAAGTGGGCAAAAGTACTCCTTCTCTTTCAGTGCATGTACATTGATATGGTGGCGTCTGAAGTCTGCTTGATGACGGAAACGGAGATCATTACATGCTTTGTTGGTACATTTGAACCTGCCAGAAGCGAAGACACAGCCTATGATTAGCCCCTCGCTGTCACCGTCATTGTCGCTGTCGGAGATATGCGTTGCAGTAGCAAGCGCTGCTTCAGTTGGATAGTGTTTCGTCATATCTGAGCAGACCAAGGTACCATTGATGACATGATTAATACGATAGTGGCGTTGGAAGTCAGCTTGACGACGAAATCTCAACTTGGTACATTCTGGTGCAGAGCACATGAACTTCCCAGACGCAACGACGAAGCCGGTAATCGAATTCATAGGATCGTACAAACCAGCGGGGTGTTGTCCAACAGACTGATTCTGCTCTGGAGGCGAAGCGGCGCTGGTGTCTTTGCCTTTGTCGACGTTGAATGGAATTTTATCATCATATCCGACAATCTTGGTTAGAAAACCCCAGATTTTGATACAGCTCTCGGGTTTTTGGAAGCTGAGTGCCATGTCAATGCCTTCTGTCGTTGTCCAGACAATGACGGTATCCTGCTGCTTTTGAAAACCATCGTCTTTCGTTGGATGTACAGTCAGTATATTCGCGTCGAGATCATCTTCCTGAAAAACTTTGAGGCACTCTTTTCCATCGCTTTTGGCGTGATAACAGACACCCGTGCCTGTGTCAACCCAGTCGTTATTTCTTAGTTCGTAAACTTTCACACGACATCTCTCAAACCCACTAGTGAGCAATAGAGATAACTGGAACATCTCACCACTAGCCTCGGTACCTTTCTCTGGTGATGTAATGGCTTCAGCTTCGGATTCGATACTGGAGTCCGAATCAACGTCCGAATCGACCGTGGGTGGGAGGGCTACCAGAGCTATATCCTCCATGTGTCGAGCGAAGTGCGTGAGTACGGTGCTTTTACCATGTCCAGTTGCGTCTAGACAGAGTGGACACTCCAATGCGTCCCAGTTAGGTCCGAGCTTGTGTTCGAGCTCCAAATGATCGCTCCACATCTGTCGACTTGCGAAAGGACTCTCGTTGAATTGGCAGCCAGTAAAGAAGCACGTGTAAGGTTGCAGGTCTGTGTAAAGATGCTTCCTTTTTTGCATTGTAAGCACGAAGTATGCACGAATAAGCAGCTTTCTGGACTGATCTTACCTCCATTCGCGGTTGTTGGTCGCCCGCACAGACCGACCGCAGGCAGTGCAGTCAAAAGGCACACCCTTTTTTCCTTCTGAGGGCAGAGGCGGGATCCGCACTCGCTCTCCACCGGATATGCTTGTCATGAAGGAAACAGTGGATTCTGCATAAGACGATAGCGCCGTCGGAAGCGATGTCCCCAGCCCTGAGTCTTGGAATTCAGATATCGATAAAAGGGATTTGGTAGCGTCAGCGACAAGTGGCTGTTGTATCCGATTCCGCTCAGTGGTGTTGTTATCACGTTCATGTTGCATCCGCAGGAATCGTGACCAGCTGATCTGACCCAGACGCTCGACTAACACTGTGTCCGCCCTTGGATATCTGTTAGATATGAGACCAGCATGGTAATCATTAGCTGTGCGTTCTTCCAAAGGGCGTGCAGTGGCATGTTCATCGGGCTCGCGTGCCACGGCCGGGCATTGGAGCGCGGCACCAAGGTCGACTAAGCACTGAACGTATACGTTGATCTCGTTGATCATCTTTCCGATCTCAACAGATGGTTTGACGCGTTTATCGGCATCAGACTCAACGTCGGTTTCATCATCTTCATCGCTCGCGCTATGGTTCGCATCAGCTACTAACAACTGCATCTGGCCGTAGACTTCCTGCACGCTTGTGCACAGATCATGGTACTCTGTAGTTTCTGCCTGCGGTATAAGGAACGTTTTCAAGCCTATCTCTTGTCAGTGCAGATCCTAGAGCATGAAGCTGCAGTTTTTTAGGTACCTTTGAGAAGCAATCTACACATCGGACTGAGGACGGACAGCACAGTTTGTTTGAGATCATCGGAACGATCAAGGACGATGTCAAGCCGACCGTCTGCTGCGCCAAATCCGCCCGCCCACAGCCCTAACATCTTGTGGCGTCTTCCCAAAAGTCTCTGCTGAGATTTTGAGATCAGACTCGAAGGGGTATGCTTCACGATGAGGCCGAGTAATTTCAAGCATATCGCAATGGCTCTCGCTACAATGCTGAGGTCATGGCTTTCCTGCTCTTGCCCGGTGGTCTCCTGCCATTGCTGTATCTGTGTGGAACTTGATACTTCGAATCGTGGAGGCAATTTGCCAGAGGCAAATTTAGTATCCATGTTGGTACAGTTCTTAGTGCTATTGATGCTTGCAAAACTTTAGTAACAGCTCTCATGTAGGCTGCACTCCGATGGTAGTCGAAATTTCAGCCTTGTGCGCAAGCTTCCATAAAGAATGTCCCACCCGTTGGAGGCAGAGGTGAGTTTGGAGCGATAACGAAGAAAGAAGAGATGCCAACCGTTTGGTATGAAAGGCAAAAGATGATGGGTTGTTGTGAGGTGCAGGCTGAAGATGTAGGAAGTGCATGATGACAACGAGGTGCGGGGCTGAGTCCCCAAACGGGGCTGAGCAAGTCACACATAGACCCTACAATATATCATCAGGCTGCCACACAATCTCAACGATCTCTGCTCCTTGTATTTTCCTTCCAAATATGTCGGGACTGGAAGTAGCTGGCCTTGCGGTTGGCGTCTTACCGATCCTAGTCGAGGCCATCAAATCGTATTCAACAATTTCGCAGGGGTTTCGGACTTTCCGCCACTACTCCAAAGAAGTGAAGACATTTTCTATACAGCTGAAGGTCCAAAAAGGTGTTTTCCGGAATGAAATGCGTCTCTTGCTGCGTCTGATCGAGGACGCGAGGATTGTTGAAGAAATGCTGGAAGATGCAGGCGACAGCCGGTGGACCAATGAGAAACTCAATGGCAGACTAATTGGGATTCTCCAGCACGACTACGAGTCATACCAAGACACAATAGAAGAGACAGCGGAGATTTTGGAAGGACTGGAGCTTGAAATCGAGAAATACAACGTCCTCCTTGCGAACAAAGCGCAGGTGAGTATGAAACCCTTGCTAAACGCTTGTTCCTCTTCAATATCGACGGCAGGTCTGATTTGTAGAATACCCAGACAGACACTATCAGATCAACCATCAAGCACCTACGTGGCGCAGTCAAGATAGCGTTCGACAAATCGAAGCACGAATCGTGGCTGGCAAAACTTCGTGAGAAGAACGCCGACCTCAGCATGCTCCGGAACCAACACGACGCCTTTCGTAATCAAACTACGTCGCTTTCAGAGACGGTCGTAAGATACGCAGCTCTGCCCACCCGCTTTAGTAATATACAAGAAGCCTCACAAAAGCTTCATGAAGCTCTGTGCCAGTCTTGGTGTTGCGACGATGCTGCACACAGGGGCCACTATGCCAAATTGTGTGTGGCTGCTGAAGCAGATGCTGAGGTTCAACTCGATCTTGCCATATCCTGTCAAGAACCTTCAGACAGCAATGGAAGCCGGTATGTATGTAGCGAAGATATGGCAGCAGCTTGCTGACGCACAAAACAGACTGCCGTTGGAACCTCCATTATGGCTCTACGTGCAATCGATGAGTATGTCGGCGAAAAGCAGTGCGCACAGAATGGAGACAGCAGCGCTGTTGAACCTACAGTCTTCTATACCTACTGAGCTCAAAATGGAATGTGCGACGTTTGCTTCAAAGAAGAAGGCTCTCCCTGATCCTTCTCAGCAGCCACATTGCCGGAAAAGAGCCAAGAGGGTCCATTTTGCAGATTCAACGATAGTTCCGCTTACAGACCCAGTCATGACAGTAGAAGCTTCATCGATAGCTCCTTTTGAAGTGAATCTTTGCCAGCAGAAAGATATATGTCACTACTTGAGGCAGACTACGAAGTCTTCTAACGCGGCACGTGCGACACATTGCCTGGGCTACCTGGAGACTCCTCAGACCTACAAACACAGATTCTATTTGCGACAAACGCAGGCGGCCAACACCGCCCCGACAGATTCTACAGTTACAACCGTATATTCCCTGTTTGATATGATGCGAAAGGACGCAGACGACATCGTGACCATCGATGACCAATTCAAGCTCGCTCATAAGACCGCATTAGCCATGCTCCAGTACAACAAAACTCCATGGCTGAATGAGCGATGGAGACTTCGAGACATCAACTACTTCGGGTCCAAGGACTCTTTCGATGAAAACACTCTCAAATCGCTGCATCTCAGTTCGCAGATATCTGCGCCGCACAAGCCGACACCAACAGCCGCTAACATGGAGGGCATACAAGGTCCTGCGCAAACCGTCAGTGAAGAGATGCAGTATGGCATCAACAATGTCACGCTTTTCTTCCTTGGTGTTGCTCTCCTCGAAATCGCGCACTGGAAGCCTATCGAGGTGCAGATGCAGCCCAGTGACCACAACAATCAGATCTTTGCTGCCCGCCGAATTGCTTCATCGAGACCGTCGAGTCTGGGTCCTGTGTACCAGAAGATTGCAGAGAAATGCTTGCAGTGCAACTTCGGATTTGGCACGAAGCTGGAGAGTAAGAGGCTACAGACGGCTGTATACAATGACGTTATATGCGGGCTGGAAAATCTACTTATCGAGTCGTGATCGCTGGCAGTCCTCTTCGCCGGACTCATCACGTAAGACAACAAGAGGCTATCATTACCACCAGCACTTTAAAAAAAGCAGATCTTTGCCAGTCGATGAAGGAAGCATTTCAAGCCTTTTTTCGTACGGAAATCTAGCAGTCTGGCCTTATCCATCTACTATCAGTCTGACCGCTCTACTGCCGCCTGTCTACCTCCAAACCAGTATACCTGCCGACCCTTCTACCACCTTCCGCAGACAGCAGCCACGACTTGACCGATCTGCCCACAGACCGGCTGCAGCGGCCAATCGCATCCATGGACAGAGTCCTTGCCATACTGTCCTGGAGCACAGTGGACAGCCATGCAATCCACCGAGCCCACAGCCAAGTACCTCTCGACGTCCTGGAAGGGCGTGCCGTCTTCGGCGGAGAGGTTGTACCAGACCTTACCGTTGCGACGGTCAACGGAGTACTCGACCTGGTAGACCTTGAGGTCGCCAATGTTGCGGGAGACCTTTACTATACATGATATCAGTACACGTCTTCAAGGAGATAGTCGAACAGGGAGAACTTACGGGATGTACCACAGCCGTCCCAGTGCGTTGGGCGAGGAGAGAAGAAGGTGTACCCGGGGTCGACCTTCACGTCCTGCGTCTCGCCGTAGTATTGGCACCTCTCGCCAGTGACACCGGAGGACTCTGCGACGGCCTGGCGGACGTAGATGGGGTATGGGCACATGTTGGTGACTTGGCCGTTAATGTGGCCTTCGCCAGGGAGTGGACCCGCGATATCCACGGAGGAGAAGCCGGAGGTCGGGAAGTATGCCTCAAAGAAATTGAGTGCGGTGTTCTTGGAGGTATCTGTGGCGGGAGAGGCGACGGCGACGTTGAAGAAGACGACCATGAAAACTGCAAATGGTCAGGAAGAGGTAGACTGTCGAGGTGACACAAGACTTACTGGCCATGATGAATGTGAGGAGAGACATGGTGTAGACGGTTGGAAAGTCTACTGAGAGTGGAGGTATATGATGAGAGAGTGGTGTGATGGTGGTGTATATACGGTGCACTGAGATCAAAGTTGAGAAAGCTTCGAGTGGAGTGGACTGTAGTAGAAAGGAAGGAGGGCACGAATCTAAGATTTATATACGACACAGCCCGTCCAAAGAGTGGGTCCTGTGGGTCTCGAAGCAAGCAACTCAAGTGAAGGTAGCTTGTGGAAAATACTTCTTTCACTACAGAGTGGAGCACGTGGGCGAGCGAGCAAGCAAAGACCATGCCAAGCAGCGCAAACACAATCTTGGGCAGGTGAAGGTCTGTAATAGTTGAGGTTGGCTGAGCTGGGCTTTTGGGAGTGTGAAGGCCAGTAACTCGAGCTGTGAGAAGTTCAAAATTGACTCGAAGCTACAATTGTCTCGAAACACATAGTGGCTAATGACTGAGCCAGAAGCTCAACTAACAAAACGCAAATTCGATTTCCATGCAGTCAGTTGGATACATCACACACTGCACATTAGGCGCGCCGTAGTCGCGGCTCGCAATTGGCACTAACTACGGAGCAAAGCGGTCATCAAACTGTATAAAACTGTATGATAACGGGCTCGCAAGAGAAGAACTTCCCAGCTAGCTCCGATCAAGCTAATAGCATGAAGAAATGAGTAATTGGTTATGTGGTCTGAGGCAAATATATATTCCAATGTCGAGTCGACCGCTGTCACATTGTAATTGGAGTTTGATTCGTACCCTCGAGTGCACGCCTCTACTAATTTTCTACAATTTTAACTGCTCTCATCTACCATGAAATTAGAAACTACAATATTACACCAACGAACCTCGTGTCGGTGAAGGATCCAGGCACGTGTTTTCGCGCCCCAATGACGCACAGTGGGGCGGCGATCTTCCCGCATCAACGACGTCAGCTACGCAGCACCACCACACCATCCACCACAACCTCTCTCTCAAACCACGAATGTACACCCGCACGCTGCACTCCCTAGCACGCCGCTCCAACACTTCCATCCCCACCCTCCACCCTCCAAAAACCCCCCGCGCCTTCACCACCTCCCCCCACCACCGCGCAGCCTACAACATGCCGCAAGCACCCAAGATCACCAAAATCGAAGCCCTCCCCGCCGCCGAAGCAAAATGGGTTGAATTCCAAAAGATCTCGTGGACGGACCAAACAGGACGCCACTGCGTCTGGGAAGCCGCGAACCGCAAAACGCGCGGCCGCGCGGGCGTCGACGCAGTCGCAATAACGACGGTAATCCGACACCCGCGCCGCAAACCCAGCACGATTATAATCCTGCAGTACCGGCCGCCCGTGGACGCTGTGTGCGTTGAGTTGCCGGCGGGGTTGGTGGATGAGGAGGAGGAGCCGGGGGAGGCCAGCGTGCGCGAGTTGCAGGAGGAGACGGGGTATAGGGGGAGACTTACGTTTATTAGTCCGACGATTGTTAGTGATCCCGGGTTGAGCAGTGCTAATATGCAACTTGCGACTGTGGAGGTGGAGTTGAAGGAGGGAGATGCAGAGCCTGAGCAGGCGCTGGATGATGGCGAGTTTATTGAGAGGGTGGTGGTCCCGCTTGACGAGCTGTATGAGAGGTTGGTGCAGTATGATAAAGAGGGGAAGACGGTGGATGCGCGGTTATGGCATTGGGCTGCGGGTATGCATTTCGCGAAGACGATGTTGTAGGGGTGTATATTAATGAAACGGTCGTCTGCGCCCACTTCACCATCAACCTCCCCCACCTACTGTCGAAGAAACGTAATCCTCTCCGCCGCTCCCCCATCCAACCCACACACCTCCTTAAACCCACCAGCCTGCCCCCCCTTCCTCGCCGTCCTCGCCGCAAACTCCCCCAACGGACAACTCTTCCCCGGCCCACTCTGACAGTCCGGTAGCGCCGTAATGCCATCGTTGATATTAAGCCTAACGAACTTGTTAGCCCGCGACCCAAGGTCATCAGCCGTGCACGCCAGCACTTCGAACACGACACGACCACCCATGGGCGAAACCTGCGACTTGCGCCACCTGCGATCGTGCGCGATGTGCGTGGTAGGGAGATGCTCCGTATCAGCTATGACCTCGAGCGCCGTGATCATCGGCGCTATATCGCCATCATGAACACTATTCATTCGCATTAGCGACCCACCACCAACCATGCCCGGGTTAGGAAGCGGTGCTCACAAACTGAAAAACACAGGCCCCGCACTAGGTCCCGCGAGCATCAGGTTCAAAGTCGCGTTCAGCCATAGCCAGCCCATGGCTGCTGCGTACTTCTGCCCCGGCCCCGCGCGGTAGTAGTGGAGGACGTCGCGGGCGTATTCGAACGCGAGGAATTCCGACTGCGTGAAGACGTCGCACCAGCTGCTTTTCCCGCGCACTGTCGTTTCGAAGCCGCACATTTCTTGCATGGAGAAGATGTCCTGCGTGGAGAAGGAGAGACCTGTTTGTGCTGCCAGACGCGCGGCGATGGGCGGGAGGTAGGTGGTTCTGTATTCGCCCATCAGGTGGTATCCTTTCGCTTTGCCTTCTTGCTTGTCGAGCTGGTTGGCAAGACAGGTTCGGCCGGGGGTGAGGGTGTCGGCGCCGCGATGTTTCGCCTCGGAGATGACCTGCAGGTTTGTGGTTGCGTCGAGACCGAAGAAGCCGAGGGCGAAGTGGCGAGCGGTTTCGATTACTCGGTTGGAGCCGCTGGCCCAGTAGGTGGTCGCGTTGCGAGCGAGCGCTTGGTTCACGAGATGGTGGTACCTCGTCCGCAATCGTACCCCCGTTGTGAAAGACCCCAACCGGCCGCTGAACGGCCCAGTGCTGGTTAGTTGCTCAAGGCTCGAGTCGTCGGTCCAGAAGAGCTCCCAGTTGTTGAAGAAAGCCAAACTTCCGGTAAATTGAATCCCGCTCTTTTTCATCTTCTCCACAACCGCTCTTTGGTTGCCACCAGCAGTCTTGGTCGGATACCGCTCCGCGTGTCGAGCCATCATGTGCACCTGCTCGACCTCGCACCCGTCAGGGACAGCAATCCCAGTATCGACGACATCGACAACTTTTTCCACCCAAGGACCATTACCCCCGAGGTGGTACAATATATTCCAGTCGTTGGTCGTGGCGCCCGCGCCCTGCCCTTGCTCGAAAACAGTACCGTCGTTGCGCTGCGGATGCCACCAGCTGCTCCAACTCGAGTGGTGAGGTTTACCAGCACACTCGTACTCGAAATACCCCGTGTGGGCCGTCTCCAGAGGACATGTTGGGGCTGTGGAGCACGTGGTGTAGCCCCAGTAAAGCGAGAGTAGAGTCACGACAGCGCCGAAAAGAAGTAATGGTGGCGTGTAAGCTGCGTGCATCCTCGTTGCAGTGCTGATTCGTTAAATGAATGTGTCTGTCGAGGTCAATGGGAAGTTTGGATGCACGTAGTTGCGTGTCGTTTGAGGGCGGAACGAGAAGGCGGTGAAGCCCATGACGCCGAACGCTGCTACTTCACGAGAAGCCAATATAGAGACGGTCTTGAACACCTTCATGTTAGCTACACAACGAGTTTCTATCCTTCTACGGCGGAAAGTGACTGGTGTCAATATTACCATGCAGCAGGATGACGTTGGCCAGGGTCTCGATCGTACCGTGGGTGCGGTTCGCGTCGACGGAACGATCGTGCCTGGTTCCGGAGATGGGCCTCGGTACGTCTCCACCTCCGCTTTCAGTTCGGTCTTCGTCCCCGCGTCACGTTATGTAGGTGAGACTGTCTGACAGGATATTGCAACGACATACCAAGCCGGAGCATTGATTTCAGCAGCGCGTAGGGGCTAGTGCTCACAATACCAATCCTTTGATGTACTTTAAGAGATAAGAGTAGAGCAAGACCAGTATCTTGCCTGGGTGCCCTCTCCATCGTTGCAATCCACATCCAGTAGACGACATGGCCGACTCCAGCTCCAGCTCCAGCGTCACAACAACGCAATACTACGAACCGGACCCAGAATCCTACGTGCAGTTCCAGCGCGAGATCTACGCCAGCCTACGCAAGCCGAAATACTCGACCAAACCACACGAATGGGAGGCTGCAGCACGAAACGCCATCCCGTTACCCAACTTCCTCTACGTCTTCGGCGCCGCCGGCAGCGAGAGTACACATGCGGCCAACCGCTCGGCGTTCGAGCGCTACCGCCTACGGCCCAGCATGCTCGTGCAAGCCACACGGCGCAACATGTCGACTGAGCTATTTGGAAAGAGGTACAAAAGCCCCTTACTGATCGCTCCCATCGGGGTGCAAGAGATTGTGCACGCAGACGGCGAAGAAGCAACAGCGCGAGCCGCCCAAGCAGCTCACGTGCCCATGATCCTGTCGACAGCAGCAACGCGCAGTATCGAGCAAGTAGCCCAAGCCAACGGCGACGGCGACCGGTGGTTCCAGCTGTACTGGCCGAAACCGCAAGCCGAGGCGTTTACAGAGTCGCTGCTCCGGCGGGCCTCGGACAACGGATTCAGCGTGCTCGTCGTAACGCTCGACACTTTCCAGATCGGCTGGCGACCGAACGATCTCGATGAATCGTACCTCCCGTTCATCTGGGGCCAGGGATGCCAGGTGGGCTTCAGCGATCCCGTGTTCCAGCGCATGTACGCGAAGCTGCAAGCTGAGGATTCACGGAGCGCGGCGCAGAAGCTGCAGGAGCTGTGGCAGGTGGTCAAGCGGCCTGGTAGTGTGTATGGTGCAGCGAGAGTGCTTTCGCACGCGAACGTCATACCGAAAGCGCTGTTCTTCACCAGTTTGGTAGCGAGTGGGAATTATCGCGATTGGGATGATTTGGGGACGCTGAGACGGCTGTGGAAGGGACCCATTGTGTTGAAGGTATGTCGAGTCAAGTCAGTGTCTGAATGGTACTTAGACGACCCAGGGCATCCAAACCGTCGAAGATGCTCACCGCGCCATCGCGCACAACATGGACGGCATCATCGTGTCCAACCACGGCGGGCGCCAACTCGACGGCGCTATCGCCAGCCTCGACGCACTTGGCGAGATCGGCGCAGACGAACAGGTCAAGCAGTCTGGTCTGACGGTGCTGTTTGACAGCGGGATTCGCACGGGCTCTGATGTCCTCAAGGCGGTGGCGCTGGGGGCAAAGGCGGTGCTTGTTGGTAGGCCGTATGTGTATGGTCTTGCTATGGGGGGTGAAGAGGGGGTTCGTCACGTGCTGAATTGTCTGCTTGCGGACACGGATTCGAGTCTTGCTAATCTGGGGCGGAAGAGTGTTGGGGAGATTAGCAGGGAGGATGTCAGGGTGGTGCAGCAGGCGGCGAAGCTGTGAGGTGTGTTTCCACGCTGAATGGTGGTGGATTGAGTCGTGGCACCGATGGCTTGCTCGGTGGAGAGTTAGCGTGAGATGAAAGCGGGTCGGACCGAAAGCAAGGTCATGTATGCAGTGATTGTGAGGTTATGCAAGTCAGAGTCAGGGGGCAGGCTCAGGTGTAATTACCGAAGGCCGGCGTGGTGGTGAGTGTCAGTGTGATGATTGATGATGAGGTGCAGGGTGCAGCGAACAGACGCGCCCCACACGACACGACACAGGCGACGACATGAGTCGCGGGGATTTAAAGTTGGCGTGCATGGGGTTTAGCGCTGGCGAGGAGCGACGTCGACGGACCCCCGCGATGCATCGATGCAGCGATTCAACGAGCCAACGACAACAGCAGCGCTCGACATGAGCTCGTCCTCGTAGCAGACACGGCTTCACTACCGTCTGTTTTTTTTGTTTGTTTCTTCGGCGCTGCCGTCGAGCTGAGAGAGTGTTGGTGCTGTCTGGCTCCATGTCTGGCAGCAGAGCCCCTGCCCTGCAACTCTGCTTGGGGGGCCGTCACACGCCCGCCGTCACGTCGCACACGCTGCGTCTAGTATTGTAGCATTGGGCGTCTAGCATTCTAGCATTCTAGTACTGCCTGTCTGACTGTAGTATTGCTTGTCTGACTGTAGTACTGCCTGTCTGGCATTGTAGTACTGTCTGTCTGGCATTCTATTGTCTGCGTCTAGCATTGCCTGCATTCGCACTGCAGCACCCACCGCGACCAAGGAAACAACAAACCACCACCACACAACGCCAGATGCAGCCGTCGCGGCGTGAATCGGTGCAGGTGGGCGGCACTGGCAGCGCGGTGCGTGCAGGCGTCAAGTCGCGCGCGCACTCGGCCCCCATGCCGCCTGGCAACGAAGCCACCGACGACCATCACGACGAGCACGACGAGCACCATGACGAACATGACGCCAAGACGGCCGACGATGACGCCCCGTGCGAGCCCCAGGACGGCGACGAGATTGCCAACGACAGCTTCTTCCAGCGCTACCACTTCCCCCACACCGACGCCGCCGACTCCACCACCACCACCGCCTCCACTACTGAAGAGCGCTCGGGCAGCGACGTCGACGGCTCGTCTGACACCGAAGGCCCGCTGAGCCCTACGCGCCTCGCCCACCGCCGCCAGCAGCACGTCGAGGGGGACGCCAACCAAGTCGATGACAACGACAACGACAACGACATGGACAACGACAATGACAACGACATCGACAACGACAACGACAACGACATCGACAACGTCTCGCACTCGCACTCGACAGGCTCGGCCAACAGCGACGCCTCGCCCGCCCTCCAAGACCTCACCCTCGCTGTCCTGGGCGCCCGCAGCGTAGGCAAGACCACCTTCATCCGCCGCGCCCTGGGCCTGCCCGACGCCACCGCCCCCGCCGCCTGCACCCGCAAATGGACCATCGACGGCACCCCCTACCTCGTGCGCTTCCTCGAAATGTCCTTCAACGACGTCCACATGCTCGACCGCCGCCTCGCCTGGCCCGACACCGTCCACGACATGGCCACCCCGCCCATCGACGCCGCCATCGCCCTCTACGACGTCACCGCCCAGGACAGCCTCGCCCGCGTCCCCGACATGCTGGCCATGCTCGCAAACGCAAACATGCCCTTTGTCCTCGCCGCCTGCAAGTGCGACCAGCACCCCGCCCACCGCGAGGTCGACCCCGCCGTCGTTGAGCAAAAGGCAAAGTCTTTTCTGGCCAACCTCAGCGTCTTCTCCACCTCCGAGTCCGCCCCCGACACCCACCGCGCCTGTCTGTCCGTCGTCATCCGCGCCGCCATCGCCGCCAAGCGGCCCCGCTCCCAGGCCTCGTCCCGCCGCCGCCGCGCCAACTCGTCCGCCGTCCTGTCCATGACCCAAAAGGACCTCTGGCCCAAGAAGCACGAGCGCGCCAGTTCGGAGATATCCTCCCACTACTCGCGCAAGCCCTCGCTGCCCGCCAGGAGCCACCGCTACAAGCCCAGCGATGTCAACAAGACCTTCTTCAACGACGACTCGCCCGCCTACGACTCGGACGACTCGGCCGACGCCTCAGACACGGCCCCCAGCATCATGACCCTCCAGCCCTCGGACGAGAACGGCTACACGTTCGACCAGCTCGTCGACCGCCTGCTCGCCCAGCCCATGTCCAAAAACGAC
This sequence comes from Ascochyta lentis, assembly GCA_004011705.1. NCBI lineage: Eukaryota > Fungi > Ascomycota > Dothideomycetes > Pleosporales > Didymellaceae > Ascochyta > Ascochyta lentis. The sequence goes on from RZGK01000006.1 coordinate 1,894,798, forward strand.
TCCAAGTTTGTCGCCGTCTTCCTCGCCCTGTACCGCAGATTCGGCACCCCGAGCCAGCTCCTCGAAGCCATACTGAAGCGCTTCGACGCCCTCGCCAAGAACAAGGACATGCCCATGATCCGCGTCATCGCCCAGCTGCGCTACCTCGCCGTCCTGCATCAGTGGGTCGCCTACTACCCGGGCGACTTTGCCTACCCCACCACCCGCAAGCTGGTGCGCAAGTTTGCCTCGGCCATTGCCTCCAACCGCGAGTTCTCCGTCGCCGCCATGGAGATCATGCGCGATCTCGACCTGGTCGCCGAAGACGACGACACCGACTGGGCCTGCAGCGACCGCCAGCGCGCCCAGAACGACCAGCTGCCCGCCTTCTACAACACCGTCCTCGACGAAGACTCGGAAGACGACGACTTCACACGCGCCATAGACCACATGTCGAGGGGCTCCGACAGGCTGTCGGTCGCCCGCAGCAGCATGACGGCTGCATCCAAGTCGACGAGCGGCTCCCTCACCCTCGTGACGCAGGTCGAGCGCAACCAGAGACTGGCCCGTCAGCTCGAGCCCAACCCCATCAAGCCCCTCTCCAAGGTGCAGTGGCACCAGCTCATGGCGCAGGACGACGAGCTCATCGCTCGAGAGCTGACCAGAATGGACTGGATCATGTTCTCGTCGGTGCGCCCGCGCGACCTCGTCCGCCACGTCAGCCTCTCCACCGAGGCGCGCAAGAACTGCAAGCAGCTCGACAACGTCACCCGCATGACGGCCCACTTCAACCACATCGCCTTCCTCGTCACAAACTACATCCTCCTGCGCGACAAGCCCAAGCACCGCGCCCTCATGCTCGAGAAGTGGATGCGCATCGCGCGTCAGGTGCGCAAGCTGAACAACTACAACTCGCTCGGCGCCGTCATCGCCGGCATCAAGGGCACCGCTGTGCACAGGCTCATCGCGACGAGAGACTTGGTCCCGCAGGCCGTCAACCACGACTTTTTAAAACTCGACATCCTCATGGGTCCGCAGAAATCCCACTTTGCCTACCGCCTCGCCTGGGAGAACAGCTCTGGCGAACGCATTCCCTACATCCCCCTCTACCGGCGCGACCTCGTCTCCGCGTCCGAGGGCTCAGCCACGTTTGTCGGCTCCAAGGCCGCTGTGCCCACCTTCTCGCCGCACCCAGGGACGAGCGTGTTTGCGGGCGCTGCCGGCTCTCGGGACAGCAAGGAGGCGCCGCCAGGGGGCGTGGTAGGCAAGGAGCGCATCAACTGGAGGAAATTCGAAATCATGGGCGATGTGGTGGTGGGCATCCAGCGCGCCCAAGGGACGCCGTATCCAGCGTGGAGCAAGGTCGAGGAAGTGCGCAATCTCATCTTGGATGTCAAGATCTCCAAGGACGACGATGTAAGCAATTCATGTGTATGAAATGATAGCTGGCTGACTGTTTAGGAACTCTACGACCGCAGCACCCACCTCGAAGCCACCGGAGCCAACGACAAAGGGCGGTTCGCCAAGTGGCTCGAGAAGCGGTAGTCCACGCCGACAGCTCTTCTCATCTCGCACTCATCCATCACCACACTTCACATCTAAGAACCATCTGCCTCTCATCTGTTTGCCTACATTGCATGATACCACCACCCACCGCCAACATGACTGGCGTCGCGTCACGTCGCGTCTCTTGGCCCGGCATACCATTTTGTTCTCTTGCGTTCCATAGCCTAGCATTACCACAGTTACCCACGCGAGCCGAGTTCGCCATGTATTCACCAATCAATCAATCAATTAATCAATCAATCAATTCAATTCCCCATGACCGCACTACCCCGCACACCGTCACGTCACGTCACATCGTATCGTGCATATCGTGTATGCGCGTCCACGTCAGCGCTGAGAATCCGCCTTACCATGTAATCATGTACGCGCATAGGTGCGTATACCCAGAGAGACGGCAGTGAACGCCTCGTATCCGTGGCTGAGCCCCCGCTACCCATATGCAGTGGCTACAATACGCCTCGGGGCCGCGCAATGCTGGGGACCCTTGTTTGCTCGTCGGACTAGGTCGCTGCTTTGCTGCTGCGCGCTATTGCTGTTGGGACGGACGTTGGAACGGACGTTGGAAGTTATGTTGGAACGGACGTTGGAACGGACGTTGGAACTAGCGTTGGAGTTACAATAGGAGTGTCTACAGGGAGTAGAATATAAGGTGCGCTATAATTATAAAAGCAGAGTAAGAGGGGTTGTTACTTAGTAAGAGTTTATAGAACTAGAGGTAGATAGTTAGTAACTAAAGTGTAGCGTTTTAAGGTTGTAAAGATAGTAGTGTAGTTATTACTTAAACGTTATAGGTGTTTTTAAATTGTTTTCTATAGTACTCTGCTACTTGTTTTAGTAGCTTAGGTAGGCTGTTTTTAGGTTACGTAGTGTTTTAAATAGAAGCGCTAAGAGAAGCGCTTTAATTTAAGCCTCTACTTACCTAATTTAGACTAGTGTTAATAGAGTTTTAGAAGAAGTCTAATTTACTTTACTTTTACTCTAGAGTAGAGTCTTAGGTCTTTTCTCTTGTTTACGTAGAATAGTAAATAGTACCTTCTAGAGAGATAATAGCTGTAACAGGCTAGGCCTAGGTACTAGCTCCTTAGCGTACACCGCCTCAGTATTACTCTAGCTTGCGCTTTCTAGTATAGACTAAAGCTCTGCTACAGAGCTAACATATCTAAAACAGAGTTATAAAAACTCTACAACCTCTATTCTAGAGGTTGTCCTCTATTAAATCTATCTTGTATTTTACTAGTAAATTCTCTTAGAGGTTAGCTTCTTATAATTAGATTTAATTACTAAATAAGAATTAATAAGCAAGATATACAACAACGCTGCTAGGCATCTAGGAGAATACAGCATTAAGCTGTGCACTAGTAACAACAATTAATTAGACATTAGAACTAAACTCTAGAACCTTGCTACTATATTAGTACCTAAAGAATAGCAGGAGGAGCTTCTAGCTTATGTACTAGAATGCCTAACTACCTACCTATTATAGGTAACTCTACCTAAGGCTGCAGTAGCTATTACTAATAATAAGGCCTACTCTATAACAGACTCTAACTAGGACCTATAACAGAAAGATATAGGTAAAACTATATAAAGGCTAGTTAAAGCCTAGGTCTAAGCCTACGTTGTATCTATAGAATTACTAAACTATAGTGTAATACCCTCTACCTCTATATAAACAGTTAATAACAGACTAAGTAAGACTATAAAGTTACCTAATATAGGTAAGTTTAGTAGTAACTAACAAGCGTACTAGACGTTTAAGTCTTAGATAAAGGATAAGCTAAGGTCTATAGGGGACTAGGAGGCTGTCCTAGGAGTTGCCTATATATTTAACAGGCTAGAAGGATAGGCTGCGCAGGTCGGGTTATTGTAGAAGGACTGTAACCTAATAGGTACAACTGCCTAGTTCTAGAACTTCCTAGATAAGCTGTATAAAGACTTACTGTTTAAGGAGCGCTCTTAGCAGAAACTCTAAACTATTACTATAAAGAAGAGTAACTAGAGTGTCGAGTCTTTTAATGCAGAGTTTATCTAGCTAGCCTACAACGCTGCTAAAGAGGACAACACGAAGAACCTTAAGACTAGGTACATGTCTGCACTCTAACCGGACCTCTAGGACAAGATAGTGTTAGTAGACATTCTAGACAACTAGGACCTCTAAAGCCTTATAGCTAGGGTCTTAGCAGTAGAGGTTAACCTCTGTAGGTCTAAAGTACTAACAAACAGCATCTTTAGACAACACACACGCAGAACAAACCTAGATAGTATAGACTAAGAACCTACTAGGGTCTACTCTAGGAAGATTAAGTCTAATAACTAACTATAAGCAGAGTAGCAGACTTAGGAAGTTATAAACTAGCAGAGAGCTGCTAACATCTGTCTAAGATATAGAAAGAAGAGTTACTACGTAGGCAGATGCAATCTAGCCCTAGCTAAGAGACTAGAAAAAGTCTAGGTTTAGAGTATAATTGCTAAGGTTTCTAAAACTAATAATTCTACTAACAAAGGTTTAGAAAACTAGAAACTCCTGTTTAAAGGCGTAAACAGGGGTTAGAAAAAGAAGTTATAAAGAGGAGAGAACTATTCTAAGAGTTCTACTAGCAGTAGCTAGATAGCAAGCCTATATTACTGCATGTAATAGTACAAGATAACACTGTAGCACATACATTAATTAATACTAGGTGTTTAATATATAGTATAGTCTCCTCTAAGTTTATATTATAAAACAACTTCTAACGCACTCTTACGTATAGACGTAAGGTATTAGGCATAGCTAAGAAAGTAACCTAGGTAACTAATATTATAAGAATAAAGATTAATATAGATAGCTATAGAGAGACCTTCTAGGCATATGTGCTAGACAGAGAAAGAGAGTATAACCTTATCCTAGGGAGACTATAGATAGATAAGAACAAGGTTACTATAGCACTAGCTAAGAAATTATTATTTATCTACTCCTTGCAAACGCGAGTTAGAAGCAGAGAAGGTGCCTATTCTAACTAACTGCCTAAGCCTGTTAGCCTAGAGCTGTATTAGGCGCTAAAGAAGAGGTCTAAGACAGACTAGAACACAGAGCTATTCTCTATATTAATAGCAGATATCTAAAAGGCCCTAAAGAAGAAGAAGCTAACAGATTCTTAAGACCTTCTCCTAGAGTTTCTAAAAGATAAGTTTAGAACGTTTATAAAGAAGGAAGCAGATAAGCTAGCACTTTACTACAGACCTAATATAGATTATACTATTAAGCTAATTAAGTAAGATAGGAAACCTGCAACAGTACTATAGAGACTACTATACAACATATTCTATAAGGAGCTCCTAGTGCTCTAACAGCAACTTACTAGCTACTTAGATAAGAGCTTTATCTAAGTTAGTAAGTCTAGTACTTCTACCCTAGTACTGTTTATTAAGAAACCTAGTAGGGGTCTCTAGTTCTGTGTTAATTATTAGGCACTAAATACAATTACTAAGAAGAACTAGTACCTACTGCCTTTAATCTATAAGACTCTCTTACAGATCTTAAAAGCAACATAGTTTACTAAGGTAGACGTTATCTAGGTCTTCTACAAGATTAGGATTGCTAAGAGGGATAAATAGAAGACAGCTTTCTAGACAAGATTTAGACTTTATAAGTAGCTAGTAACGCTATTTAAGTTAGCTAACGCCCTAAGTACGTTCTAGTAGTATGTTAACTAAGTCTTAAGAGAGTACTTAGATAAATAGTACTCTGTCTACGTAGACAATATATTAATCTACTCTAGTAGTACTTAAGAGAAGTATAAGGCTAAGGTTAAGGAAATTGTCTAGAAGCTAGGAGCTGCAGAGTTGTACCTTAACGTAGGAAAGAGCAAGTTTTCTGTTAAGAGCACTAAGTATTTAGGATTTATTATTAAGGCTAGTAAGAGTATCTAGATAGACTCTGCTAAGGTTGCTGCTATAAAGTTATAGGAACCCCTAAAGACAGTAAAAGGAATCTAGAGCTTTCTAGGGTTTGCGAACTTCTATTAACAGTTTATTAGCTAGTTTTCTAGTATAGCAGAACCTCTTACTTGCTTAACAGAAAAGAACGCAACCTTTAAGTAGGGAGAACCCTAGCAGCGTGCCTTTAATACTATAAAAGCTGCATTTACTAGAGAACTAGCACTTACAAACTTTAACCTAGACCTAGAAACAGTACTAGAGTGTAACGCGTTAGAATAGGCAACAGGAGGAGTACTATTCTAATATAGAAAAGACAAGGTACTCTGTACAGTAGCATACTTTTTAGCTAAGAATTCTAAGGCAGAAGTAAACTACACTATTTATAATAAAGAAATGCTTGTAGTAATTAAATACCTCTAAGAATAGAGCATAGAGCTAAAACAAGTAAAGAGATTTATAGTTATTACTAATTACAAAAACTTAGAGTACTTCTATAAGGCCTAACTTCTTTCTAAAAGACACGTCTGTTAGTCTAGCCTTCTTAGCTAGTTTAACCTTACCTTTGCCTATAGACCTAGCAAGGTTAATAACTAAGTAGATACACTCTTAAGAAAAGAGGAGGACGTCCCCCTATCTACAGAAGATAAGAGGACTAAGACTAGACAGTTTTAACTATTAAAACTATTTACATAAGTAGTAAAGACTAGCCTAGAAGACGACTCTGCTAACTATATACAGGTTTTCTCCTTAGGACTACGTAGAGCAGACCGACTCCTCCCTGTAACCCCTCTAAACAAAGAGCTATAGGAAAACTACTATAAGAAACTAGAACAAACGCGTAAGAAGACGCCTCTAGCTAGGAACTTAGAACTATACAACAGTATTAAAGAATTTAAAACACTTTAGAAAAACGCTGCTAAGAACAATAAGACTTACTAGCTTACTAAGTCTTCTATCTCTTTAGAAGCCTAGAAGTTTCCTGTGTAGCTTAACCTTAAAGTTTCCTTCTCTAAGTACTCTATAGATAATAGAGACTAACTGTACTACTATAGAAGAGTATAGGTTCTAAACTCTAATACTCTTAGGACTAAGATTATTAACAACGCCTATTATTCTCTAATTGCAGGTTATCTAGGACAGAGAAACATGTATACAATCCTCTCCTAAGCCTACTTCTAGCTAGAGATATTAACTGCCTTATAATAGTACGTAGAGAACTGTAACATCTGCAGAAGGACAAAGCTATAGAAGGAACTAAAGCAGAGACTTCTTAAACCTCTCTCTTTACCTAATAGGATTTAGAAGGAAATCTCTATAGACTTTATAACAGACCTACCTAAGAGTAAGAGTAACTATAACCTTATAGTTGTTACAGACAGACTCTCTAAGAACATTATCCTAGTCCCTCTACTAGACCTGTTAGTAAAGACAGTTACCTATGCTTTTATATCTAATGTAGTAGCCTATTACTAGTTGCCTAACATAATTATCTCTAATTAAGAGATATAGTTTCTTAGTAACTTTTAGTAGATAATGTACTAACTGCTAAAAATTACACAGAGACTCTCTACAGCCTTTTACCTCTAAACAGACAGAAGTACTAAACGTATAAACTCTATAGTAGAAGCCTACTTAAGAGCCTATATTAACTAGGCTTAGGATAATTAGTCTACTTAGGTGCCTATAGCCTAGATTGCAATTAAAGGACAGGTAGCTATATCTACAGAGTTTAGCCCTTTCTTCCTCTAGCACGGTTACAACGTAGATCTAGTCTAGATAGACCTAGACTTAACAGCAGAGTTGTTGCACTAATATGCAAAAGAACCTACTAGAGCTATAGCAAGTATAGTGTAGAAGTTTGCTAAAATAATTAACTTTATTAAAGCCTAGATAGCAGAGGCTTAGCAGATATAAGAATAGTAAGCTAATGCATACTAAAGGGAAGCCCCCTAGCTAAAGGTTAGGGACAAAGTCTAGCTAAAGCTAGGAAACTAGTTCTTAAACAGCTAAGTAAGCAGGAAACTAGACTAGAAGAACTAAAAGTTTATAGTTATAGAAGTTATCTCCTTGTATAACGTTAAACTAGATATTAATAGTAAAGTCTATCCTGTTTTCTATGTTAACTAGCTTAAGTCATGCCTACAGGACCCTCTTTACAGACAATTAAACAACAACCTCTAGCCTAGCCCTCTAGTTTTTACTAATAACAATAGTACATCTTCTAAAGAATAGAAAGTTAACTCTATCTATAGAGAAAGACAATCTAGAAGAGGGGGTAAGAGACGTAAATACCTAGTATAATAGAAAGGCTATATTAGTAAAACATAGAAAAGGGAGGACGTTTATAAGGACCTAGAAGCCCTAGATAGATAGCTGTCTGCAATAAGGGATAGGAGAGATAGGAATAGGAACTTGCCCTTAGGCTTCTAATTAGAACCCCTAGAGGAGTATAACTAACTTTCTTACTTCTAATAGAAGAAGAAGGAGAAGAGTAGAAAGTAAAGATAAGTATAGGTAAGAGGAGGAGCACTAGTTAGTTAGGGAGATTATTTGTTGCATTAGTCTATCCTAAAGAATAGGCTACTCTAGAGAGGGACTATATTGTTATAAAGGAAAAGAGCTAGGAGCCTAGGTATTATCTAGCTAAGAAAATTCTAAACGCTGCAGATAAGAGAAGACCTAAGCACTGCTCTTAGCAGAACCTCTGCTACTACTATTGTTCTTATTACCTATAGCAGTGTTAGTAACGTTCTTAATAAGCATTTAGACAAAGTTCTTATATCTAGTAGTAGAGAGGATCTTAAGACGTGTGTAGAGGTTAGCCTTAAAGTAGGTAAAGTGTATAAGTAGTGTTAAGTTAATAGTAAGCTATATTAAGTAAGGAATTAGTAAATACTCTAGAAAACAGGTGTAAAAAGAGGAGAATAACTTACTAGAGTCTTAATCTAGACTACTGCCTTCTTAGTAGCAATAGTAGTGTGCTCTGCAAAGACTACAGCAGTAGAGAGATAGGCCTTAATCTTATTAACCTTAGCCTTATACTTAGACTACTTAGTCTTATAACTAGTAGTAGGTAAGTAAGCGTTAGGCTAGGACATAAGGTTAGTATAATATAGAAGGTCCTTACACTTCTTAAGGTCTGCCTAGATAGGCTTAATAACTTATAGAAGCTTTACAGAGTTGCTTTTAGTAAACTATAAGAACACGCAGTACTTATTTAGAGTCTTCTATATCTTACGCAGAGCCTAGTAGACAGTTAGCTAAGAAAGGGAACACTAAGAAACAAGAAGCAGAAACTTACCTTATAGTAGTAAGAATAGCTAAGGATATAGAGAGCATAGCTAGTTAAGCAGCTGCTAGCAGTAAAGGTGCAGACCTGTCTAGACAATATATAGCTAACACAGACCTTAGAATCTATAAAGCTGCTAGCGCGTTAGGTACGCAGGGACTACTTACCTAGAACTCTAGACTAATTGTTAGCAGGAACATTATTAAAGGCTTCTTTAATCTCCTTATCCTCTAGCTTAATATCTTCTGCTATAAGCCTTGCTCTCTTAGTTAAGTAAGTAGTAGAAAGGGCAGGATCTGCAGGAGCAGCACTGCAGGCCTAGGCAAGGTAAAAGAGTTAGTAAATAGGCATATTACAGGTAGGAATAGAGTAACTTACTTGCTTGCCTAGCGCCTTCTTATAGAGCAAACGCAACGCAGTTAGTAATCTAGAAGGCGCTATTGTTAAAATTAAGTAGAGCAGAGCAACTAAATAATTAGGTAGTAGTAGAATTATAAGAGGAAGGCGCGTAGACTTAAAACATAGTATAACAGAGAATGCAGAAAGTAGGGAGTAGGTAATAGAGTTATTTTAACTAAGGCGCGCGCTAATAAATAAAGAATAAGTAGAGGAGTACTATAACAGGCTAGGCCTAGGTGCTAGCTTCTTAGCGTACACTGCCTTAGTATTACTCTAGCTTATGCTTTCTAGTATAGACTAAAGCTCTGCTACAGAGCTAACGTGTCTAAAACAGAGTTATAAAAACTCTGTAACCTCTGTTCTAGAGGTTGTCCTCTATTAAATCTATCTTGTATTTTACTAGCAAATTCCCTTAGAGGTTAGCTCCTTATAATAGCTTAATACGCTTTATAATAAAGTTATAAAGTAAGTAATCTTCTATAAAATAAGCTACTAATTAACTATTTTTACTAGAGTTATATTAACTTTTAGAGAGGGTATTAAGAGAGAGTTTGAAAATATTAATTTACTAGCCTAAGTTAGTTAATCTTGGAAGATTCTAAAAGCTGTAGTAGATAATCTACTATTTCTATATTTAATCTAAGTAGTTTTTTAGAGAACTTAATAGTCCTTTATAAACTTTTGCTATGTTAGCCTGCTTAGGCATCTTCTTGTATTTGCGGCTGATCTTCTGCTAAGGCAGTGGCTAAGCCTTGTGGCCGCGCAATGCTGGGGTAGTAACCTTATCCGCACGTCCAACCATGTGCCCCTGGCCCTGCTTACTCTACTGCGCTCCACTTAAGTTAGAACTCGCTCGGTGGTGCGGCACGCGTTTGATCTTGATCAGCGACATCCTTGCGCGCCGCCGTTACAATATGATTCAACTAGGAGGCGCTCCCGCGTGATTCTCTTTGCTCGTTTCTTGTTTCTCGGGCCGCTGGTTGAGTACCGGTACGGGTGGCTTGACGTCGTTGCCTTGAGATAACATCACTATCACTACATCGCTGGCTGGACGAGGATACTCGGTTTGAGCGAGTTGGACGATACTCGATTGGAGCGAGTGGACGATACTCGATTGGAGCGAGTGGGTTCACGATGCAGCCCGGCTTCACCCTCGCACCCCGCGACCCGTTCGCGGACGCAAAGGAGACGCTCTCGTCATGGGACAAATGCATGGCAAAGGACTACTGCAAGTCAGTTGCTCGCACCTCCCCCGCTCACTCACCCGCTCACGCCGCGTAGATGGCCCGTCATCGTCGCCATCATCCTGGGCGGCCTCATCGCCTTCAGCGTCGTCTTCTGCATCGCCCGCTGCATCTGCTGCGGTGCCGAGTGCGCCATCTGCTGCTGCAAGTGCTGCACGTGCTGCTGTGGGAGCAGCGACTCGGGACACAGGCGGATGAAGAGCGACCCAGGCTACCCGCCACCGCAACCGTATCCGCAGCAGCCGTACGCGAATGCGCCAGCGAACCCATACGCTGAAGCGCGCTCGTTTGCGCCTCCGCCGCCGCCTCCGCAGATCAACACGCAGTACCAATCGCACGCCACGCCGACCTTCAACCCGCAGACCAACCCCAAGTTCGCCGCTGCTGCTGTCCGTCCTGTGTCGCCTGACCGGCCGCAGTATGCCACCTTTGACGCACGCAGTCAGCCCGTGAACGAGGACGCGCTGCCGGAGATGCCGAGCTGGAACAACGCCCGCAGCGTGCACGTCCAGGTCGAGGAGGAAGCCGTGCCGGAAAAGCGGGGCGACGTCGAGATGGACAGATTCCACTACGACGACAGTGTGCCGAATCCATCCACAGCGGGCGTGGCTTCGGGGGCCGTAGGAGCAGGAATGCGGGGTTCGCCAGGACCAGGAATGCGAGGCTCGCCAGGACCAGGGATGCGAGGCTCGCCAGGACCAGGAAGAAGTCCCGTATCGCCCCTACCCAACGACGCATACGCGCACCAAAACCAGAGTCCCTACGACCCCCACAACTCCCCCCAACCCATATCCCCAGCCTACCCGTCCCACGACTACGCCCGCGGTCCCTCCCCCGCGCAATCCTACAGCCAGTACAGCCAGGCCTCAGACCCGTACGACCGCCGGTCACCCCAGCCTTCTTACCCCCAACCCTACGCAACGCAACCATACAACACACCCTCGGACCGCTACAACTCCCCCGCTCCGCCTAGCTACCACACCACAGCCGCGAATCCCTACGCCTACGCTCCCGCTCCCGCGCAGCCGTACGATCAGCCGCGAAGTTACACGCCAGGACACGTGAACGCAAACGGGGGAGGGAGTGGGTATGGTGGTGCTAACGCAAGTGGATACCAGAATGGCGGTGGGAATCAATACGGCGCGGTAGATAGAAGTCAGAATTCTACACCTAGCGCTTATCCCGGCCAGCAATCTTACCAGGCTTTTCAACCTCAGGTTGGGGGAGGGGTTGTGAGGAAGCCGGTGGAGGGGAGTTTGCGGGATGTTTAGTTGAGTCAGTTAGTTAGTTGGTTAGGGAGGGGGTGTTTTGGGGGTGTTTGGATTAACATGAAATACAAAATACAGAAAATATACAAACACTTCTCTCCCTCCTGTGCTATTCTCGCGCGACTATAAGGCAGACTTCCCAATCCCTAAGAAAGGCAATCTAGAACGCTAACAGATTACAAAGAAGTAAACAAATAGCAAACAAGAAGCTATAGAAAAGCAATTCAAGGTAGCTATCTACTTATCTTATAGTAGGAAGCCTATTCCCTACAACTAAAGTAAAGTAAACTAAGGTACAACGTTACCTAACTAGCTTTAGCTGTTACATCAGCACTACCAACGAGGCCGTGCTATCCAACTTAGTAGAAGTCGAATATCTAAGCTGTTATAATAGCAACTATTTACAAAAGTAACAAAACTTTAAACCCTTAGTATCTTCTTCATCTTACTCTGTTTTCTGCAAGGAATCGAGAAATTCTCCCTTGTGCAACTGCTCTGCCTAAAAAAGCTTCGCGGCCCAGGTACATTGCAGTGCACCTTACCGCCAGAGGCCCCCTATACCTTAAGCTGGGCTAGGCACCCCTACGCCGGAGGCTGGTGGGAGGGGGCGTAAGGGAGTGGTGAAGCTTTGTGTCTGCTGATGGTATCTGGTGTGAGTTGGTGAGCTTCCGGGCGTGTGTGTTTGTTATTGAGTTGCTGTTGTGAGCGTTTGATGTAGGAGGAGCTTGTGCTAACAGGAGGTGCTTGAGGGGTTGAATACGACTGTGTTGGACGTTAGTTTACTTTTTTTTCATGTTTGATATGTCTGCTACGATGCAGTGTTGTCAATTAACAGAGCATCTCATGCTCGGTTTCACTGCATTTCTCTGCAGCTGTGTTGTGAAGCAGAATTGTAGCCACCACTTCAACCTACTATGTCCTCATTTGCCTAACAAAACCCCCTGGAAGGCCCCGTTTTTACAGGTCCTAAGATGTTAATTAATTTGATAAACCAATCAATGCGGTTTGGCGGCGATAGTGAGGAAATCTAAGGCGCATGAGATTCAATACGAATGTCATAGCGAGTGTGGAGCGCCACAAGAACAAATAGACCAAAACTAGGTGAAGATGGAATACCGCAAATGTACGACAACAGGTTCTTCTGGGCTTTTCTGCTGATTAGTCACGCCTGGGAGGTCTACTGTACCTCATCTAGTGGCATGTCGGGTGTTGCTACCTTGCACTTCACCCTCGTTCTTCGCGCGACCGTCGCAGCCATGGGAAATCATCAAATACCAGAGCCTCGTGCCGCATCGTGGAAGGGTATGGGCGTGAGGATCGAGGTTAGCATTGCGAAGTGCTCCGGTATATTGATCTGAAGGACGCGCCACAATATGCGCAGGAACATTTGTTGTGTTTAGTGTAATGATCATCTGTCTGGTTCTACGCCCGCGCATACACATTATGGAATAGAAGAATGGAAAGGGAATGAGACGGGAGAGTAATGAGAGGCTGACAGGTGGGGAAGCGTAAAGCTGTGGCTTCGACATCCAGATTTCAGGTGAAGTTTGTGTGGGATCGTAGTTGGACAAACAGGCAGTTGCTGCAGAGACCGGTACCACCATCGATGGCCTTCACCATGTGCGGCGTGTCGTGAGGTTGATGAACAACACTACATCAGATGTAGTGATGGGCGGATCGGCGACCCACATCGTCATAGCGTCAACTGTCAACAGCCTCGGCCCAACGCGAGAGATCATCAACTAATCGCGCCGAAACGCGCAACGCTCGACACTAGTCGATTGGCCTCGACCGATTTCCTGAAAGATGTCGACATCTCCATCAGATAGTTGGCAAGGAATCTCATCTACCGAATCTGACAAGTCTCGCGCGATATTCGAATTTATCCACACCGTCCTGCTCCTTGTATCCGGCTTCATACTTCCAGAGATAATAGATACAATCGCAAGTGTCGGCATGGGTATTGACTTCAACCCCGCGAAAGACATTGCCAGTCTAGAGGGCAAAGTCGTCCTTGTGACAGGAGGTACTTTCACCACCTTGAATCACAACAACACGAAGATATTCACATATCACAGGCAACGCCGGTCTAGGCAAGCAAACCGTCACCTACCTCGCCGCCCACAAGCCCGCCCGCATCTACCTCGCCGCACGCACTGCCTCGAAAGCTTCGTCTGCCATCGCCGACATCAAGTCCTCAGTACCCAATGCTTGCGAGATCATCCACCTACCGCTAGATCTGACATCGTTTTCCTCCATCGCCGAAGCAGCAGCGACGTTTCAACGCGCAGAAACGCGTCTCGACATCCTCATCAACAATGCGGGCATCATGGCCTGCCCTTACTCAACCACCAAGGAAGGCTACGAAATCCAGTTTGGAACGAACCACATGGGCCACGCGCTGCTCACAAAGCTGCTTCTCCCCACTCTGCTCAAGACCGCAGAGCTGCCGGGCGGTGACGCGAGGATCGTCACTCTAAGCAGTGCAGGGCACGCGATCGGTGTTCCCGGAGGTTTGGTCCTCGATCAGCAAGCGCTGGAGCAGCAGAGCACGTGGAAGCGGTACGGGCAGTCGAAGCTCTGCAACCTACTCTTCGCACGCGAGGTGGCGGAGCGGTACCCACAGATCACGTCCGTGTCCATCCATCCCGGTGTCATCTTCACAGACCTGTTCCAGTCGCTGCGCGCAAACGTGTTTCTCAAGGCCGGTCTGTGGATTTACGGGCTGTTCTTTTTTATGATTCCAGGGCATTTCAAGAGCCCGGAGGGTGGCGCGCTGAATCAGACGTGGGCGGCGACGGTGGAGAAGAAGAGTCTGGTGAATGGTGCATATTATAAGCCCGTGGGTGTGAAGAGTGGCGGAAGCAAGGCGGCGAGAGATGAAGGGTTGCAGAAGAAGCTTTGGGAGTATACGGAGGCGGAGTTTGGAAAGCATGGATATTGAGAATGATGGTCGAGAGGAGTCAGTAATTGTTGTGCCGATACTACCCAACGGCGTTGGTCATTTTCCTATTTACCTTTGATATTGAAGTGGCTAGCTCGATGCTAGTTCTCACCCAGTGTATCGCTCGTATCCACTGTTGCGGTCAGAGATTGCATGAGCCCTGGTCACGCCTGCTCTAACCATCCTGTAGTCGCTGATTTGAGCGGCGATCAAATGGCCTATGTGTAGGTCAGTGTCCTCCAATTCGGAACAGCTCTCCGGTGAATAAGCGGGCTTCACATGCTCAGCGTTCTAGCAAACACTATCAGCTGCTTGGCACACGTGCCGGGAGCAAGATTGGATGAGCACCAAACGCCGGGTGTGTCACATCGGCGAAACACCGAACGTCGTTCGGCACAAACGCCAGATTACAGGCAATCTCATCGAGGGAGAAAGCAGCTCAAAACGCCACAGTTCCAACCACACACTTCTATTGGGCTTGTGGAAGCAGACTCCCGAATCGATTAAGCCTCTGCAACAAGCATTAGGGGGGTTTCCCAGTCTGATTTGAAGTGCGCGATCCGAAGTTTTGGCCGACTTTCAACAAGTGGCGAACGTTTTTATTACCCCTAACCTGGTAGAGTAACTAATAGTCTAAATTGCTTGTGCCAAGCCTGGCTTTATATCTTGTACCGAGTTAAATTTGAATTAGAAGTACTACACCTTCTTACTAGTAATTTGAAATTTTAAGTAACTCAACTTAAAATCTAGAAAGATAGAAATAAACCTAGACATCTTAAGCTCCTTGCTAACTTTGATTTTGAACATGCCTGCCTCTAATAAGGTACTAGGAGCCTGCTGAAGATGGTGTATCTCAGCGCTCTGGTGACCCCGCATATCGACAGAATGCTTACGTCAGGCAGAATACCTACTAGTCTAATAGCTCCTGATAGCTTTTGGTTTAGTCAAATGTTCAAATCTCATCTCCAAATCAGACTGGGAAACCCCCCTATTATTGACGACATCTAGATCGATGTGTGGCTTCTACCCCACAAACTTTCTCATTATTCTCCGCAACGGGCTTAAACGAGATGAAGTATACGAGCTCGGTGACGGAGAGCATGCCGTCTACCACTTATATCAGATACAGCAGGTCTCTTCAAGCGTGGAAGCATGCTTCCAGATTGGACTACACCCTTCCGAGCCACCGTTTCTCCACTTTGGTCCGTGCCTGACGTTTCAGGAATAATGATGACAGGGAACGTACTTCGTGAAGCCCTTTTGCCGGTGGCTCACGGTATGCTTTGACCTCATAGAAACAAAGTGCGGAAACGAGCCTTCGCACTGTGCAATGCAGTAATAAAGGCGATGAATACATAAGTCTTGCAATCAACTGACAGGACAGACAATCAGCATCTCTCTCCAAGCCTCTCTCTTCTCTCAAGCACTTTGCCTTCAAGATATTTTGAGAGACAACGATTCCATCATGTACATCTCCACCTTGTTGTCGACCAGCATCGTGCTGCTGGCCTCGGCTGTTCCCAGCCAGGCGCAGACGTCCTGCAGCCTCCCTTCTACTTACCGCTGGTCGTCCACTGGAGCATTGGCTACACCTAAAAATGGCTGGGCTGCTCTCAAAGACTTCACGACCGTCAACTACAACGGCAAGAAGCTTGTGTATGGCTCGACGGCCAGCACGGGCGGAAAATACGGCTCGATGAACTTCGGCCTGGTCAACAACTGGTCCGATCTTGCCTCAGCCAGCCAGAACGCAATGACCTCGTTCAATGCCGTTGCTCCCACTCTTTTCTACTTTGCGCCCAAGAAGGTCTGGGTTCTTGCGTACCAATGGGGCCCTACGACCTTCACCTACCGCACGTCGACTGACCCCTCCAACGCCAACGGCTGGGGCGCCGCTCAACCCCTCTTCTCCGGCAAAATCACTGGCTCGGACACAGGCGCCATTGACCAGACCGTGATCGGTGACAGCAAGAACATGTACCTCTTCTTCGCCGGCGATAACGGCAAAATCTACCGCGCCGGCATGCCCATTGGCAATTTCCCCGGCGACTTCGGCACCGCCTCCACCGTCGTCATGACGGACAGCAAGAACAACCTCTTCGAAGCCGTGCAGGTGTACACGCTGGCCAACCAGTCTTCACCCAAGTACCTCATGCTCGTCGAAGCCATCGGCGCTAACGGACGCTACTTCCGCAGCTTCACGGCCACGAAGCTGGACGGCGCATGGACGCCGCAGGCTGCCAGCGAGAGCAACCCGTTTGCGGGCAAGGCTAACAGCGGCGCGACCTGGACGAACGATATCAGCCATGGTGATCTATACAGGAGTAACCCTGATCAGACGTTCACCGTTGACCCGTGCAACTTGCAGTTGTTGTATCAGGGACGCGACCCGAAGAATGTTCCCAGTGACTACAACCTCTTGCCCTACCGCCCTGGAGTTCTGACACTGCAGCGATAGATGGTGCCGGTCGATGATGCGAGGCTGGTGTCTGAGTGTCGAGCAACTTCATTATTGAAGGGTCTATTTTGCTGTACATATTACAATTGATTGCATTTTCTTAGCACCCTAGCGTGTTTTGGGTTCCTCTGCTGCCATCATCTCGACATCTAACCAAAACAGTGGGGCCCTGGAGGAAGAAACCTCCACTTGCTCTCCATCAACCAGCCAGCTGACCTACTCCAAGATAAGACCTGCCGCAGGAAGATAGTATTATGTATCTATTTTGGATCGATAGATGGAGAGACTCGTCAGCAAACGTACTTCTGTTGCTTGATCGGTTGATGTTTACATCGTTAACGTGTACCAAGGCAACACACATCAGAGAGCTCTCCTTGCGTCGAGCAGGACGCCCGTCTTCACAAGTATCACGGTGATAACCATCAAGCGAACGAACAGCTAACACGCTTTGAACTATACAACTTACTGCACTACTTTTAGTGGCCCTTGCGAACATACTCGACAGGACCTACGTAAGCGTGTCGGCCTCGGAAAACATAGTATATAAGAGCAAAGATAATGACAGCTCCGTATCCCAATATTGCCCAGTTCATGTCAGCGGGGGATGGACTTGGCGCTGTCGGGAAGAAGGCGAAGATCCACAGGAAAAGCAAGAACAACACTGCTATGATGTTGATAGGTAGCCCAAACTTTCCCAGATTGAACTTCGATGGCAAAAGTGGCTCTCTGCGGATCCTCTTGAGTGCAACGCAGGAGATCGAAATCATGTACGTTGTGAGCATCGCTGAGACGCCGAGAGAAAGGACCTGCGTGAACGCTACGGTTGAACCCAAATTGATCATCGACAGCATGAGCACGAACAAGATCGTCACGTACACCGCGTTGAGCGGAACTCCCAATGTTGGTGAGACCTAAACTTGTCAATCATACTTCCAACTAGAATGAAGCTTGTATGACTCACCTGGCTGAAGGTTCTTGAGAAAGGGACGCCGTTGTCGCGCGCGAAGGCGAACAGCTGACGTGAGTTGGTTGCCATGACCGCGACACACGCAAACACTCCGATAACCAGCGTAATGCACGTCAATCCAGTGGCGCCAGCAGCGGACCCAGTCGTGTTGAGGAACACTTGGATCTGCTGCGACCCCAGTGGCGTCATGAGAACAGACATGGTGTCGCCTACACAGAATGAGAAAGTTATAGCCATGATCCATCCCATGATGCCGTTGCCGAGCCACGTCCACATCATTGCGCGGGGAATGACGTGAGCCGCGTTGCGCACCTCCTCAGACATGTGCGCGCCAGCTTCGACACCGACAAAACAGCCAGCAGCTCCTGTGAGACCGACCATAGTGGAGAGTGGGATGCTGCCCCACATCATGTTGTCCTGGAAAAGAGTGAACACGTCTCCAGAGGGACTCCTGTCGCCCATTACCCACAAAGGAATGATGACGGCGAAGAAACCGGCAAGATGGAGGATCACAATAACGCCCTCGATGAGTGGAAGTTTTTTCGAACAGAAGATGTTGAAGACCAGGCAGACCGAAAGCACGGCCCAGATGATCAAGGTGCCGTGCCATTGATGTGGGACGTAGGAATCGTTCCAAAGGATAATCAAACCTTGAATCTGCTTTCCGGTGAGGTAGGACACAAACGCCGCAGCTGTCTGCCAACCTAAAACTCCAAGCCAACCGACCATGTAGCTGATGAACTTCTGGCAGCTTGGTGGGGCGAACTCACTAACCCAGTGCTAGAACAGTTAGGGACATCTTTTCGGATACCGGACATACTTACATATTGCCCACCAGATGTTGGCGCCCTAAAAGACTCAGCTTTGTTTTGGATTCATACACACCAGTCAAACTCACATCGATGCCATCTCCGCTAGCGAGGCTGTAACAAAGCCAAAACCAATCATACAGATTAGGTATCCCCAGATCAGTCCTGCGGTACCACCATTGCCCAAAGCGAAGACTGCTGTCGACAGTATGTTCTCCCAAATCGATAAGATCACCGTGCAAAACCCAAGAATGGTTATGTGTCGAAAGTTGCGCTGCGTTTGCTGACGCTTACCCATACGGATCATGTCGTGTTGGTCGGCAGTCGTACCATCTTTGGCTGAGATCAAGACATTCGGCTCGCCCGCATCCGAGTAGTATGGCTCACTGTCCAGATGAGAGGCAGCTTCCTTCTGATGGTTCATCGTCGCGAAGGGTTATCAAGATAGAGCTGGAGGAGACTGGTCGGTTTTTCTAGCGAATGGAGGGGAACAAATCTTATAAGGTATCGACCCACTCTGTGCGACATATATGACCTGGTCTTACTCACGTTGCATTAGCTCGCATGGGAGCTTGCGACCGGATTTCGAGTTCGCCAACCGGAGATCTAGTTTCTTACAGGGTCTTCAAGCGTTCTTGTTATATACTGCTCCCTGCCACATCCGACCGATCAACATATGGGGGGCCTAATCCAACCCTATACACAAAAATACAATCCTTTCTTCCGGCAACAACAAGGAATCTAGCCACCAAAGGTCTACCGGAAACCTCCAACAGCGCGTTTCTATCAGCATACGATGTATTCATGACATACATAGATAGATAAGAGAGCAGTTTTGAATGTTTGTAGGGCTGCAGAAACCACTGTGCACAGACCTGGTCGCGGGGACGTGGTGGAAGGCAATATGCTACTACTATAGTTGGTAAGGCGCCATCCTTATCGGTACTTGTAAGCGCTTACCATACCTTGAACACCCAGGAATATAGAAAGTAGCTGCATAAGCTGCAGAACTGACAGTACGGCAGAGACTTTTACAATTCTGGACCACAAATTCTGCACAACCACGCCGCAATCCCTTGGATCTGCGTCAAATCCTTGGAATGATCTATCAAGCGGACATGGTCCGGAGTAAATAGCGATTGATGCAGCGGCCTGCGTTTCATGCTGTCTGACGCACATTTACCATATCGAGCTAAGCGTAGGAGCGCATTAGTGGCTGGATAAATCTAGGCCTACCGTCAGATATTACCGACCGAACGGGACGGCCCTCTGGTTCTTCGCTGCTAGTGGTATAAAATATTGTGGCGTCCAATATCTCCGTCGCTACGACACGCCACGTTAGAGGGGTGAGACCATCCCCTCAAAAAGCTCCGTGCCTTGATAACTTACGATTACTTAGCCGGCGCAACTTACCTTGATATGCCGTCGTGGCGTATCTCCAGAAATCTCGCGCCATTTGCTGGCATTACGCAAAGCTTGTTTTATCAAGTCGCATTCTAAATCTATCGTCACAACATCTCGCAAAACTCTCGGTCCCCTTCCTATTACGGCGAGTTTCTCCTCAAGATCAAAACCCAATGTTTGCTCTGAGACGCCGTCCGCGCTATTACCGGTCGGCTCATATCGACGGTAATCTGTAGCTTCGGGGATTATACATCAAAATTCTCTGCACATCATTATCACGACGAGATAAACGAAGCTTCCCATCGAGATGAAACAGATATCTTTACAAGATACAAAGCTGTCAAATGTATCGCTGTGACAGTGATGGATGTACCCATTGTTGTGCCCCATGTTCTTAATTTGGCATCTACAGATCAAATTTGGAACCAAGATTCGCGTCATTACAGTATCCTGGCTTCCAACTCATGTACGTGTTCGCCAGCTGCGGAGCGAAGGAAATGGATTACAAAAAAATAAAGACAATCAAGATGTGAAGTCTGGACAGCACTGCTCCACCAACATCGCGAAAAGGAGCAATAAGGAAGAAACAATCAGGGTTGACAGTAGTGGAAGCTAGGATTTGATGATCCACAAAGACACAGTCTTTACGTTGGAAGGATGGGAAGGAAGTCCGCCTAGAAGATTGGTTTACTGCAGGTTTGACAGAAGTTTTCTGTTTTCATAAAAGTACCGTGTTCAGCAATGCCTTCATGTGACAGACCCGTTCAATACGCTCAGAAGTACTATGCTCGCAATGTCTTCATGGAAGACCTCGGAACCACGCCGCATACGATAAGCAAGTGTCTGGCTTTGTACGGTCCAGAGTACCAACTGGACCATACGACGAAACACCAAGCTCTTTCTTAGGACTCATTAGACATGGGTAGAATTATTTGCAGCACTGCTATAAAAGATCCCGCGTGTGTGTAGGTTTCTGCTCGCTTGAGGTTATCATAGGCTTTTAACAGGTTGAGGCGGTGGACGGAAGGTGGGGCCTGCTGCGAAGGAACGTGCCTGCCGCACGCTAATACCACGCCACACCGGAGTCCAGGCCGAAGTCCTTGGATGGACGCTGCAGATACTCGATAAATGCTTGGAGGAATCAAAGTGCAGAGTGCGTTTCGCTTGCTGCCGCTCAAGCTCAACACTGAGGACTCAGGTGGTCAGACTTGGGTACCAGCCTGGTACCCGGCCTGGTACGATGCGCTCAATCGTCAGTGACACTACTGCTTCTGATTATCTGCTGCGAGCCGCTCTGTAAAGCACAACACGCAAGCAACAAGTCCCACACCAGTCCTGGCCTTCATGCGCAGAATCGTTTGTGTGAATTCAGCACCTACTATTGGGCGTAGGCAGTCACTAGGGCAGCTATGCAGCTTACTAATCGTGCTTACAGCTTGCTTGTTGTGATATGGTAATTCAAGTGGTTTGTTGTATCTTAACCTGAGCCTAGTCGCTACATCACATTTCGAAATTGAGTTTTCCCTTTCCCACAACACGGTAGTGGCTCCGAACCTTCGAGCGTTGAGTATTTCGCAATCAAAAAATGACAGCCGGGGCCAGGTTACCAACGAACGCTCAGTATCGCCTGCGTGAAGCATGCTTCTCTGATCTGACCTCAATAGCGCGCATCTGGCACAAGGCCTTCTTTGATGATGAGATAATTGGCGACATCATGCACCCGTATCGACAGAGATACCCTGAGGACGTTTACTGGTTTCTGTTACGAGGCATGCGCGAGCGCTTCTGGGATTGGCGGCATCAGTTCTACGTGGTTGTGACTCAAGACGAGCATATTGGGGAGGTCGTGGTTGGCGCTGCAGACTGGCGCCGACTTGGCGAGGGAGGAGCTGCACGGGAGCTTTCGATGATGGATCCACGTAAGTTGGTTTGATCAAAAGTCGTTACTGTCACATATTGCCGTACTGACATCGCGCAGGCAATCTGATTGGACCAATCATACATATATATCAGGCGTTATCGCTTCGTATATTTCCAAACCGAGCCGCCGATACATCACGATCCTCTTTCCTTGACTCAGCGATCGCAAACTCCGAGAAGTACTGGACAGGCGACCGCGCAGAGTGTTGGGATCTGCATGTGTGCGGTGTTCATCCTGATTATCAGGGTAAAGGTATCGGAAAGCTCTTGGCGCAATGGGGTGTACAAGAGGCTGAGAAAGAGGGCTCGGGCACGTGTGCAAGTGTGCTCTGTGGTGAAAAAAACCGTGGCTTCTACAGCAAAGCTGGGCTCACTGTGCAGGTAGGAGGCAGGAAAGGCGAGGGGGGTGGCATTGCGTTGTTCAACAGGTAGATTTTGTGTTGATTCTCTTTTGGTCAAATTATGGCATCTTCTATTTGTGTAAAGGCGATCACTTCAACACACATCCTACCACTTACAAATGCACTAACACCACTACGGTGAAGACGCGCGTCAACAAGTTCAGTGGAAGTGTATCCTCAACCAATGACGAAAACATCTCACCTGAACGATAGGCTAGTCTGTCTAAAAGGAGCACATTGTAAGTTTCCTGGTTGTATTGCAGGTACAAGATCGGGGCTGAGCCTGATTCGGATGTCTTGGCGTTCCGAGCGTGATGGTAACTCTTTATCGTTACCGACCAAAATGTCTCGGAGACCCGGAAAAAGGGCCGAGGAAACCCGATGCGTCTTTCTGCAAGGGAAGACATGGTCATCGTCACAAAACGCTGACATCTCACAAAGACGTCCCACTGGCAAAGGTACGTCAGCCGCAGCGCGGGTCTAAGAACACCAAAAAGGCTGGCCAACCACAGAGCTTCGTAAGATGTGGTGGATAACCTCCCAATGTCTTCGAGATGGCAACTTGCAGCCATTCATCAAGCTGCGGTCGTGATATTTTGAGGTCCGAATTTCCGAGCCTTCGACAATGCACCCTCACCACTTCACAGTACCATCCTTGCAACATGCCGACGTCTCGCCGCAGTCATCCCGTGGCAGCCTCAAGGTAAGCTTACAGATGAGTTGTAATGAGGGAAACGATGTTGATGCCTCCAATTCAGGTATATAAGCTATCCTCAGGCCCCAGAATTATATCTACAACAAATCCAACATTTTCTCTTCATCTATCCGGATTACGCTTTGCATCATGGTTGGTCGTCTAGTCACTTTCCTCACTCGAGCCGGTATATCGCTTGCCTTCCTATCTCAAGTTGTACTCTCCACAACCCTAACTGAGTCTGTGGATGTAGTCGTCGTTGGTGCGGGCCTGTCTGGTCTCACCGCCGCGCGGGACCTCCTGAACGGTGGCAAGACCGTTCTCGTGCTGGAAGCCCGAGATCGCGTAGGCGGAAAGGTCTTCAACCAACCACTCAGCAATGGAGGCATCACTGAAGTTGGGGCTGAATTCGTTGGTCCAACACAGGACAAAGTTCTCAAAATGATCTTGGACTTGGGACTAAAGACGTTGATGACTTACAACATCGGGAAATCGGTGCTATGGCGCAACAACACTCGATTTGTCTACAGCCCTGATCCGCAACTTGGTGGCGCTCCGCCTGTTGCTGATCTGTCACTCGGTCAAATTGCCGTTGCCCAAGCGCAGTTGGACTCCTGGGCTGCTGAGCTCAACACGAGTGCCCCATGGTCACACCCCAAAGCTACTGTATGGGACGCGCAGACGTTCGATCAGTTCCTGGATGACTATGCCAGCCACCCGGACGCCAAGGTGGTGCTTACCACAGCATGCAAGGCCATCTTTGCTGCCGAGCCCCGCGAACTGTCGTTGCTGTACGTCATTGCATATATTGCCGCGGCAGGGAACGAGACCACGGTGGGAACCTTAGCAAGACTGACTGCAGTACAAGATGCCGGTCAGGAGCAACGCGTGGAAGGTGGTACAGGTCTGATTCCTACACAGTTGGCTAAGACCATCGGTCTTGATCACGTTGTTCTCAATGCCGCTGTCAGCAGCATACACAAGGACAATGAAATCTACACGATCGCATCTCGAGCTGGAACTATACGAGCTAAAAAGGTGGTTCTCGCGATGGCACCCCCGCTGCTGCGCCAGATCTCTTTCGAACCCCCACTGCCCTCAGACAGGCAGTATCTGAACGAACACACCAAAATGCCTACTTTAGGAAAAGGAATTGCCATCTACAGCACTCCCTTCTGGCGCACACATGAGAACCTCAGTGCTCAGGTTGTCTCGGATACCGGTTCCGTCCGAGTGACCTTCGATAGCAGTCCCTCCGATGCTTCGTTCGGTGCTATCCTTGGTTTTATTCTGGGCGATGAGATGCGAGCACTGGACAAGCTCACACCCAAACAAAGCCAGGAACTGATCACATCCGACTACGTGAGGTACTTCGGACAGGCTGCGATGAATGTAACAGAGTTTGTGCTTTATCGCTGGGATCTAGAGGAGTGGTCAAGAGGTGGCCCCACTGCGGTCGCGCCACCGAATGTTCTGAGCAAATATGGTGTATCCCTCAGGCAGAGCGTTGGTGGGCTCCATTTTGCCGGTACTGAAACCAGCGAGTTCTGGACGGGATACATGGATGGCGCCATCAGGAGTGGGGAGAGAGTAGCGCGAGAGATTCTAGGATAATGGGTATCGAGTGCCGCTGTCTAGATACGATGTATTCTACGAGTAGTCTAGTTGAATGGTGAAAACATTGCCCTCCTGACCTGTTACTGTGACCTTCAATCCCCAGTCTTCAACGTTGTAACTTGTGCCGTTCGTCAAGACTGCATCGTTCTTGGGCACTTCATCACATCCATCGGAGTCGGGATGTGCGTCCAAGACTTTGACAGGTCCGTATATAGATGCAATGGTCGTATCAACGGTGTACAACAAAACCCCAGTAACACAGCTACCTTCATTGACACCTTCTGTTGTCCGCACTTCTGCGATCAGTGCTTGAGTGTTCATATCCTTTCGCTTCACGACTACAGCCTTGACCTCATCATCGTTCCTCTCGAGCGGGTGAATAGTGTGAGTAGTAGAGCCTGGTGATGTTATACAATCAACTTGCTCATCAGTGATCCAGTTCAGCTTCCACTTCATCCAAGCGAAGTAGTCGTTCGAACGACCGTTGATCCAACCCATCAAATCGAATCCACCTGTGAGCGCTTGTGCGGATTCGCCTTCAAGGTACAAGTCGGGAAGACACATTGTGTGTCCGGTCTCGTGGTTAAGGGTCTTGAAATCAAAGTCGTAGTAGATGTCCTGTCCAAAGGTGACTGCTTTTCGAGAGACGAGCTTGCCCGATCGCGAGTACAAAAAAGTTGACATGTAGGCTGCTGACAAGGAGATGCGCCATGCTGTTTTTGGGGCAATGACGTAGAAAACATCAGTTGCAGGGGGTGTTTTGCCTGTCGCGTTCTCATAGGCCTCTATCGCGTCGAGTAGGTAGGTCGCATGTGCAGTTGAGTCGAAACCACGGGTGAAGTTGTACGATTCAGCGGAAGCAGGCATACGATAGAACCTTGACGTATCGGCAGCCACTTGTAGGTGGAGTTTCCCGTAGGAAGCTGTTTCGTACCATTCGGAAGCTTTTGGGACGAGCAAATCGCGGATGTTTTGCGGGCTCTCATCGGATCCAGCAGGCTGATCCACGAAGTCGACGAATAGCATGAAAGTACTGAGATTGCCGGTACTAGGAGCACAGTTCGTTGGCCAAGTGTACGCGGTCGTGTTGGTGCCATTCTGTGGCACGAGAGCCATGGTGTCTGGAAAACCGGAAGAGAGCCAAACATTGGGGATAGCGGGCAGGCGACATTCTGACTTCTGAGATCTGGGGCGAACAATTTTCCTGCCTGGCAAAAGGGTGTCGAGGTCAGAGCGTGGAGCTCTGAGCTCAGTCGCGGAGGTATACCAGGCTGTCGTCAGCAGCTGAGCCGTGAGGAAGAAATTCGAACGCATAATCACGTACGCGGAAACTTTGCTACAATTCTGCTCCAGGGGGATGCGAACATTTTGTACCCGCTGCCCGCGCATCTGACCCGCTCTTGGCCCTCCATACTGATCTTAAAATCTCGGACATGAGGGGACGAAGTCATACGAGATTGTAATGTATGGCAGTGATGCAGCCGCATTGGTCATTGTCATAGATCTTTAGCTAGCCCATTGCCAGTCACGCGGGAGTGATTTGCTCAATTAGTAACTGGTTAGGCGTGTGTATAGGGAGATGTTAATATACGCCCTAATAATTGTTATTATACGCCCTTATAAGAGCTATCTAGCTAGTTAGATTCTCTCCTAAAAACCCTGCCTACAGACCTACTTCTAAATTAGGAGCAAGCAAGATCTAGAATTCCAGGCCCTTTATTTTTTAAGTACTTTTAAAGGCTAAAACTTAGTAGAAATAGGTTAAAGTTCTATAAGTAATTTAACTTTTAGAATTTAGACTTTTCTTACTTAGATTTAACTCTTATAAAGACTCTTTAAGAGGGCTATAAATAGCTTTGTTAGTGTTAAAGATAGTAACTTAATAGGGGCGTACATAAATAATTATTAGGGTGCATGTTAACATCTCCTGTGTGTATATTGTTTCTTGAAGATAGGATGCTGACGCTGCCTGCAGAACAGGTTGGAGCTGAGCTCGGGCCCAAGTGTCGGCCCGAATGCCACGTGCTGCGCAGGCGGGTATGACATCGCAGGCGTTTCAAGATAATCAAAAATAGAACATCCTCCACACCAGGCGGTGAATACCTCCCCGTGCCTTCATGGATGTGTAAATATTCGTGCTGTTGACATTCATTTTTCGTCACCTATGTACCACCTCTCCTCTTGTAACTGGCATCGACGGCGGACGATCTACTCTATGATCTGGACACGGTCAATGAGGAGCGGAGTCGCGAGACTGATAGCTCTGTTCGATGTGGTAGGTTGCTCACCTTATTCATTAGTCACATTCCTGGAAAGAAAAGTTAAAGAACCCGTCGGCCAGTATCAATCCAGCTCTGGATGTTGGCTGTGTTTACCGTTTCGCTTGCGTCCAGGCGAGCCATTATATCAGTGAACTCCCGAACGTATTCCTGAGCCCTTTTCGCCGACGGATTAGGGATCGAAAAAGGACAGGCGAGTAGGCCAACCGCTACGTCGCGCACTTTGTAAACTAAGTGAAGACCGTTTGGCTCGATATCCTTTTGCGGTGTGTTATGCAGTACGTGTAGGAGTTGGCTGGATATGACTTCGCGATCGTGCCAGTGTTCTTCCGGCGACGTGAGCAGATCCAGCTGGTCTAACAACATACTCTGAAGCCATAGATGAGTCACATGTATGTTTGCGCGCAACGTGGCTTGTTGCGAATGAGTGATGGCTTCCGATGCTGGAAGCGAGTAGGGTAATACCCATTGTCGGAGTTGCACAGGCGCGTCGTCCAAGGCATACTTGAGTTCTCTCAGCCGACTCTGAAGATGCTCCACTTGTGCTGCAGGAGAGCGAGAGCGACAGCATAGACATCCAGTGTTGTTGACGTATGGGTCCTGAAGAGCTTGCCAGAAAATGCGGGAGTGTATCACGAAGCCCATAGTCAGAGTCATTTCCGAAGTAGAAGAAGTGATAACGTGTTCCTCGAAGATCTGTTCATCCTCGACTTCCAAAGGCATTAGTGCCTCAAGGTTTATTGATTCCAAGGCGGCATGATCCAGGTAGGAAAGTCTTTCCTTGCGGAAATTTTGGACTTCCGCATGTATGTAGGCATAGAACAGTAACCAGAAGCCTTTTTTCCGGAGCTGTGTCTCGATACAGTCGAGGTCTCTGTACTCTTCGATACGGTGCAGGTCAAGCAGCCGCCCGAGCTGCATGCACTCGACCTCGATCATGCGGGCACGGTTGTGTTTACCAATTTGAAAAAAAGCAATAGCCATCAAATACGAAGATGCCCACTTGTTGTAGCCAATTTCTTCGAAGAAGTCTGGTCCACGTAAACCGGACAGGAAGTCATAACAACGACTGAGAAGCTCTGCCCGTGATTGAGCCCACGGTGAACTGGATGGAAAGTTGCAATAGCTCTCGAACCGGCTGGGGAGAAGAGCGACAACAACAGCACATATAGCCACTATCAAACCGAGAAAGTCGTTATCGTAAACGTCACGGTTTTCGCCCAGATCAAACCGAAAGGATGGCCGGTGAACAACTGGGATCAGAGGATAAACGGAAGTGAGATAATCATCCATGATTGTCCGAAAAAGCGCCCGAGGGCATATGGCGTCGGTAGGAAATGTTGATGGTACGGTGTCGCTAAGAGACCCGAGACTTGCGAGTGACTGGGGTGAGGTTCCACTCCGGGTGGTGGTTATGGCGGTTTCCACATCACCACATGTGCGTTTGCTGATATGAGCATAGAGTGAGCGCTCACTCAAGCCTCTGGTGCCACGATTTTCAGACTGACCGTTTTGGGCCTCTTTTGCCAGGCGGGATTTCGAACGTGCACCGCAGCTTCAGACGACGACATCGCGTGCATGTTCCATCCGTCACGCTCGCATCGCAACGGGTCTTGCGAAGCCGACACGCGTCACAGGCTCTCAAGGTTCGCGCTGCGTTGGTGTTTAGGATATCGAGAGTGGGAGAAGACATGACATTACGAGTTCGATGAAACAGGTTCATGTGACGTGCATACCAAGGCGCTAAGAAAATGCGCCAAAGTCGGCAGCCTTGCCAGCCGATTCGCTGTGGCCATGAAAGACGAGTGAAACATCAAACAGCAACGAGATGATACATCATCTTTGATGAGAAGCGTAGCTGGTCAGCTCCTGGGAAGACAAAATGGCAGAGGCAGCGAAAGCACAGAAGCAGCCGAGAGTCAGAAGGAGGCAAGCTTCGGCGAAAAGCCGCTCCGAGGTTTCCTGGAAGTGACACTAAAACGGTGGAGGGCAGCGGGGAAGGGCTTCCCAGAAAAGAGTAACGTCAAAAAAGGAACACAATATGATTGTACGATCAGGTAGTATCAGGGTTTACATACCCAGGAAGCAAGAAGTAAGTAACAACAATGTTTGTAAATGATACACAGTATCGACGGCCTCGACTGCCGAGACATGAGCACTAAGAAAACGCCAGCCCGCGTCAGCGCGCTGGATGGAAGGCTGAGAATTGTCAAATCTAGATCAAATCTTCTCCTCGTACGCAGTAGCGGCTTGCTTTTTCTCAGATGAGATGCTGAATGCCCTGTCCGCGCTCTCTTCAGAAGACGGAGCGGCAGTAGCACCGTCGAATATGACTGCCATGTGCTCCAGGGTGTAACCCCGAGTTTCCGGGTAGAAGAAGTACACCGTGAAACCCATTGCGACGAGGACCACAATGAAGACAAAGTAGTACCTCCAGCCAATCGCTTCAAGTGCGATAGGATTGACAAAGGTGTTGAAGAAGTTTGCGACTACTACCGTGATCCATGTGACAGTCAGACCGTGTGAGCGAAGCCTGTATGGCCATATCTCGCAAGGGTAAGCAGTCAAAAAAGGGGTACTGTCAATTTCAATCAGCAAACACACTCATTGACACAGTGCTTGACGCTGACTCACAGGGCGATATCGTAGCCGGCGAAAAAGATGAAGAGGAATGGAATCACTGCAATTCCAGTCGCGGCGCTGCCTGATTCTGCAAAAGAGCCACTAAGTGCTGTGACAAGAATGTACGCTACCAGCATGACACCAGCTGAAGCGAGGAACAGGGAGCGGCGTCCAAGCCTGTCGACACTGAGAGCGGCGGCCACGGCGAACAGAAGGTTCCAAACTTGCAATAAGCCAGCGATCAACGTTTGATGTGTGACACTCGTGATGCCCACGGTTGTTAGAACAATTGCCAGGTAGTACGATACGACACCGTTGCCACACCATTGTGAGAATATGCCCAAAGAGATGGAGATGAGAAGACGGCGTCGATTGCCTGGTGTCTTGAATAACTCCGCATAACTTGCATCAGCAAGTGTTGACTCGAGGCGAATGGCGGCAGTGATCTCGATCATTTCGTACTCGACCAAGGCGGAGTTCGGGTCTCCACCAGCGTGGGAGGTTGTCAAGATGTTGCGGGCCTGCGAATTCAGTCAGCACATTCTGATGCGGTCCGGGACCGGCGACGCATACCTGGTCAACTCTATCGACGGAAACCAACCATCGTGGACTCTCAGGGGTCATGAGGAGGCCTGGAAGGGCAACGAACGGCAGAAGTAGTTGCAGAACCGATGGAATGCGCCAGGCCCAATCATTCGCCATATTGCGCGTGCCGAAGGTGACGAATGCTGCGATAGTGCCGCCCACGTACCATCCACACATGAACAGCGCACTCAAGATTCCTCGGTAAGATGGGTGGGATACCTCATTGATCAAGAGTGGGACTGCATTTCCGAACCAAGCGGACGCACATCCTACGAGAAATCTCGATACGACGAAGGCAGCGTTGTTGTCGCTCAGCACGACCAGAGATCCAGAGAGGAGGAACACGTAGCCGACGTAGACTCCGATTTTACGCCCATATTTGTTCGCCACGAAAGCTGTCAAGGGATAGGATATACCCATCCCAAGCCAATAGATAGCGTTGATGAACCCGAGCCAGGCACCACGTGGTGTATCCATGAAGTCTTCCCACTGAGGTAGGGCCTGGAGACCGTTCATCAAACTGCCATCGTAGCCGTTTGCCGAGGCTACCCACTGTTAGCTGACGGTCGACAACGTTGTGTAATGGGAGACACACAGAACATGAAAAGGGACAAGATGCAGAAGTGCAACTTGACAAGATGAGGCTTTGTGTACCATGGCTTGTTGTCGGGCAAGACGGCCAACAGCTCATCATTGGCGTTGTTGCTGCGCGATTCTGGCTTAGTGATACCCATGACGGCGGAGATAGTGCTGGCAATCCTGCAAAAGCTGAAGTATTGCAGAAGGTGTGCTTGGTGTTGACATGGATTCAATTCAAATCCTTATATAAAAATTCTGTAAGAGTCCAGAAGGTCACGATACTTCCTAAATGACCGTCATGCGCGAATGCCGAGAGCGCGGTCGTATGCGTGGAGTCCCCAGAAAACCCGGATTGAGGTGACTTCGTGGAGGTGGAGATATTTTGTGGAGTGACGCGGCGGTAGCGCGGCGGTGGAAAGGAGAATTACGGGTAGCTGACACGTTTGTGTGGACGTGAGCGGCGAAATAGAAGCGCGAGGCGGAGAAATAACCCTCGACATGAGTGAGTTTAGCCGCACTCAGCGCCTCTCAGCGCAGGACTCAGTTCAGAATTTCACCGCATCAACTATGCTGACGAGATGTTTCGGAGGCTCCAGCATGTTGAGCGGGACACCAAGCGTACGCCGCGTGTTCCGATGCGATGGTATCTATCGAGCCGATCCTATATAGCATAGGCTCCGGCTTCCGGCTGGCTGTCTCTTCTTGACGTCTCCAACGCAGAAATTATGGCGCCCTTCATTGAAGACAGTTCGAAACAAGGGAACTCGACACAGTTCGCTCCATGGTCCATCGAGGATGTACTAAGCCAACTAACCATTGACGAGAAGGTATCTCTTCTATCCGGTAGATTTCACACAAGTCTGAGATGTGCGAAGCGCAAGCTGATGTGTTGGTAGGCAAAGATTTCTGGCACACACGCGACATACCTCGACTATCTATCCCTTCCATACGTATGTCAGATGGCCCCAACGGTATTCGAGGCACCAAATTCTTTGGCAGCGTGCCTTCTGCATGTCTTCCATGCGGGACCGCGATCGGCGCCACCTTCGATACGGACTTAGCAGTCGAGATTGGACACCTCTTGGGCGACGAGGCTCGAGCAAAGGGCGCACACGTTGTACTCGGTCCAACTATCAATATACAGCGGGGACCGTTGGGCGGAAGGGGATTTGAGTCCTATTCCGAAGATCCTCTACTATCCGGAGTCCTGGCTGGCAACTACATCAACGGACTCAAGGACAAGGGCATAAATGCTGCGCTGAAACATCTCGTGTGCAATGATCAGGAGCACGAGCGAATGGCCGTCAACACCATCATCACGCAACGTGCTTTGAGGGAAATATACCTCTTACCGTTCATGATTGCAACTAGACTGGGTCAACCTGCAGCTATGATGACTGCATACAACCAGGTCAACGGTCTCCACGTCGCAGAAGATCGGAGCATCCTCAAAGACATTGTAAGGAACGAGTGGAAGTGGGATGGACTCTTTGTAAGCGACTGGTAAGTCCAGTCCCTCTGTGGAGAACGCTCGATACTTGTGCAGCTCTAACGGATTGGGTAGGTTTGGGACTTACAGTACAAGCGAAGCAGTCAACGCTGGCCTCGACCTTGAAATGCCAGGCCCATCAAGATGGCGAGGACCAGCACTTGTGCATGCTGTTTCGGCGAACAAGGTCCTGATGTCCGAGCTAGATGATCGAGTCCGTGCAGTCCTCAAGCTAGTCAAGGATTCATCAAAGGCTGGAATCCCCGAAAATGCGCCAGAGATCCAGCTTAATCGCCCCGCCGATCGGCGTCTCCTTCGGAGGGTCGCCGCCGAGTCAATTGTGCTTCTCAAGAACCAAGACGACGTTCTTCCGTTCTCTCAAGAACGCAGGATCGCTGTGATCGGACCCAACGCCAAGGTTGCAACATATTGCGGCGGTGGAAGTGCTTCGCTTAACGCCTACAGCACAACCACACCATTGGAAGGCATCCAAGCGTTAGCGACGGGTGATGTCGACTTTGCACAGGGTGCCTATGGGCACCAGATGCTGCCCCAATTGGGGAAAGATCTCACCACCAACGGTAAACCGGGCTTCACATTACGCTTCTTCAACGATCCCCCAACCAGCGCAAAGAGACATCTCCTTGAAGAACGAACTTTGGACGACTCAAACATATTCTTCTTGGATTACGATCATCCTGATTTAAAGGAAATTTGGTACGCGGAGGCAGAAGGCTGGTTTACTCCCAGCGAGTCTGGCGTGTATGACTTCGGTCTATGCGTGCAGGGTACCGGAAGATTATACATAGACAGCGAACTGCTGATTGAGAATGTCGAGAATCAGAGGCCTGGACCTAGCTTCTTGGGATCAGGTACTCTTGAAGAAACAGGTGCCAAGGAGCTTGTTGCAGGTCAATCCTATCGTATTACCGTGCAGTGGGGATGCGCCAAAACGAGCACAAGGAAGACACCTGGGACAGTCGATTTTGGCCATGGTGGTCTCCGCTTCGGTGGATGCCTACGAATAGACCCTGAGGAAGCCATAGCTGCCGCTGTGCAACTGGCCCGTACAGTTGATCAAGTGGTCGTCTGTGCGGGTCTTGGTCCCGAGTGGGAGACTGAGGGTGACGATCGAACATCAATGGACCTGCCGCCGAATACTGACAAGCTCATCGCTCAAGTGCTTGAAGCCAATCCAAACACTGCTGTTATCATCCAGTCTGGTACTCCTGTAGCCATGCCATGGAGCGAAAAAGCGAAGGCCATCTTGCATGCCTGGTATGGTGGCAACGAAGGTGGCAATGGCATTGCTGATGTGCTGTTCGGTCACGTTAATCCCTCGGCGAAATTACCGCTCACATTTCCACGACGTTTGAAAGACAACCCAACGTACCTCAACTACCGCTCCGAAGGAGGTCGTGTTCTATACGGAGAGGATGTGTACGTGGGATACCGGTACTACGAGCAGACTGAAGTGGCCCCTCTATTTTCGTTTGGGCACGGCCTTTCTTATACGACGTTTTCGCTCTCGAACCTAAAGCTTGACATGAGGAGCGGCGAGGATCAATTGACTGTTGGCTGCACTATCACCAACACGGGTTCACGAGCAGGTGCAGAGGTGGTCCAGGTCTACATTGAACCCGTGGATCCGCCGATACGACGACCAGTGAAGGAGTTGAAGGGGTTTGTCAAGAGATACATTGAGCCTGGTCAAAGTATTGATGTGGAGATCCCTATCGATGTTCTTCGAGACACGAGTTATTGGGCAGAGATGAGCGGCAAATGGTGCAGTCACGCTGGAACATACAACGTTGTGGTTGGAACAAGCAGCACAGGTGAACACCTATCGGGTTCAATCAAGTCGACAAAAACAAGATATTGGTCGGTATAGTCTAGTATGTTCATCGAACTTTGCACACTTTTGCGCAGCGGATCATTCTGTCTATCAAGCTAGCGGAATTTCTCCATGTTCTCAATTTTGTTATGTTCGGCAGGCCTGTCAATGACCTGTGCAGTGCGGATGCCAGAGCCCCAACCATGTTGTCGTGGTAGGTCTCTACGTGGTGTCGCAGAGCACCAGGGCCTTCCATAACAGTTAAGAGGCGACAACCGATGAGACGCAAAATTAATAGAAAGCCCCCATTAGGAAAAGGTGAATTGCTCCGACTGCTGAAAAATCTCTTGACCGTGGGTTCGCTCCCAGGCTTGATAGCTTATCCAACCACACCGTGGCAGCTGTGCCCGTGTCGAACGAGTCGCCAAACGAGTGGCGTAGAGCATGCCCTCAAGAGACTAGCGCAGAGATCGACTCGGTGCTGACCTTGAGGCCATGGTTGGAGATGAATCCTACGCTGTTTGGTCTTCAGCGCACGCTCGATCCCAGAAGAGCTGGTTTGTGCCGGTCGTGGCGATGAACTCGCCTTGCTCGAGCGTGTATTGGAGGTAAGCGCAGTTCTGAAGGCCAGGATTAAAAAGGTAACTCATGCAAGTAGCCTCAGCCAAGCATAAGTTGGCACATGTTGAGACGTCTGTGGTCGTGATAAGGTTGAACGAAGAGGCGTAGTATTCGGCCTTGTTGGCAAAGCCTTCAACACCGCAGATATTGCCTGGTGCTGGAGCCATGTCGCAGTTTCCAAACGCGTCCTGACAACTCGTTCCACAGAAGGCACTGGTGCTCCCACTACAAAGTCATATTAGCTTTCGTGTCTGATACGTGGGGCATTCAAAACTTACCAGTAGTCGTACTGTGAGCAACAATCACCGTATTGTGATCCCAAGCAAGTCATTCCGTTGGAGCTTGCTCCGCATTGCCCGTTGGTGGTTACCAACTGTGTAGGCGATGGAACAGCTGAGGTAGTGCTGGTGAATGACGAGGGGGTCAAGCTCGTTGAGGACGATGCTGGAGAGGAAGAGGATGATGGTTGGACCGACGCGCTGACGGCATTGCAATTCCCGAAGGAAGCATTGCAGCTAGCATTACAGTACATGCTTGTGCTTCCGCACCATCCGAACTCACTGCAACAGTTCCCATATGAAGATCCTGAGCAAGTGAATCCTTGAGCCCCACCGCAAGTTCCGTCAGTGGAGACCTTCATATCCGGAACAGACGAGGACGATGTTACAGGAACTGGAGACAACAACGTGGATGAAAACCCTGACCTTGGAGGAGCTGAAGAAGTTCGTGTGGATGATGGGGTCGATGTTGCAAGGATCCGAGATGACGTCACAGTGGACAAGGTGGTAGATGCTGTAGATGGTTCCGAACTTGCTAAAGTTGGCTTTACAGACACAACGATTACTTTAGCTGATGACGTTGACAATTTTGTCGATGTTGAAGAGGGTTTCGCTGATCCTGAGGATGGCTTCACAGATGTTGAAATGGACAGGATGCAGTTGCCGAACCCAGCTTGACAGCCCTTCCCGCAGTATGCTATGGACGAACCACAATACCCGCTCTTAGAACAACAGTCTCCAAACACGGAGCCTTTACAAGTGAGGCTGTTGTTGGATTGTTGGCCGCAACGAGCGGTAGTGCTGCGTTTGAGAGCATCAGCACCAAAAAATGGAAGGACCGCGATGGTCCACAATAGCGCAGAATGCATCGTGAATAAAATAGACAAAATGAGTGACGAAATAGAACCACGGTGGTGCCAGATAAAAGCCGCTGCAGGAACAATCGGAAAGAGAGCAGACAATCTTTAAGCAATGCCAAATGCCATCCCAATAGGGGAAATAAAAATAAACCAACTCCTAGATCATGTTGGGAAGCTGGCTAGGCTGGTAGGGGCAGCCGCTATGCTCTTCGCGATGTAGCCAAATTAAGAACACGCGGGATCTCCACAAAATAAGATGGCCACTGTTCTAATAAGCTTCGCTTCTATCCGGCCAGAACCGGGTAAGCAACCTACACTTCAACCTTGAAAGCAGGCGCCTCAGGGTCTACTATGTCACCGCCACTACAATTGCGACTGCAAGGAAACAATACCTACAGTGCCTCATCATGATACCCCAGCACCAGCGATGCTGCAAGCCATGCTGTGCATGGCTTTTTAGGCGTCCAACACTGACACTGAATCGCGAGACATCCACGCAGCCGATCATACATTATGCAAACAATGCTGACATGCGCAAGCCACAACCCATGCAGTCTTGAACCGAAGGGATCGCGTGGCGCCGTGGCCGTCATCAATCATAGCAAGGGAAGCGTGCAATCTTGCTCGTCCGGGGCTACAGAGTAACGCGCGAAAGCCATAATTTTTACGAATCGTGCCTAGAAACGCAAGTAAGCCTGGTGGGGGCATCGCAACGCGAGCAGCGCAACAAAAATCAACACGAAACAGTGGGCCAGCGCTGGAAGGGCGCCAGTTATACCTAGTGAGCTGTCTCGTGTCCGCGCATGGGCAGCTCTGGGATGAACAACAATTTCCTCGCCACTCAGTGTTATCTTTTCCTCGCGATCCTCTGTCACCATGATCTGAATTGGCTCCTCAGTGAAAGCAGAAAGTGCATCCTCTACTGTGCGTTCTAGAGCTCTTATCAGGTTGAATCGTTCAAAAAGTTCTTTCGAAAAGAAGCGCGCAGTATTGAATAACTAGGGTCCAAAAGAAAGTTATCAGGGCTCCCGGCCCTATCTCATCACTACTTCCGCTCAGCGAGTTAGGGTTCTTGAATATGTATATCTTTCTGTCAAGAATTTGAACAAGTACTCAGCCTTCAGCCTATACCAAGTCTCTTTAGAACGCTACTTCAATGGGGGATTTCAAACTCTCATATGCTCCTTCGTAGAACGAGATAGTCTTCAGTGCTCGGTCACACAATCCAGCGGGTGTCAGCTCGAACTTATTGAAAAGGCTGGCGGTCAAGTAGCCAATATGGTCATTAAAAGAACGCAAGATTGACTCACCTGTTAGCAGGCCCACTAGCACCGAAGCCGTTGATTCCGAAATGCTGATGAGCATACTGAAGTTGAATGTCAGCCAAGAAACCTATGCGACCAAGTTGATTCTCGCTAGATACAGCGATTGTGGCATGCATTGTACTTACTTTGCCCCATCCCCGGGTGCAGGCCGCTTCAACAGATAACACGGGGATTCGGGGGCTAAGTACGGATATCCTGTGTCTGTGGCTCTGGTTTTCAAAGATTTCCTGGCATGGCATGCTCTAAGAGGTGTCACGATGAGTTACTTCTGCTCTTGGGAGTACATAGTAGCGATCAGAGGGCGTTACTAACCACGACTCGGGCGTTGAGCCCGTATTCCTTCTCAAGTATCTTCGTAGCTTCGATGCAGACACTCACCTGTAGCCGTTGTCAGACGCCAGAGGTTTCAATGAATGCCAGATTCCGTTTACCTCAGACCTAGTCGAGACGATGATCAGGTCGACTGATTTGCCCTCTGTTACGTCACGACAAATGTAGCCGCCCATGCTCGCTGCCTCGATAGAGCTTGCTTCAAGTTGTGGCAGATCATGGCGGGTAAGGGCTATGATGCTCGGGGTTTCTCTCGTCGATAAAGCGGTAAGGCAGGCAGCACTGGTTTCACTTCTGCGGTGCAACGTGAACAGTTTTAGTCGAATACAAAGCGAAAGAATGCTTACCCATCAGCAGGTCGCCAGACATGGATATTCGGCATGGCTCGATAGTGGGCCAGTGCTTCTATCGGTTGATGTGTCGGTCCATCTTCACACAATGCGATCTACAATTGAACGCATTAGCTTCCAGAGACGACAAGCGTATGGCAGATGAGAGCTCACGCTATCGTGCGTAGCCACCCAAATAACTCTAAGTCGGCTCAGGGCACTGAGGCGAACAGTACCTGTAGCATAAGCCACGAAGTTCAAAAAAGTTCCTCCAATCGGAATGAGATTGGCGCCGTAGGCAGCGATACCGTTCATAGCAGCCCCCCCTTTGAGTTGTCAGCTGCGCGAATTCTTCCACAAATCTCCTACGTCGATACCACAATAGTCTCGGATGCACTTTGTTGAACCCGTACTTACATCGCGTGCTCTCTCAGTGCACGGCATAAGTCAGCTGGATGCAATGTTTGTGAGATGAATGGTCACTTATCTCCCCATCGAATGTAGCGCCCTGAAGGGTCGCCAAGGCCAGTAGACAATGCTTGAAAATCTGTTGCTGTACTCCAGCGTGTGCAGTTGGATGTAGTCAAGTCAGCT
This sequence comes from Ascochyta lentis, assembly GCA_004011705.1. Lineage (NCBI taxonomy): Eukaryota > Fungi > Ascomycota > Dothideomycetes > Pleosporales > Didymellaceae > Ascochyta > Ascochyta lentis. The sequence goes on from RZGK01000006.1 coordinate 1,933,400, forward strand.
GGTCCTGATATCAGCTCAGGTAGAATATCCTGGGTCGCAGAAAGAACCCGTTCGGAAATCTTCCTGCTCGCTACAGCCTTGAAGTAGGGATAATACGTCAGAGAGAGTTGTCCTTACGTGTAGGTGATAACGTACCGAGTTTTCTGGTCGGTAACGTTGCAGCTGCACCCTAAGTCAGTATGGCGATGCTGTACATGCTTGGAAATACGAAAGCCCTACAGCTTCTGACCAATTGTCAGGTAATTCTCCAGCCAACATACGTTTCAGTTCCTTGTATAGATCTGGGTGGCTTATTGCGTAGCCAGAAAAGTTATCAGTCCATCTCGCTTCCTCTTCGACTCTGATATTAGAAGTCCCCCCGCCAAAACTGTCACCTGATGATAAGATGACACTGTTCTAATGCTACATGTGAAGATTTGCCAACTCCTAGGTCTATCAATCAACAGTGAGATAGTCTACACGTGTGATTTTAGCTCATCAACTAACCTAATGTAGGAGTCTACGGCTTGACAGAGAATGACTGGAAGTCTTTCATCACATCCACCCAAATCATCTTGAAAGGAGCAGCCGATATCGCAAAAGATATCAAACATTGTTCTGAGAGCTATTTCGGTGAGGTTTCACGAGTGGGTGCGCATTTAGAGCTGGCATATCACCAGGTACGGCAAACCTTCCAACAATTCTTACACTCAACCGGTCATTTGTACACTCATTTGTACCTAGTCAAATCTATTCGCGCATGGACCGCTAATGAAATTAGTGCATTATTATCACTTGTCGGCCGCCTTTGTTCTGTCTTCTTAAACTGCGTTTCGAGACTTGGCGCGATTCATCAGTTATCCAACCGTCAATGACTTTGACGGGTCTTGTCCAAGTATGCGTGGATTCGGCTAAACGCGCAGTACATATCCTCGATCGGCTGAGGAGGTACCATCTTCTCGGTCAGTGGCTAATCTACCCCCAAGACAAACTCTAATGCCGCCAATATACATACGTTTCTTACGCTCGACCTGGAATGCGGCTGCTCAGCCACCTCTGCCTTATCCGTAGCCGACTACATTTTCCTCGAATACTGTCGCCGAGTGACGACCTAGATATCGCCAAAGACGTCATTGCGGCAATCGCGACCAAGGGACATCCTCAGGGGACCTTGCGAAGATTAGAAATCGAACGAATGGAAGAACTACTACGTCAGCGGACTCAGCAGGGTTCGGAATGCGCACGACCTACCAACACGTCAACAATCCTGTCAAGAAGCGGCCCATATTGTGAGCGATCGGCTTCGCGTACCCCGGTGTCTGACGTAGAGATTGGAACGGACACTGTTTGAAACAAGCTCTCTCGCTCCTACCGTTTACCGTGCGTAATCTCGATCACTAGTGCGATTTTTGACCACGATGTTGTGAACGGCCTTTTGATTTTTACAATCAGAACTTATCTTCCTCTCTTTGGAAAAGTCGAGCATATATCGTATCTGTATTGGCATAGTAGGGAATCTGTTTAGGCGTGATGGCCGAGTCAGAGAGCAGTGACTGACGTGCTCGCTGCCATTGCCACAGTAGCACCCCCGAATGTATCGCTATCTTGTCCAGTAACTTTGAGCCTAACCTTTTGGGAACAGCAGACGCCAATGGGGGTTCATTGCTTTGGGATAATCTAAGGTATCCATATGGCGCATATCCTGCCTTGCATCGAACCCAGTATCTCTTATCTTCTAAGCACGGTACGTCTGACTCCAGCTTCCCAGAGCCCTCGTTATAGTATTCACTAGGAGCCTAAGCCGAGCTTGAAGTAATCCCTCAAGCCTTGTCGCACCTGCTCATCTTCTTCACTTTCAGCGAGTGTTCAAGCGCGGTCGGATGCTTTTCCAATTGGTCACAATTTCGGTCAATCATCGGGTCACCCATACCTCTTTTCAAACCTTCAAGCAACCGGGATGTCAGATGTAAATCGGGGCAGGCACTGATCGATCGGACATTCGTTTCGTTGATAGTAACCGAGACAATGGTCTACCCCAAGCCTCGTTGCAATCGATCCAATATCCCCCAAGCATGGAGATAACGTGCAACGGGTGGACGATGACAGGATCTTATTTAACTCGCCTACAGGAAAAAGTCAGTGCATTTGAGATTTGATAAATACGCCGTAGATCCTCTTTACATGTGTTCCCAGAACCTCGACCCACATACAATCTGTGCTTCAATGACGCTTTTGTATTCACCACTCTTCCAAATTCAGATATAGATCACGACGGTACCAAGAACGAGCCCAAGCTCGCTGCTGCTGACGACAATCTATCTCCTGTCTACAGCAGACCTCAGCCTGGTTCCTTCAGCGACAATACCGAAGATTTTCAACGTCTTCTCGGAAATCGCCAGATTCAGCTGTTGGCAATCGGTGGCGCCATTGGTACAGCGCTTTTCGTCAGCCTCGGCAACGGTCTCGCTGGAGGTGGACCAGGCTCTTTGTTCATCGCTTTCACCATGTGGTGCGTCGTCGTGGCAGCTGTCAACAATTACGTCTCGGAGATGGTGGTCCTTCAACCCGTCTCTGGAGGCTTCATACGCATAGCCGGGCATTGGTTCAACAATGCCCTTGGTCTCATGGTCGGCTGGAGCTTTTTCTTTTTCGAGGTTTTCGCCATTCCTTTTGAGATTGCAGCCATCAACTTGGTGATATGTTACTGGACGGACCGGATTCCGGTCGCCGCAATCTGTGGCATCTGCCTTATTCTCTACATGTAGGGTCTACTTCTTTCTTAGTAGCTGGAAATTTATTCTCGCTGGGTATCTCTCTTACTTGTTTAAAGTCTTCGGTCGCTTTTGAATGGCATATCAAAACCCAGAACTGTTCTGCTTGAGTTTCTGCTAGCTAACTCTACGGTTGCAGCGTCATCAACCTCACCGCCGTGCGTTCTTTCGGGGAGGCCGAGTTCTGGCTCTCGGGGGGTAAGGTCATTCTGATCTCCATCTTATTCTCCTTTACCTTGGTCAATATGGCGGGCGGCAATTCTCAGAACGATACCTACGGTTTTCGGTACTGGAGTGATCCGGGCACCTTCGCCGACAATCCCGCCAGGCCATCCAATTGCAGTTTGGGTCGATTTGAAGGCTTTCTTTTCTGCTTATGTTCTGCGGCGTTTACCATCGTCGGGCCCGAATACAATTCGATCGCAGCTGCAGAGACAAAATGACCCCAGGCGTATGTCAAAGGCGCTTTCAAGACTGTGTCCTGGCGCTTTGGTGCTTTCTTCATACTTGGCTCGCTCTGTGTCGGAGTTGTCGTGCCATGGAATGATCCTCAGCTCCAGGGTGTATTTCTCGGCACCACTGGAGGGGAGGCACGGTCGCGAAGGTTTCGAACTGTGATACAGACCAAGCTAATATTATCTTGACGCACGTTAAAGAAGTCAAAGAATGTACGCACACACTGAAACAAACACTACAATGCAGTTAGATGATTCGTAACTAAGTGCGATAACCCCCACCTTCAGAAGCTTTCAACCTTACCGTACCCTGAACCCTCCAATATACTGACTTCAACGAGACCGCGTTCGCCAAAAGCGGCATGCCAGCAAGTACAAGGGGGGATCGTGATTTACTGCTCCAACCGATTGCTGGCGAAGTTCTGGCGATTATCCAAGTGTGATAGACGCTCAGAACAACATCCGGCATTGGAAAATGTTGCTCGCATGTTCACCAATCTAGTAGTCATAAGTTCCTTAGGACCATCACAACTGACACGATACGGCGGGGCCCCCCATTCAAGGCTTCAAGCCAAGTCTGACTGGGTCTGAGATTGCCGATCTACAGGTCTAAATATATTGAGGCTTCATCACCACCGGAAGCTAACGGAGAGGGCTTCGCCCCATTGGCTCAACTTCTTATCGCGATATCCTCGCCATCCCAGCGGTGAGATGGAAAACATAGGGCTTGAGGCACGGATTACTAGTATGTAGAATGAGGAGCTACTTGATAAAAAAAACTACGACTCACGAACAATCGCATCGACTTGGTACCCCAAGCGTTGCTTGTCATGCCGTGCTAGGAAGAAGACGAGAGTATATCCTCACACTAGGGTCTATGAAGGGCCCAACAACAGACATCGTTACCATTGTGAGGTCAACTTCTTATCCTACACCTCTGCACAAGGATCATCCGACGCTTCCGTTTCGAAAACCCATCCGAGACCGCAAGAACACAGAAAAAGTCCAACACGGTTTCGCGGCCTTGAGCCTTCACCCCTCATTCTATCCAACCAGAAGTCAGACCGATCCGAGCAGACAGATTGTACATTGATAATGATTTAACTTAGAGCTCAGGCAAGTTGCCAGCATATCGTTTTCCTGTTCAGTTCATCCCGTTTTGCTGAGGTTTCCAACGACTCTAGATCGAGCGACTTCTCTCTCTTGCCAAAATTTCTACTTTCCAAAATTCCGATCCCACTCAATTCCGGTCGACGAACCATGGTATTTGATCAGGTCTTTCAATACGATGTTGCTGTGGTGGGCCCTAGGCAGCGCAGCGGCATATCACGCGGCCAAAAAGTGAGCCAGGGTCATTGCTTTCGAGCAGTATGAGCTGGGCCACGTCAAGGGTGCTTCACACGATACTTCTCGTACCGTCCGGACATCGTATGAGCTGCCGGAATATGTGGCCTTAGCCAAGTCAGCCTACAAAGATTGGCAACATCTAGAAGAAGCTTCCAAACAGAAGTTGTTGACTATTACAGGCAGTGTGGTCCTGCTGCCTAAGGCCGGTCCAGGCGCACCAGCATTTGATGAATGGACCAACTCCATCCCAACGGCAAGACAGTGGGCTGAAGGACTTGACGCGAACAATCTCCCCTACGAGCTCCTGGACCATGAGGCTGCGAACAGAAGGTGGCCCCAGTTCAGCCTCAAAGAAGATATGACAGCTAACCGCTCCGCGAAGACCGGCATTGTGCATGCTGGCAAGTCTGTTGCTGCCATTCAATTTCTGGCTAGACTCCATGGAACAGAGATGAAGGAACATTGAAAGGTGAAATGAGATTGCTCCCATCGTTTCGAAGAGTCCTGACACCAATACGACCTGCGGAGTGACCGTTGAGACTTCTCAGGGTACCTTCAGTGCATCCAAGGTGGTGCTTGCGGCCGATGCTTGGATCAATGAACTGCTCGAGCCTCTAGGCCTGACGATCCCGCTGCAGATTACCCATGAGTAATTGACCTATTTCAAACCTACAAACCCGAGACCCTATGAACTTGACCAATTCCCCGTCTGGACGTGGGTGGGCAAGGACTGGTATTACGGATTCCCATCCTACGGCGAACCCACTATCAAGGCGGGTCACGATAGTGCCCAGCAGTACAAGACCCCAGTGACCTGCACATTCGTGCCTCCACAGAAGAATATAGATGAGTTGGATTCTGGAATGCACTATTTCATGCCGGATCAAGGCCGCAAACAACTGCGCACAGTTACCTGTTTGTATACCCGGACTCCAAATCGTCAGTTCGTGGTATCTCTCATCGAGGATATCATCGCCTTGATGGGCGCCGCCCATGCGTTCAAGTTCTTCCCAACAATCAGTCGTGTTGCTGCTGAGTTGGCAGTAGATGGCAAACCACGCGAAGACATCGAAATTCACCCTCGAAACAATAGTTCAGCCTTTTCAAACAAGCAGTGCAGCTACCAAGAGCAGGCTATAACAGACTATTTCTAATATATCGCTTATCTTAGGAATGAACTAAGTAAAGCCGGATTCCCTGCTGAGCTTCATAATATTCTATTGCTTATTTGAAAGATTCTCCTTTCGAGAACAAAGTCTTTGTTGGGCTCTCATAGGATGTGTATTTATTCAATTTGGTAGAAATTGATCAGGTGTTAGTGTAGATGTTTACACAATGAATTGATTGGAGAACACATGGTTTATGTACATTCCATCTGGGGCCCGACAAGTCTACCTCTGCAGGTGACCCGAGCTGCTGAACGAAACGCTTGATAGCTGCTCATCTGCTTCCTCTTTGGGCTTCACCTCGCTGCGCGGCTTGAAACGATCCACTTTTTCGTCCAACCAATGGGGTCGGGAGTCAAATCCGAACTGAAGAATCTCTGGACGTTGGTAATGGCCAGCTGCGTCAACCCATACCTTTACAGCGCCAAGGTCTGCAAGGTTAATCTCGCCTGTTACAAGCTTCTCTTCTGGGCCAGTGTGAGGACCAGCAATGAACGTGCAGAATGGATGGATGATTGAGGACCAACCACCTCCACGCTTGATGTGATCCTGTTTTCCAAGGTTCTTTTCCATCCAATCCAGAGCCTGCTGGTTCACGCAGTCAGACGCGGTGATAACAAAGACTTGCGCAGTTAAGGCATGCATCTTCATTAATGCTTCAATCTGCGTATTAGCCACTCCTGCGAAGTCCCTTAGAGTAGAGAGAGCAGGCCATGCGCCAGCGTGAATATGCTGGTTCTGCATAATGAGTGCTTGGCGTGCACCATTCATAGTGTGCTCCCAGCAGGCGAGGCCACCCAGGTTATAGCCAAGTGAAAGGGGCCAAGTGCGCAAGGACGACCCGTTGCCTTGAGCCCACACCATGCGCTCAACGAACGTCGGCTGAAGCTTTCGATGGACACCAAGGATAGTACCATCGCTGTCGATGATCACTTGCGAGTTGAAGAGCGTATGCGTGTTAGCCATACGCTCAGATATTCCAAGGTTGATCGCGATATTGTAGCGGCGGCATGCGTCCTGGATGGCACTGACATCTTTTCCATTCGGTTCAACGACCACGCTCTCTTCGGTGTACTTAGCAATAGCACCGACCTGATCCATTGGTGGGTAGGCCTCTGTCCAATACTATTGTCGTCAGTTGCCGATGCCCGCTTGCGTTGCTGTGCATAGGGCAAGGAGAGGGTGGACACTTACAGGGTACCCAGGAATGAAAGTTTCGGGGAAGACCAGGAGCTTGACACTGTCTGCCGCAGCCTGCTCAATGATCTTGATTGTCTTCTCGATCGTGGCTGCTTTGTCCATGAACACGGGTGCCGCGTGGGCTGCAGCTACCTTGAACTTGGTCTCTTTTGGCGGTGCCATGGTGTCTCAGAGTCAGGACGGTACAGTGTGCAGGTAAGGAGAGGCTGTGCGGACCCAGCTGGTTGAATTCTTCATTTTAAAGGTCGAAGAAGGTGGGGTACCTGTCGACGCTAACCGCGCTATGCGACGACCGGCATCATGTTCGATCTACATAGTAAGACCGATGGCAGCTCGGCAATTTATTCCTACTTTGTAATGCAAGAGCGTGCCGGTCCGATCAAAAGGGGAACCCGCAGCCCCGAACAAAGTCTTGCGTTGACAGTCGTTGTATTATTCAGGGTTCGTCCTGATCAGTAAGTTTGGGTCTCGTGTAAATTTGCTAGCAAGCTGATCTATGCCCGTCTCGTCACTCGTTGGTGGATGCGGGTTGTCGATATCAATTGTTTTCGTCCGTTCTTCGGACTCAATGGTCAACGTACCCACTGCCCAGTTTCATTTTGCTCCGGCGTACTACCGCAGGAGCATTCAAAATGGCTGTACACAACATGGCAGAATCAATTTTCACAGCACGCCAACACCATGGCAGATTACTTCAAAAACCCGCCCCCAGGTCTTGATTTGACCGAATCGCGTACTGCTACTGGAGATACTGTTGGAACTGTACTTTTTGTTCTAGCGTTTGTCTTTGTCGCTTTAAGACTGCTTACTCGCTTGCGTTTGAAACGTGAGGCGCTGGGACTAGACGACTATTTGATGTTCGCAGGTCTAGCGCTGAATGGTGCAAATTTAGCGTTTGTTATTGCTGGCGGGCACTATGGGCTTGGAAAGCACATCTGGTCTCTGCAGCCTTATCACATGAGAAAAATCACCATTGTAAGTTCATCCGTAAGCAAGAAATGCTCGTCTAATCTGACGCAGATTACATTCATATACGTTTTCATCTATACTTGGAGCGTCTGTGTGATCAAGTTTTCTATTCTTGCTCTATACAGGCGGATTTTTGGTCTCACGTGGCTTGGTTACTTCTGCCTTGCGCTTACGATTTGTTACATGATTGTTAATCATGTGGTTCTCCCTCTTTATACGCGCCCGCTATCCTACTACTGGGAGCAATGGTACGGCGCTCAAGGCGTGCTGCAGGTCAACGAGGCGAAGGTGAGCGAGTCAGAGATGTCTTCAAAAACACAGCTAAGAGAGAGACAGTTCTATCTTGGTATGGGCATAATAAACCTGTTTGGAGATATCTGCCTGCTTGCAGTTCCCATTTCGAGCGTGCTGAAGCTGCAGATGGAGCGCACACAAAAGGTTGCCGTCTGCGTCATCTTTTTGCTTGGTAGCTTGTCAGTAAAACCCCTCTTGCGCCCCTACGGAAACTTACAAAAGCAGCGTATGCTTTGCATCCCTCTACCGAATTATCACTATCCTGCGCCTCGTCAGCTCACGAGACATCAGCTGGGCGAAAAGCGACGTCTTCCTGTGGTCCAGCGTTGAGCCCTCCATCGGCATCATTAGTGGCTGCCTTCCTGTGCTCCGGCCGCTTATGACGCACATCCTTGAGTCTTGGTTTAGTTTTGTGCCGGCGATTCGCAAGAGCTCTTCGGACAAGAGCAGCAGCTCCCGCAAATTCTCCATGAGCCCCCTCGAGACAATCTCCAAGAAGCGCACGCGCAAGATCAAGAAGCACGACCTCGAGAGCACCAACATGACCAACTTTACGCAGATCGACGAGGAACTTGAAGTTGATGCACATGGCGCGGTAACGTGCGTGCGCAACGAGGACAAGAAGACAAGGGTCAGCATCAGGAAGGAGTGTGATGAGACAGGTACATGGAGGCTGGACGACGATGAGATGTGTTTGACTACGACGACTGCACACAGGAGCGCTAGCAGGGAAGGCGTAGAGGATCGCTCAACAGAGAGTCTAGATCAGGACAGAATCAGGGTAACCACTGATTTCAAGTGGAACAAGGCATGAAAAAACAGGTATCAAACACAACATAAGATAAAACAGCATATCTAGTTAACCTTAACTTGTATGGTTGGGCATCTTTCTTGTCTGTCCTTGAAAATAGACCCTGGCGATGTATCTGGCCGAGAGCTTATTAGACGATCATCTATTAGGCCCCTTGAAGTTTCATTGTTTATTCGATCCAGCCACTTGGTGTCACGAGCCAAGATTATATGTACAACCAACTCATCTTCCATAATCTTGTACTTTGCAAGAGTACTCCTAGCTGCTGTAATGTCCAGATGAAAGCATCCTATGGTGCTATCTTGCCGGTTCCATTTAGCAAAGGTAGCCCGACCATTCAGGAAATCCCTACACACAAAGATTCAGTGCGTACAACAAATGGTTCTGTTTGTGGACTCACCTCCTATGACAACCACCGCTTTCGAGTAGGATCCAGTCACCCGCAGAGACTTTAACTGCAGCAGCAAGATTTCCTAGCATATATCTGGAAGCCTGAACAATCCAGACTAACCCTCTTCCGAAGAAGTCTATAGCTTTGTCAAAGGGACTAAATGGTAGCTATGACCTAGACAACTTTGCCGCACACTTAGTGGCCTCCACAGGGTTAAAGACGCGCCCATTCCAGATAGACATAGAATCCTTGAAGTGACCTAGAGCACAGAACTGAAATGTAACAGGACTAAACGCTAGGTCTGCGTTGGGCAAGTCGCGACCAAAAGCTTAACAGTGATCCTAACGTGCACGGCTATACAATTTAAGCGTTGCTAAAGAGCATGCATATTTGTCTCAATTCCTAGAAACCATCGTGTCTGTAATATTTAATAGAAAACCATTACAGATTTATTAACGCACTACTAATTCTTAGAGAATAGCCTACACTAATTCTATAATTGCTACTACACTTAGCGCATCGCATAAAGAACCTGTTACAGAATGTATACGCTTATATATTAGCTAGAATTAGCAGGTAGAATATAGTAATATTTTGCCTCTATTTTAGCTGCAATAGTTATAAGCCTAGGACGCTAATACTGCGCCAGCAGAGGCAACATAGATTTTAAGTTAAGCAGGTAACTAGAGCTAAGGCGCTAGGTTTAAGCGTAACTTAGGCCTCTATTACTAGTACCTCTTAGCTATGTCCTTGTAGGCACTTAGCTACGTATCTATAATAATTTCTACCTTCTACTTAGTATTTACACAAGGTAAGAGAGAGTACGTTAAAGAATATATACGTTTATATACTAGCTAGAATTAGTAGGTAGAATATAGTTATATTTTGCCTCTATTTTAGCTGTAATAAAACTCTATTATATCTATCTAGTGCGTATTAACTAGAAGCGTAGAGTTTTTAACTAGGAGATTTTTTATAATAGTCTTAGCCTATATAGTAAATTCTTTAAAAGATACTACTTTAGTTTTACTTTAGCTTAGAAGCTTAATTTTATGCTTTAAAACTTAACTATAAAGCTAATAAGCTAACCTATAAGAGAATCTACTAGTAGAATTTTAGAAGCTTTTCTAGTTTAGGCGTGCTAACTTTTAGAGACACCTTAAAGCTACTATAGTAACCTCTTAGCGTATATACACATACGTAAACATTCTTCTAAATTATTTAGAGCTTAACTCTTAAGAATTTGTCTTATTTTATCTAATACTATATGTAAAGAAAGTAGGGGGGAAATAGGAAGACAGACTACTTTCTTCCCTAATCTAGAAGACCTAGACTAACTAGACTAGGTAATTCCAAAATAGGAAGCGTATAGCCTAAAGAGGCAAGAGGAGTAAATATAGTAATAAGATAAGATAATATAATAGACAAGTTATTATATTAAATGCTAGGTACAGAACTAAGAGAGGGGGAAAGCAAGTAGTATTTATACTCTACTTCCGTTCTCTCTATTACAAATCAGAAGGATCTAGAATAGTTATTACAAATAGATGCTTAGAAATCAAGAGTAGATTTCTAAGCAGATTGCGTAGGCAATTACGCAACCTACTAGCAGATTACGTAGGTGTACACGTAACCTACTAGTAAAGGCAACGTGTCCTTAAGCTATTTATAGTAAGAAAGCTAACTCTAGATCTAGTAAAGCTATAGCTATAATAAGCACAGCTTTCTAACGCTCTCTAGTTAGGCATTCTTCAGATAGTACTTTACTAGATTAGGTAAGAGCTAAACCTAATTAGGAAAGTACCTGTATTTAGGCCTAATATATATATATTTAGGCTAAATAGCTTAAGTTGCCTTTTTAGGTAATAACTATTCCTAAAAAGGAAACTATCTAATAAAGATTATAAGAAGAAAGTCTTATAACTTTACACTATATACTTTAATCTATCTCTTTTACCTACCTATAGTGCTCTTATAATTTAAATCCTTAAAACCTCTTTTTAAAAGAAGTAGTTAAGAGATATCTAATTTTTTCTATACTTATTATAATAATTAGAAATTAACGTTGCTTATATGCTACTTATAAGACAGACATTACAAGTATAAAAAGAAGTAATCTAGAAAGCTAATATGTTTAATAGAAGTAAATAAAATAGTAGACAGAGAGCTTTAAGATGTAATAGGCTAGGCCTAGGTGCTAGCTCCTTAGCGTATACTGCCTTAGTAGTACTCTAGGTTATGCTCTTAGCTTAGACTAGAACCTTGCTACAAAGCTAACATATTTAAAACAGAGTTATAAAAACTCTACAACCTCTACCTTAGAGGTTGTTCTCTATTAAATCTATCTTGTATTTAACTAGCAAATTCTCTTAGAGGTTAGCTCCTTACAATTAGATTTAATTACTAAACAAGGATTAATAAGCAAAACGTACAACAACGCTGTTAGGTATGTAGTAGAATACAGTATTAAACTGTGCACTAGTAATAATAATTAATTAAACGTTAGAACTAAACTCTAGAACCTTGCTACTACGTTAGTACCTAAGAAATAGTAGGAAGAGCTACTAGCTTATGTACTAGAACGCCTAACTACTTACCTATTATAGGCAATCCTACCTAAGGCTGTAGTAACTATTACTAACGCTAAAGCCTACCTTACTACAGACTCTAACTAGAAACTATAATAGGAAGATATAGGTAAAACTATACAAAGGATAGTTAAGGCCTAGGTCTAAGCCTATATATATTAGGTTTAGAGATTTAGGACCTAAATTGTTACTAAGCTAGTACGTGTATATATAACGCTAAACTAAAAAAGAAAAACCTAGAGTTTGCCTAACCCCCCTACTATACTATTTACTAGGTTAGAGTTGCAAATTGTAGTTGCAAATTATAAGGTAGGTTGTAAATTATAGTTGCAAATTATAAAGCAGGTTGTAAATTGTAGTTGTAAATTATAAGGTAGGTTGCAAATTATAGTTGTAAATTATAACTACGTGTGCAATTATTATTAGAAATCTAGAGTTTCTCTAGCCCCCTCTATTATTCTTATTAAACTAATATTATCTTATAGATTAGATTGTATAAGAAGGTATATAACACCTATAGAATTAATTTAACTACACTCTGCGTGTTAAAATCTATATAATTAAACTAGTTTTATATACTATAGTTAGTCTATAGTACTATAGTAGTGTTCTTCTTAATTTTAATTACTCTTTATGTAAACTACAGCTCTGTAAATATAAGTAACAGATTGTAATTCTGCAACTCCTCTTTACTTATATCCTCTAGAAACAAGATAGGTAGTAGTACATTCTCTCTTATACATACAGTGTACAAGGTCTCTACCTATTTTACTATTTCCTTTGTATTGTTATTGCAACTCTCTACTATGTCTACCTAATAAGTAAACAGAACTATAGATAATATTTACTTAATATAACGTATTTAATAGGTAAGTCGGCTACACAGGCAAGTCAGCTACTCTGCTAAGACTACACTAACATTCTACCTTATAACGCGATAACTTAACAATAATATAAACCTACGCCCTTAAAAGAGGCTGCAATACAGCTTGCGCTCTAGGCACTTAAACAAGACGTAAACCTTACTATACAACGCGCTGCAGCTATATACAACGCGCCTTGCAGCATACTACGCAATTAATACATAGGACAACCTGCATAAGCTAATTATACGCTAAGTTAACAGAATATAGATTAGACTAAGGAGGATGTAATTGCTAAGTATATTCTTAAGCTAGATGCACAAGGATTTGCCCCTTAGCTAGCTGCTGTAGCTAATATAGCTAATTCTTTGCGTGCTAAGCGCAATATAGGCTATATTAGCATAAACTAGCCTAATACATTTGTTAAGCGCTGCTCTAACCTTAAAGTAAAGTTTAATTGCAAGTACAACTACAAAAGAGCTCTTTGTAAGGATCTAGAGATTATATAAGGCTAGTTTAGGCTTATAGCAAATGTTAAAGCTAAGTATAGCATCTAGGATAATAACACGTACAACTTTAATAAGATAGGCTTTATAATAAGCTAGATATCTGCAGGAGTAGTTATTACAGGTTTAGAGCGTTAAGGATAGCTAAAGGCAGTATAGCAGGGCAATTAAGAGTAGACAATAGTTATATAGGGTATTAATAGCACAAGGTAGGCTATTCTACCCTTTATTATCTTTAAAGGCTGCAACTACCTCTCTGCCTAGTATAAAGAGGACAACCTACCCTATAACTAGGTTATTAGAGTCTCTAAGAACGGATAGACTACTAATAAGCTTAGTCTAGACTAGTTAAAGCACTTTAATGCCTATACAAAGACGCGCACCTAAGAAGTGCACTAGCTGCTCCTTATTAATAGCTACGAGAGCTACAACTCCCTTAACTTCTAATAATACTGTAAGAAAGCAAACATTATTACACTGTGTATGCTTCTACACTTATCTTACCTCTTATAACTACTAGATGTAGGTTGTTTTGCCCCTCTAAAGAAGGCATATAGGCGCTAAGCTAAGAATCTTATACGCAACTATATTACTTATATTACTAAAACTAAGTTCCTACTATGCTTTATAGACACCTATAAGGAGATATTTACTTCTAGTAATATCTAAGAAGGCTTCTAAGGCGCTAGAATAGTCCTCTTTAACCTAGAACAGGTTATAATAGGTCTTAATATCTGCCTACATACCCTACTGCTACCTACTATAGAAGATAAGCCCTAGCAGTCCTAAACCCTTAGCACTACCCTGCAATTAGGGTTGCAATTAACGCTAGTTTAAGAGAGGATTTAAAGGCATACAAGCAGCTTACTAACTTTAATAGTTAAGGCCTTTAAAAAGCTTGCTAAAGGCGCAGCTATAGTAGCGTATAAGCTAGTGTTAGCTTAAAGGGAGATTACTAGGCTTTAAGCAGTAAATAAGGCTGCTACGCGACGTAAATCGCATAAAAGAAAGCAGTTGCAGCAGGAGGGAGTCCTAACAGCTAAGGAAGGCCTTTAATTAACTACTCTAACTAAGTTTAGGGCGGGTAGTAATAGGAAGAAGGTAAGGAAGCAAGTACGTGTTAAAGAAGGTAAGGTAACCTAAAGACGCTGTAAAAAGTGCTACAACGTAGGGCATAACTCGCGCACGTGTAAAAAGCCTAAAGAAGGTGTTACTAAATAATATTATATACTGTACTACTATGTACAATGCTAATGTAGGCTAATGCAAGCTATAATAGGGTAGAATGTTAGTGTAGTCTTAGCAGAGTAGCCGACTTGCCTGTGTAGCTAACTTACCTGTTAAATACGTTAAGTGTTTAAAATATTCTGCCTTAGTAATAGTATAAATATTCTAATTCTAAATCTCTCTTTAAGTGTAGCCTATCTTTTCCTATAATTAAGCTAATAACTAAACTCTCTCTACTTAACTAGGTACTCTTCTCTTATACTCTTTTATCTATTAGCCTTTTTATACACTAATCTAAAAAGCTATTTCTTTGCTATTAAAGTAAAACTGCAGCCTCTGCTACTAGATAGTGCTGCTTAGTGCCTAATTAACTCTTCTAATAATTAGTACTCTATATACATTTCTACTATAATCTATTAATGTCTTATGTCTTCTATAATCTCTACAGCTTAACTTTTCTATACTGTAAAGAAACAGCTTTTAGACTCTAGAGCTTTAGAGTAAGTAAGGATTACTTAGAAACTAGATACCTAAGAGAGGCCTATATTAGACACCTGCGTTGCGTTTGTTTTATTACCTTGCTCTGTTATGTTACTACTTCTTTTATTTAGTATCTGTATAACACAATCTAAAAATAACTTCTTTCTTTCTTTATTTTTTAATTACTATACTTTTAAGACTATCTGCTAATTATAAACGCAGTTCTTTACACCTATAGCTACTGCCTCAACAATTATTCCTATAAGCAAGTTAGTACTTATCTTTAGCAGCCTTAAAATAGACTTCTTATATTAGTATTACCTCTGTATTATATCCTATAGCTAGTATTAAAGCAACCTTTTATAGGAAGCTCTTCTTACTGTATATTAAGCGCTGTTGTTCTTATTTGCAACGTAGTTGCTTAGAGTTATTATTACTATATGTTCTTTATTTTTCTACCTTTGTTTTTAGTAGTGTTTGTTTTCTACCTCTTCTCTAGACTCTTCTTTATTCTCTACACAAGACTCTTTAATTTTGCTTCCTATCTATATATAGATACTCCTAATAAATTAAATTATTTGTAATTTTAGCATATATACGCATACCTATTACAATATATACTCTAGTATACGCGTTACAAAAGCGTAGAGTAATTCTACCTTAAGAGGTAACATTGTGTAGAAACTAGAAAGTGTTGTTGCTTAGGCAGAAACATAGTAAATAAAGTTAGTAACATTATTACTCCTAATTATTGCTTCTAGCTAGATACGCAGAGTTGTTATAGCTATATAGAATAAGCTATACAATTAATATTAAGTGTATTATAAGCTATAATTTTAAATGTTAAAGTGCATAATGTTACAGATTAACTTAAGTCTGTAGTAACTATTCCTAACAAAGGTAGCTCTTAATTTCCAACCTATAAGAGAGAGGAAATACTTCCCTAAACACTATATTTACTTATTAACATTTTTATAATTATTATTATTATAAAACACCCTACTATTATAAAATTTAACAAAAAACACAGCTTCTTTGCTAATACTCTACACTAATATACTCTCCTTCTTAGCAAAGTACTTACGCACCTATAAGAATTACACTAGTAGAAAGTAACATTAAGAAAGCAGTGTGCGTTGTAGTAGAATATTAACAATATAACACTACAACACAATATTAAGAAGGAGTACACAGACTTTATTATAGCAGCTACTAAGACTACTAAGGTATTCTTAACTCTTAAGCTCTATAAAAGATACTACTAATATAAGCACTGCTTTTACATTATAACTAGTACTTCTATAGCATCTAATATAAAGGGCCACCTTTGCAAGATCTACTTACTCTCTTCTACTAAAGATGCTAATGCAACCTTAGCTAATAAGTAGTATCTAGACTAGATATCCCTAGTCTGTAGCTAAAGATTCTTTATTACTGTCTCTAAAGCAGCAGTATAACTTAGCGTTACCTAGTTCTTCTGCGTTAAAGAACCTAATTATATTAATCTACCTCTAATAGCCTCTTCTGAAACAATAGTAACTAATAAGTAAACTCTATAGCTAGACATAAATGCAACAACAGCTAAAAATAACAATAAAAACCTAAGCGCGTTAGAGGAATTATAACTGCAGCTAGAAAGTGCATTATAATAAGCAAAACAGGATTAATAGAAATAGATAAGTAGTATGCCTGCAGTGCCTAACCTATAAACTAACCTATAGCTAGCCTACACCTGATTCCTTAAAATCCTAGCTTAATTTAAATCTTAGAATGCTGCTATTGCAATAATTAAACCTCTAATCCTAGATAATAAACTATTGCTATTTTTCCTGTACTTATCTATTAAGAGCATAGTTTGTACCTAGTAAAACACTACTACTGTTACCTTCTAATACATTAGAATTAGAGTAATACAAGAGCATTGCATAGATATACCTCTGTTTCCTCTATAGACCTACTAAAACTTTAACCTACGCTATACTAACTGTCTATAAAAAATCTTTACTTTTTTCTATTATATACGCTAATTCTTGTCTTAATCTAAACAACTTCTATATTTACAGCTATACTAACAGGAGTTATAAGATGCACTTTAGGAACACTTGTATAGATTAAGTAAGTAAATACCTTTAGTAAAAGAATATTATAAGCGTACTATGCTTAACACTACTAAACTTTTCTGTTATAAGTTCTAGTTATCTCTTATTTAATAAACAGCATAAACAGATAACCTTAAACTAGGTATACTAACTCCTATTACTATCTTCTCTATTTTAAGTAGCAAATATAAATTTTGCAAAGTATACAACTTTGCTACAGACCTATTAGCACTTAAAAAAATAGCTAGACTTGCTGCTATCTAGCAGTATTAAGACAAAATTATAGGCTATAATAGAGAGGCTAGAAAAGAGTATTCTACATTAACACAGCTGTATATTAACTAAGAAGAAGTAGAAGACTTAGTTAATAAATTTAATATAATAGAAAACTAAGGCTACACTAAAGATTTAAATTGCTGTATTGCTAATAAGTTTAAGAACTAGGTGTATAATTATCTATCTACTAAATATCCTACCCTAATAAACTAGCTTATTACAACGGCAAGATATATAAGCTGCTTCTAATATAGAGAGAACCTAGATGCATTTGTACACTGAAATAGCAACTCTGTTACTATACGTTTAGTAAAGACTAACTTAGAGCAGATAAAGAACATAGTATAGAATAAATATAAGCAAGCATTTTTACTGTTATGCAAGCTAGCCTTTATAAAGCAAAGAGACTAACTACCTTCTATACTATAGGACAAGATTAAAGAGCAAGCTACGAAGTCTATACTAGGATATAGCGTATTTGCTCTCTTGTTACTATATCTCTAAGAACATTAGGGTTTTGTCCCTAAACAGATACTCTAAGCAGTTAATAGTAGAACGTTTAAGAAGACTGCTATATCTAATCTAAGAGACCTAATGCAGATCAAACAATACTATAATAAGGTCTAAAGCTTTTTTAGTTACTTATTGTTGCTTATCTACTTTATAAGTAGCTAACCTGCCTGTAGAACTAAGATCCTTAGCATTTTATATAAGAACTTAGCAATAAACAGCCTACGCAATATATTCCCTTTTAATAGCCTTATTACTATTGTTCCTTGCTACTATAAAGGATATAACTGTTAAGTTTTACACTTTAGACAAAGTCTGTAAGTAATTGTTTAATTAGGTCTTAGAGATAAGTACGTGCAGGGGTTCTTAAAGGGGTAGTCGTCTAGTTAAAGACCGTAGCGACTAGGTTTGTAAGGAAGAGTATAGAGTAGACTATCTGTTTTGCAAGCAGGGTTAAGATATTCTAATAACAAAGTTAATTAACAAAGTTAAACACGAACTATAAGGGTTGTGTTCCTATAATCTATATACTAAGGAGATATAATACTTGTTAACAAGCAACTAGAGTTAGTCTAATAAAATATATAAGGGTGCTTATAGACAAGTATATTGTACTATGCTTGTTAACAAGCAGTTATGCGTGTTATGCTTGTTAATAAGCAGTTACGTAACAACCCTAGGTATTCTGCTTTTCTCTACTTGTTGTTCCTTTAGAGAGGAGTTAGGGGTTTAGTTAGATAATACTTATTACTGTACTGCTCCCTCTGCACAGGATTATAACACTATCCCCCCTTCTTCTTTAGTTTGTCCTTAAACTACGTGATTGTATTTTAGGGATTTATATAATCTGTAATCTCTGCATCTAGTAACCTATAAGTTAAGATGTTCTTATACGCTTGCAACATCTATCTTATATTAGAAATCTGTTAAGCTAATACACCTGCTAAAGTTCTCTGCAACTATTGTTTCTTTAGCAGTTATAAGTACTATATTATGCTAGATAGTCTAAAAGGTCTAAAGTGTGCTAAGTATATAAAGGCTAGTAAGCTATATATAAACATGTCTTAGTTGTTATTAGATAAGACTTGCAAGGAGTATAAAAAGAAGGTAGAAGAAGATAAGTTGCTTCTTATAACTGTTATTACGTAACTGTTGCGTAATAAGAAAATCCTAAAACAGGCAAATAAACGCGCGCAGTAAAAGGCGCTGTGTTTAGCAAATAGAATAGTTAAGGTAGGCAAGTTAGACCTAGCTAAGGAAGTCGATTCTAACTGTCTTGCGGCGTCTATTAGCATATATGCTTTGCTAGCTACCTAGGGTGCCTTTAGCTTAATTAAAGAGTCTGTAGTAAACTATAGTACTTGCGTACTAATTAGCAGCAACTCTTAAGATGTGTAGGTAGCTCCTATGTGTTTTCTAAGTCTAGGTATCCTAACTATTTAACTAGATACCTTTATTAGTTACTATTTTCTTTATATATTACTATTTTTTCAACTTCCTATTTATCTTCGCTGTTAGCTTAATAATAGAAGTTCTGCTAGATAGGCGTTCTAGGGTTAGCTAGTTCTAACAGAGATATATAGAACACTAGATAGATCTTTGCATCCTTTAGCAGGTTAAGTCTATAGTTAACTAAGCTTGTCTGCTTAGAAATAAAAAAGGGTCTAACTTTAACGTAGTCTAGTTTTTTTGTTAGTCTTTGCGTTTAAAGGTTTTTCGTAAGAAGATAGACTTTATCCCCCTCTTTTAGCTAAGGTGCTGTTTTTCTTTTCTAGTTAATATAAGAGATTGCTTGTTCTTAAGCCTTGCTAACGTTTTCTAGCAATTTCTAGTATACTTTCTTTAGTTTAGCTACTAAAGATAATGCTAATTTAGTCTAAACGGTTGTTTCTAGACTTCTAGTAAAGAGATTTAGGTATCTTCTATAATTCGCGAAGAATAGCGTTGTGCCTGTTATTTCTAATAATTTATTATTGTACGCAATCTGTGCTATAGGTAATAGCAAAACCTAGTTGTCTTACTGCTAGTTACTGTATATCTGTAGGTATGTTTCTATAGTCTAATTTATTCTTTTAGTCTGTCTATCCGTCTGTAGGTAATAGGCAGTTAATAGCTTCTTCTTAGTACCTATAGCTGCTAACAGCGTAGTCTAATAGTTTAATATAAAGAGCTTATCTTAATTGCTAATAATAGATTCTAGTATGCCGTAGTATCTAATTACTTAATCTAAGAATACTTAAGCTAGTTACTTAGCAGTATAATTGTATTAAAAAGGTATTATCTTAGCGTATTTAGTAAATCTGTCTATGTAAGGAGCTAACCTCTAAGAGAATTTGCTAGTAAAATACAAGATAGATTTGATAGAGGACAACCTCTAGGACAGAGGTTGCAGAGTTTTTATAACTCTGTTTTAGACACGTTAGCTCTATAGCAGAGCTTTAGTCTATACTAGGAAGCGCAAGCTAGAGTAATGCTAAGGCAGTATACGCTAAGGAGCTAGTACCTAGGCCTAGCCTGTTACAGTACCCCTCTACTTATCCTTTGTTTATTAGCATGCGCCTTAGTTAAAACAACTCTATTGCCTACTCCCTACTTTCCGCATTCTCTATTGTACTACGTTTTAAGTCTGCGCGCCTTCCTCTTATAATCTTACTACTACCTAATTATTTAGTTGCCCTACCCTGCTTAATTTCAACAATAGCGCCTCCTAGATTACTAACTGCGTTGCGTTTACCCTACAAGAAGGCGCTAGGCAAGCAAGTAAGTTGCTCTATCTCTACCTATAATATACCTATTTACTAACTCTTTTACCTTACCTAGGCCTACAGCGCTGCTCCTGTAGATCCTGCCCCTCTTACTACTTACTTAACTAAGAGGGTAAGGCTTACAGCAGAAGACGTTAAGCTAGAGGACAAAGAGATTAAAGAAGCCTTTAACAATATTCCCGCTAATAATTAGTCTAGAGTTCTAGGTAAGTAGTCTCTGCGTACCTAACGCGCTAGTAGCTTTATAGATCCTAAGGTCTGCGTTAGCTGTACGTTGTCTAGATAGGTCTGCACCTTTACTGCTAGCAGCTGCTTAACTAGCTGCGCTCCCTATATCCTTAGCTATTCTTACTACTATAAGGTAAGTTTCTGCTTCTTGTTTCTTAGTGTTCCCTTCTCTAGCTAACTATCTGCTAGGCCCTGCATAAGACATAAAAGACTCTAAATAAGTACTACGTGTTCTTGCAGTTTACTAAGGGCAACTCTATAAAGCTCCTGTAAGTTGTTAAGCCTATCTAGGCAGACCTTAAGAAGTATAAGGACCTTCTGCGTTACACTAACCTTACGTCCTAGCCTAACGCCTGCTTGCCTGCTACTAGTTATAAGACTAAGTAGTCTAAGTACAAGGCTAAGGTTAATAAGATTAAGGCCTATTTCTCTGCTGCTGTAGTCCTTACAGAGCACACTACTGTTACTGCTAAGAAGGCAGTAGTCTAGATTAAGACTCTAGTAAGTTATTCCCCTCTTTTTACACCTGTTTTCTAGAGTATTTGCTAATTCCTTACTTAATATAGCTTACTGTTAACTTAACACTGCTTACGCGCTTTACCTACTTTAAGGCTAACCTCTGTACACGTCTTAAGATCCTCTCTACTGCTAGATATAAGAACTTTATCTAAATACTTGTTAAGAACGTTACTAACACTGCTGCAGGTAATAAGGATAATAGTAGTAGCAGAGGTTCTGCTAAGGGCAGTGCTTAGGTCTTCTCTTATCTACAGCGTTTAGGATTTTCTTAGCTAGATAATACCTAGGCTTCTAGCTCTTTTTCTTTATAA
Source organism: Ascochyta lentis (assembly GCA_004011705.1). Classification (NCBI taxonomy): domain Eukaryota; kingdom Fungi; phylum Ascomycota; class Dothideomycetes; order Pleosporales; family Didymellaceae; genus Ascochyta; species Ascochyta lentis. Next base: position 1,955,155 of record RZGK01000006.1, read on the forward strand.
CAATATAGTCCCCCTTTAGGGCAGCCTATCCTTTAGGATAGACTAATATAATAAATAATCTCTCTAACTAACTAGTACTCTTCCTCTTGCCTATACTTGTCTCTACTTTCTGCTCCTCTCTTTCTTCCTCTATTAGGAGTAAGAAAGTTAGTTATACCCCTCTAGGGGTTCTAATTAGAAGCCTAGGGGCAAGTTTCTATTCCTATCTCTCCTGTCTCTTATTACAGACAGCTATCTGTCTAGGGCTTCTAGGTCCTTGCAAACGTCCTCTCTTTTCTATATTTTGCTAATATAGCCTTCCTATTGTACTAGGTATTTATATCTCTTACCTCCCCTTCTAGATTGTCTTTTCCTATAGATAGAGTTAACTTTCTATTCTTTAGAGGATCTACTATTGTTGTTAGTAATAGCTAGGGGGCTAGGCTAGAGGTTGTTGTTTAATTGTCTGTAAAGAGGGTCCTATAGGCATAACTTAAGCTAGTTAACATAGAAAACAGGATAGAATTTACTATTAACGTCTAGTTTAACGTTATGCAGAGAGATAACTGCTATAACTATAAACTTTTAGTTCTTCTAGTCTAGTTTCCTACTTACTTAGCTGTTTAAGAACTAGTTTTCTAGCTTTAGCTAGACTTTGTCCCTAACCTTTAGCTAGGGGGCTTCCCTTTAGTATACATTAGCTTACTGTTCTTATATCTACTAAGCCTCTGCTATCTAGGCTTTAACAAAGTTAATTATTTTAGTAAACTTCTATACTATGCTTACTATAGCTCTAGTAGGTTCCCTTACGTGTTAGTGCAATAACTCTACTGTTAAGTCTAGGTCTATCTAGACTAGATCTACGTTGTAACTGTGCTAGAGGAAGAAAGGCCTAAACTCTGTAGATATAGCTACCTGTCCTTTAATTACAATCTAGGCTATAGGCACCTAAGCAGACTAATTATCCTAAGCCTAGTTAATATAGGCTCTTAAGTAGGCTTCTACTACAGAGTTTATACGTTTAGTGCTTCTGTCTGTTTAGGGGTAAAAGGCTGTAGAGAGTCTCTATGTAATTTTTAGCAGTTAGCACATTATCTGCTAGAAGTTACTAAGGAACTGCGTCTCTTAATTAGAGACAATTGCGTTAGGTAACTAGTAATAGGCTACTACATTAGATATAAAAGTATAGGTAACTGTCTTTACTAATAGGTCTAGCAGAGGAACTAGGATAATATTCTTAGAGAGTCTGTCTATAACAACTATAAGGTTATAGTTACTCTTACTCTTAGGTAGGTCTGTTATAAAGTCTATAGAGATTTCCTTCTAAATCCTATTAGGTAAAGAGAGGGGTTTAAGGAGTCTCTGCTTTAGTTCCCTCTATAGCTTCGTCCTTCTGCAGATGTTATAGTTCTCTACGTACTATTATAAGGCAGTTAACATCTCTAGCTAGAAGTAGGCTTAGGAGAGGATTACATACATGTTTCTCTGTTCTAGATAACCTGCAATTAGAGAATAATAGGCGTTGTTAATAATCTTAGTTCTAAGGGCATTAGAGTTTAGAACCTATACTCTTCTATAGTAGTATAGTTAGTCTCTGTTATCTACAGAGCACTTAGAAAAGGAAACTTTAAGGTTAAGCTGCACAGGAAACTTCTATACTCCTAAAGAGATAGAAGACTTAGTAAGCTAGTAAGTCTTATTATTCTTAGCAGCGTTTTTTTAAAGTGTTTTAAATTCTTTAATACTGTTATATAGTTCTAAGTTCCTAGCTAGAGGCGTCTTCTTACGCGTTTGTTCTAGTTTCTTATAGCAGTTCTCCTATAGCTTTTTGTTTAGAGGAGTTACAGAAAGAAGTTAGTCTGCTCTACGTAGTCCTAAGAAGAAAACCTGTATATTATTAGTAGAGTTATCTTCTAGGCTAGTCTTTACTACTTATGTAAATAGTTTTAACAGTTAAAACTATCTAGTCTTAGTTCTCTTATCTTCTGTAGATAGAGAGACGTCCTCCTCTTTCTTTAAGAGTGCATCTGCTTAGTTATTAACCTTACTAGGTCTATAGGCAAAGGTAAGGTTAAACTAGCTAAGGAGGCTAGACTAACAGACGTGTCTTTTAGAAAGGAGTTAGGCCTTATAGAAGTACTCTAAGTTTTTATAATTAGTAACAACTATAAATCTCTTTACTTGTTTTAGCTCTGTGCTCTATTCTTAGAGGCATTTAATTACTATAAGTATTTCTTTGTTATAAATAGTATAGTTTACTTCTGCCTTAGAGTTCTTAGCTAAAAAGTATGCTACTGTATAGAGTACCTTGTCTTTTCTATATTAGGATAGTACTCCTCCTGTTGCCTATCCTAACGCGTTATACTCTAGTACTATCTCTAGGTCTAGGTTAAAGTTCGCAAGTACTAGTTCTCTAGTAAATGCAGCTTTTATAGTATTAAAGGTATACTACTAGGGTTCTCCCTACTTAAAGGTTGCGTTCTTTTCTGTTAAGCAAGTAAGAGGTTCTGCTATGCTAGAAAACTAGCTAATAAACTGTTAATAGAAGTTCGCAAACCCTAGGAAGCTCTAGATTCCTTTTACTGTCTTTAGGGGTTCCTATAACTTTATAGCAGCAACCTTAGTAGAGTCTATCTAGATGCTCTTACTAGCCTTAATAATAAATCCTAAATACTTAGTGCTCTTAATAGAAAACTCGCTCTTTCCTACGTTAAGGTGCAACTCTACAGCTCCTAGCTTCTAGACAATTTCCTTAACCTTAGCCTTATGCTCCTCTTAGGTGCTACTAGAGTAGATTAACATATTGTCTACGTAGACAGAGTACTATTTATCTAAGTACTCTCTTAAGACCTAGTTAATATACTACTAGAACGTACTTAGGGCGTTAGCTAACCTAAATAGCGTTACTAGCTACTTATAGAGTCTAAATCTTATCTAGAAGGCTGTCTTCTATTTATCCCTCTTAGCAATCCTAATCTTATAGAAGGCCTAGATAACGTCTACCTTAGCAAACTATGTTGCTTTTAAGATCTGTAAGAGAGTCTTATAGATTAGAGGTAGTAGGTACTAGTTCTTCTTAGTAATTGCATTTAGTGCCTAATAATTAACACAGAACTAGAGACCTCTACTAGGTTTCTTAACAAACAGCACTAGGGTAGAAGTACTAGACTTACTAACTTAGATAAAGCTCTTATCTAAGTAGCTAGTAAGTTGCTGTTAGAGCACTAGGAGCTTCTTATAGGACATGTTGTATAGTAGTCCCTATAGTACTGTTATAGGTTTTCTGTCTTGCTTAATTAGCTTAATAGTATAATCTATGTTAGGTCTGTAGTAAGGTGCTAGCTTAGCTGCTTTCTTCTTTATAAATGTTCTAAACTTATCTTTTAGGAACTCTAGGAGAAGGTCTTAAGAATCTATTAGCTTCTTCTTCTTTAAGGCCTTCTAGATATCTGCTATTAATACAGAGAATAGCTCTGTGTTCTAGTCTATCTTAGACCTCTTCCTTAGCGCCTAATATAGCTCTAGGCTAACAGGCTTAGGCAGTTAGTTAGGATAGGCGCCCTCTCTACTTCTAACTCGCGTCTGCAAGGAGTAGATAAACAACGATTTCTTAGCTAGTGCTATAGTAACCTTATTCTTATCTATCTATAGTCTCTCTAGGATAAGATTGTACTCTTTTTCTCTATCTAGCACATATACCTAGAGGGTCTCTCTATAGCTATCTATGTCGATCTTTATTCTTACAACATTAGTTACCTAAGTTACTTTTCTAGCTATACCTAATACCTTACGTCTATACGTAGAAGTGTATTAGAAGTTATTTTGTAATATAAACTTAGAGGAGACTATACTGTATATTAAACACCTAGTATTAATTAATATATGTGCTACAGTGTTGTCTTATACTATTACATGCAGTAATATAGGCTTACTGTTTAGCTACTGCTAGTAGAACTCCTAGAACAGTTCTCTCTTCTTTATAACTTCTTTTTCTAACCCCTGTTCACGCCTTTAAACAGAAGTTTCTAGTTTTCTAAACCTTTATTAGTAGAATTATTAGTTTTAGAAACCTTAGCAATTACACTCTAAACCTAGACTTTCTCTAGTCTCTTAGCTAGGGCTAGATTGCATCTGCCTACGTAGTAACTCTTCTTTCTATATCTTAGACAGATGTTAGCAGCTCTCTGCTAGTTTATAACTTCCTAAGTCTGCTACTCTGCTTATAGTTAGTTATTAGACTTAATCTTCCTAGAGTAGACCCTAGTAGGTTCCTAGTCTATACTATCTAGGTTTGTCCTGCGTGTGTGTTGTCTAAAGGTGCTGTTTGTTAGTGCTTTAGACCTACAGAGGTTAACCTCTACTGCTAAGACCCTAGCTATAAGGCTTTAGAGGTCCTAGTTGTCTAGAATGTCTACTAACACTATCTTGTCCTAGAGGTCCGGTTAGAGTGTAGATATGTACCTAGTCTTAAGGTTCTTTGTGTTGTCCTCTTTAGCAGCGTTGTAGGCTAGCTAGATAAACTCTGTATTAAAAGACTTAATACTCTAGTTACTCTTCTTTATAGTAATAGTTTAGAGTTTCTGCTAAGAGCACTTCTTAAACAGTAAGTCTTTGTACTGCTTGTCTAGGAAGTTCTAGAACTAGGCAGTTATACCTATTAGGTTACGGTCCTTCTATAATAATCTTACCTGCGCAGCCTGTCCTTCTAGCCTGTTAAACATATAGGCAACTCCTAGGACAGCCTCCTAGTCCTCTATAGACCTTAGCTTGTCCTTTATCTAAGACTTAAACGTCTAGTATACTTATTAGTTGCTACTAAACTTGCCTACGTTAGGTAACTTTATAGTCTTGCTTAGTCTATTATTAACTGTTTGTACAGAGGTAGAGAGTATTACACTATAGTTTAGCAATTCTATAGATGCAACGTAGGCTTAGACCTAGGCTTTAACTAGCCTTTATATAGTTTTACCTATATCTTCTTATTATAGGTTCTAGTTAGAGTCTGTTGTAGGGTAGGCCTTATTATTAGTAATAGCTACTGCAGCCTTAGGTAGAGTTGCCTATAATAGGTAGGTAGTTAGGCGTTCTAGTACGTAAGCTAGAAGCTCCTCCTGCTATTCTTTAGGTACTAACGTAGTAGCAAGGTTCTAGAGTTTAGTTCTAACGTCTAATTAATTATTATTACTAGTACACAGCTTAATACCGTATTCTCCTAGACGCCTAGCAGCGTTGTTGTACGTCTTACTTACTAATCCTTATTTAGTAATTAAATCTAATTGTAAGGAGCTAACCTCTAAGAGAATTTGCTAGTAAAATACAAGATAGATTTAATAGAGGACAACTTCTAGAACAGAGGTTGTAGAGTTTTTATAACTCTGTTTTAGACATGTTAGCTCTGTAGCAGAGCTTTAGTCTATGCTAGGAAGCGCAAGCTAGAGTAATGCCGAGGCAGTGTACGCTAAGGAGCCAGCACCTAGGCCTAGCTCGTTACAGTCTACTATAACAAAGATCGCGTTGTATGCATATCCTGTAACAGGGTCCTTAGAGACAGGTAACTGCGTAACAAAGTCTATAGTAATATTTGTCTATAGTGCTGTTAGTAGCTCTATAGCCTGCATCTCTCTGTATTTTGTGTATACACTATGCTTATTTTATTAACAATTAACACAGTTCTTAATGTACTTAGTAACCTTGTCTTTTATATTCTTAAACTTATAATATCTTTTAATAAGTTCTATTATACGCGTAATTCTAGGGTGTCTATATAGCAGGTTGTTGTAATAGCTAGCTATAATTTCTTCTTAAAGTTCCTCTAGTACTTGCAACAGGATGCGTTGTTTCTGCTAAACTTGCATTATGTTGTTAAGCTGCTGTAATAGTCCTAAGGATCTATTCTTATTAATTCTAAGTATAGCGTGCTTATTAATTGTTTTTATTCTAGTAAGGTTGTGTTGTTAGCTAAGTGCATTAGCTCTTCTATTATCTTTTCCTAGGATATACAGTATCTTAAACTTATATCTTTCTAGTAACTCTAACTATCTAACTTGCCTTCTGTTAAGAACCTTAGTTGTTATAAAATAAACTAGGTTCTTGTAGTCTGTATATATAGTAAGGTCTAAGCAGCTTTCTATATAGATTCTCTAATGTTTTAGAGCTAATACAATTGCTATAAGTTCCTTATCGTGCATATTGTAATTTTCTTCTAGTCCTGTAAACTTTTGTAAATAGTAGGCAATTAGGTGCTATAGGCTATCTTGTTCTTGCGTTGCGCAAGCTCCTAATGCTAGGTCTAAGGCATTAGTTTTAATTTAAAGCAGCTTTCTACTCTTAAATATAATTATTGTAGGTAGTTCTACGTATGCTTACTTAAGTAACTAGAAGGAATTTTCTTGTGCTTGTTCCTATTTAAATAGAACATCCTTCTGCGTTAGTTTAGTAAGCAGTAGCGCCTTTATAGAGTAGTCCTTAATAAAGCGTTAGTTAAAGTTAACAAAGCTAAGGAATTTCTAGATTCTCTTAACCGTTTTTAGCGTTAGCTAATTCTTTATAACCTAAATCTTCTTTAGGCTTATCTTAACTCTATATCTTCCTATAATATAGCTAAGGAATTCTACTTCTTCCTTGTGCTATTTGCACTTCTCTAGCTTTAGGCAGAGGTCTGCTCTTCCTAGGCAGTCTAATCCTTTCTTAACGTAGATTATATATTCTTCTAGTGTCTTACTGTACACTAGGATGTTATTAAGGTATGCTACTGTTATTCTGTCTAGGTGCGCTCTTAACACGTTGTTAATTAGAGCCTAGCACGTAGCTAGTGTATTAGTTAGCCTAAATAGCATAACTAGGTACTTATAATAACTATAACAGGTTCTAAACGCTATCTTCTATTCCTTACCTTCCTTTATGCGTATAAGGTTGTACGCTCTACGTAAGTTAAGTGCAGTAAAGTACTATACTCTGCTAAGTCTGTCTTATAACTCCTTAATGTTTAGTAGTAGGTATTAATTCTTAATTATAATATTGTTAAGCTTTTAGTAGTTAACACCTAGGCGTAGTAAGCTGTCTTTCTTAGCTGTAAAGGTAATAGGGAATCCTGCTAGGGATTCTAATTCTCTAATAAATCCTTTCTTAAGGTTTTCCTTAATATACTTGCGTAGTACCTTAAGTTCTTTTTCTAAGAGTCTGTATATAGGTCTAAAGGGCAGTTCCTTCTCTTTCTAGAGCTTAATATTGCAGTCCTATAGTTTATGCTGTAGTAATACCTTTACAGTCTTCTTATGCTAGAAGAGTTCTATATAACTCTTATATTTATCTAGAATGTTAGGAGGTGCACTATCTTTCTTCTTAACTACTAACTGTTGTTTCTTTACGTTGTAGTTAACTGCTCTATCTTAGCGCGTCTTATATGTTAAAGAGATATTATTAATCTCCTTCTTATCTACTAACTACAGCGTATATTGCGTAGGTATTAGTATAGCTATGTAGTGCTTGCATCTGTTAAACAAGATTTGTTGCTTTTTTTAGTTAATATGTAGATTATGCTCTTATAACTATAGTAGTCCTAATATAACATTATAGGCAGCTGTCCTAAGAATGTTAAGATCTAATTTTTCTTTATAGTTGTATATCCTTAGAAGGGCACCTTAAACTTTAAGCGTAATTCTTTCTTCCTCTAGTATTAGCTCTTTGTTAGCTACTTACAATAGGTACAGTTCTTCCTTATACTATAGTTAAAGTCTAGCTTCTTCTACTGCTGTACAGGATATATAGTTTCCCTAGGCTCCTAAGTCTAACAATGCTAATAGCTTAACTCTATTTAGTATAATAGTAAGCTTAATAAGGCAATTGGTCCTAATAGAATTAATAGATTAATCCCTAGTGCTCTCTAGCACTGTTCTAAAAAAGACTTGTTCTTAAATCTGTTATATTCCTTATATCCTTAGTAAACTTTGCAGTCTTAATTTAGGCAGTTCTGCTAGTGCGCGTTATAGCACTGTCTATTAACTACTAGCTATATCTAAATAATTGCTTAAAGGTTGTCTGTTCTAGAAAAGTAGGCACAGTTACGTTTATTAATAAGGTGTATCTTACATAGGTTATTCTTACAGTTATACTACTGCGCGCAATAAGAGGTGTATTCCTTAGAAAACTATCTGTTGTTAATCTTAGTATTATAGTGTACTTTATATAGGTTATTACTATAAGCTGTCTATATAAGGTTTCTATGTTAGAGATTTCTAATGTCTAGACTATACTAGGGTTGTAGGCTAGCTAAAGGCAACTGTAAGTATTGTTATATTTGTTTATTACTACGCTGTAGTTCCTTTTTACACTATAGTTAGCCTTTAGCTTCTTTAAGATCTTTTAAGGCGTTATAGCAGTTAGTAATATCTTATTTAAGTTGTCTAATAAGCCTATTAATAGTTAGGTTGTACTTACTATGTTCTAAGTCTTCCTTATAGCAGACAATCTCCTTATACTACTACGTATAAGCTACTTTGTTTTGTTAACATGCATATTCTATTCTAGAACAGTTATATTACTGTTGTTAAGTGCTAGTTTCTTTAACTATTAAAGGTTAAAGACTATCTAAGAGGTTATCTATCTTATGTTAATAGTCTTTTATCTCTTTATATAGTATTCTAATGTTACTAAGCATAGCTTATTCTGTAGCAATATCTTCTAGTTTACGTTTAAGAACTTTAAGTTCCTTACCTTTAAGGCTAAAATATTAACCTCCTTGCCTTTAAAATAGTCTGCTATGCCTTTTGCCTATTTTAATAACGTTTCTATCTATATAGCATTTAATTACCTTATAGTAGCAATTGCTATTAGTAATTATTTCTCCTTTATCTTCTACAGGGTTGTAGTAAGGAGTTGCTACACAAATAGGAGGTTTAATACATTTGTTATTATTCTTAGGATTAGACCCTTGCTCTTCTATAAGTCGTCCTATGTTATTAGTAACTACTTCCTAGTTACTAGCATCTGCAGTATTGTTATTATAGGTAAGAACATTAAGCTGTTAAAGAACCTTGTTCTTTATCTTACAGTCTCTTACAAAGTAGCCTAGTTTACTACAGTTGTAGTAGTTCTTACTACTGTCCTTATAGGAGTAGTGTCTTCCTCTACTCTTTGTATTCTACTGTTCTAGTAGCAGCCTCTTGTTAAGGTTTAAGAGATCTATAGCTTCTAGTCTAAAGTATCTACTCTGCGTATTGCTGTAGATGCGTTAGCTAGTGTTAGGCTAATAACGTCCTCCTTGTTGTCCTTAGTTTAGGTTGTTACGCTACTAGTTCCTAGGTAGGCAATTGCTAGTAATAGCAATAGCACGTGTCCTAGAGTTGTTGCAAAGCTCTTGCTAAAGTTTGTATAGTTGCATATTAATGTTAATAGAGGTATTAATAAGGTTATTAAGGTTGTTAGTACTTGCGCTAGTACGTATAAGTTCCTTCTTAACCTTAGGCTTTAGTCCTTGTCTAAATATAGTTATTAGAGTAGTGTTGTCCTAGTTAGTGTTAGCAGCAAGCTGCTAAAACTCTGCAGCGTAATTAGCAGCTAACTTATCCTGCTTAATCTTCTAAATATTATGTTAAGTAATAGTAGGTTTGTTAGAGACTCTAAAGATTAGCTTAATCTTTTCTTTAAAGTTATTAAAGTTGTTTATCTATTTATCTACTTTAGCTAGTGCGTTACTAGCTTAAAACTATTGCATAAAAGGTTTAATCTATTAGAAAGCTTTGCTACGCATATAGCTAGCAACAAAGACTACTTGTTTGTCTATAGGAACCTTTTTACCCTAGAAGGTAAAGAAGAGGTTCTACTATATAAGCTAGTTGTTAAGCTTGTTGCGCTCTCTATAGTATTAATCTAGTTTGTTAACATTTATAACGCTTAAGGTGTAGACATTTCTGTCTATATCTATATCTATGCTAGAGCTGCTAGGGGTAGCGCGAGATCCTGTAGTACTTATCTTAGAGGTGTTTAAAATGTTAAGTTTTACACTTTAGACAAAGTCTATAAGTAATTGTTTAATTAGGTCTTAGAGATAAGTACGTGCAGGGGTTCTTAAAGGGGTAGTTGTCTAGTTAAAGACTGTAGCAACTAGGTTTGCAAGGAAGAGTATAGAGTAGACTATCTGTTTCGCAAGCAGGGTTAAGATATTCTAATAATAAATTTAATTAACGAAGTTAAACACGAACTATAAGGGTTGTGTTCCTGTAATCTATATACTAAGGAGATATAATACTTATTAATAAGCAACTAGAGTTAGTCTAATAAAATATATAAGGGTGCTTGTAGACAAGTATATTATACTATACTTATTAACAAGCAGTTACGTGTGTTATGCTCGTTAACGAGCAGTTACGTAATAACCCTAGGTGTTCTGTCTTTCTCTACTTGTTGTTCCTTTAGAGAGGAGTTAGGGGTTTAGTTAGATAATACTTATTACTATGCTGCTCTCTCTATATAGGATTGTAACAATAACTGTAATAAGTTGTTAAAGACTATATATTAATTCCTACTTTAAGAAGTTAGTTCGTTACTAGTATAGTATTTGTAGCTTATTTGCCTATTCTATATTATAATACAGTATTAGGTTACTAAAGACTATTAAGAATACTGCTACTTCTAAGCTATAAGCAGCTTTTTATAGTCTAAACAAGATTGAATATAATATAAAGTGTCTAAGCTACTAAGCCTTATTATTTAATAGGCAACTCTACGTTAGATAAGATAAGAAATTAATATTAGTACTCTTTAGCATCTGCTTATTATATTTAGATACAAAATTAAAAGTAACAATAGGCTACTAAAAGAGCTGTCTAGAGAACAAGTAGATAAGATAATTAAGAAAGTAGAAGCAGAAGTATAAGAAATGCAAGCTAGACACTTGCTAGAAACAGCTTATATAGTTTATACGTTAGATATAACTAAAGTGTTTACTAGAAGATAATACCTAGCTAAAGTATACTTTAAAATATCTACCTAGTAGTATAAGGTGCTATAGTTTACTATTCTACTTAAAAGTAACAATGCAGTAAAACAACATAACTAGCAACAAACACTATAGAAGTAACTGTCTAAGTAGATAAATATTTACCTTCCCTCCTTACTACAAGAGAATTATAGACAATATGCTTAATTGTAAAGTTAGCAAGAGCAAGCTCTTAGTTCTGTAATAATAGGCAGCCCTATTGTTGTCTATATTACTAGTACTAGGTCTAGTAAAAGCCTGCTATTCTTGCTACTAGCATGTTACTTAGGATATAGACAGTCTATTATTATTATTCTCTTAACTATACTTTGCTTAGATATTGTTAGAGCCTATAAGGCATTGCGTATACACGTATTAGTATAGAAATATAGTTACTATAATAAAACAGCGTCTATTATACTAGTAATACCTAAGAGCATTAGCAATAGTGTATTTATATTATTTACCTAGCGTATAAGCGCTACAGGTAAATTAGAGTAGATTATAGTTAATAACTTCTATTACATATTACTATTAAATATACAATTTTAACCTTATCTACGTAACCTTTAAACTATTACGCAGTATACTACCTGCCTTACGTTACTATTAGCAACTGTCTTATTTAATAAACAACACAACATATTCTAACTTCTTAGCATACTAAGTAATACTATAGCATTCTATAAACTAACTGTAAGAAGTAATCTACAATATAAAGTGCAGACTATTAGCAGAACTAATCTAATGTTAAATTCCTTAACTTAGGCCTAGTAGAGGTACTATATATATTAAGTCTTTAAGCTTACTAGCAATTATTTATCCTTAATCTACTTATAGAGTAATTAAGTATCTCTCTTTGTTAGTAACTAGCACTTTAGGAGAAAGCTAGTACTATACTATATTTACTAGGGTAAAATTCCTAGACATAGAGTTATTATACTCTATTTAGGCCTAGTAATTAAGTTATATAGTAGGGTAAAATTCCTAGACTAGAGTTGTTGTTCTCTATTAGGCCTAGCAATATAATCCTAGCAGATCTACTTACTATAGTAGAGCTAGAAATACTAGCAGATCTACCTATTAAGGTAGAGCTAGAAATAAAAGTCCTAGCAGATCTACTAATTATAGTAGAGCTAGAAATTAAGTCCTAGCAGATCTACTTATAATAGTAGAGCTAGAAATACAGTCCTAGCAGATCTATCTAATTAGAGTAGAGCTAGAAAATTTATACTAGCAGATCTATCTAATTAAGGTAGAGCTAGAAATTATCCTAGCAGATCTACTTATTAAAGTAGAGCTAGAAATTGTCTTAGCAGATCTACTTATAAAGGTAGAGCTAAAAAATTAAAACTAGCAGATCTACTTATAATAGTAGAGCTAGAAATACAGTCCTAGCAGATCTATCTAATTAGAGTAGAGCTAGAAAATTTATACTAGCAGATCTATCTAATTATAGTAGAGCTAGAAATTAAGTCCTAGCAGATCTACTTATAATAGTAGAGCTAGAAATACAGTCCTAGCAGATCTATCTAATTAGAGTAGAGCTAGAAAATTTATACTAGCAGATCTATCTAATTAAGGTAGAGCTAGAAATTATCCTAGCAGATCTACTTATTAAAGTAGAGCTAGAAATTGTCTTAGCAGATCTACTTATAAAGGTAGAGCTAAAAAATTAAAACTAGCAGATCTATCTATTAAGATAGAGCTAGGAAAGTTCTAGCAGATCTGTCTGTTTAGACAGAGCTAGAAATAGATATTCTAGCAGATCTACTCTTAGTAGAGCTAGAGAGAAATCCTAGTATTAAAGTATAAACTAGGTAGTTATAGCTAGTAGTCTAGCAGATCTACATTTAGTAGAGCTGAAAGATAATTTTACTAGACTATAGAAATTTACAAAGATGTATATTAGAAGTAAAAGTAATTATAGAGTTATTACACTCTATACTTTCTAGTATTTTATACCTACCTTAGATCTCTTCTATAGTATAAGGAGCTAACCTCTAAGAGAATTTGCTAGTAAAATACAAGATAGATTTAATAGAGAACAACTTCTTAAGTAGAGGTTGCAGAGTTTTTATAACCTTATTTTAGACATATTAGCTCTGTAGCAGGGCTCTAGCCTAAGCTAAAAGCGTAACCTAGAGTACTGCTAAGGCAGTGTACGCTAAGAAGCTAATACTTAGGCCTAGCCTATTACAGTACTCTTCTACTTATTTCTTGTTTATTAGCGCGCATTTTAGTTAAAACAACTTTATTACCTATTTTCTACTTTCTATATTTTTTATTATACTATGTTTTAAGCCTGCGCACCTTCCTCTTTAGACTCTACTACTATCTAATTGTTTAACTACTCTACTCTACTTAATTTTAACCATAGTGCCTCTTAAATTACCCTCTACCTTATGTTCTCCTAATAAGAAGGCGCTAGGCAAGTAAGTAAGTTGCTCCTCCCCTTCTAATCTGCTTACTTACTAACTCTTTTACTTTGTTTTAGGCCTGCAGTGCTGTCCCTACAGATTCTACTCTTTCTACTACCTACTTAGCTAAAAAGGCAAAGCTTATAATAGAGGACGTTTTCCTTTAAAACAATAAGATTAAGAACACTTTTAACAACGCCTCTGCTAATAGTCTAGCTAAGAGTTAGAGTAAGTAATTCTTATGTACTTAACGCGCTAGCAGCTATAAAGATTCTAAGGTCTGCGTTAACTACGCGTTAGCTAGCCTAGTCTGTACCTTTACTACTAGCAGCTACTCTACTAGCTGCGCTAACTATATTCTTAGCTATGCTTACTGCTATAAGATAAGTTTCTTAATTCTTACTACTTAGTGTTCTTTACTCTAGCTAACCCTCTGCTAGGCCCTGTGTAAGACTTAGAAGACTTAAAATAAGTACTATATCTTCTTATAGTTCTCTAAGAGCAACTCTACAAAGCTTCTAAATATTATTAAGCCTGTCTAAGCAGACCTTAAGAAGCGAAAGGACCTTCTGTGTTATACTAACCTTACCTCCTAGCCTACTACTTGCTTATCTGCTACTAGTTATAAGACTAAGTAGTCTAAGTATAAAGCTAAGAATAATAAGGTTAAGGCTTATCTCTTTTCTACTGTAGTCTTTGCAGAGCGCACTGCTGTTACTGCTAAGAAGGCAGTAGTCTAGGCTAAGACTCTAGTAAGTGTAAAGAAAGTAGAGGAGAAATAAAAGGACAGACTACTTTCTTTCCTAATCTAGAAGACCTAGACTAACTAGACTAGGTAATTCTAAAATAGGAAGCGTATAGCCTAAAGAGGCAAGAGGAGTAAATATAGTAATAAGATAAGATAATATAATAGACAAGTTATTATATTAAATGCTAGGTATAGAACTAAGAGAGAGGGAAAGTAAGTGTAAGGAGCTAACCTCTAAGGGAATTTGCTAGTAAAATACAAGATAGATTTAATAGAGGACAACCTCTAGGACGGAGGTTGCAGAGTTTTTATAACTCTGTTTCGGACACGTTAGCTCTGTAGCAGAGCTTTAGTCTATGCTAGGAAGCGCAAGCTAGAGTAATGCTAAGGCAGTGTACGCTGAGGAGCTAGCACCTAGGCCTAGCCCGTTACAGTAAGTAGTGTTTATACTCTACTTCTGTTCTCTCTATTACAAATTAGAAAGATCTAGAATAGTTATTACAAATAGATACTTACAAATTAAGAGTAGATTTCTAAGCAGATTGCGTAGGTAATTACACAATCTACTAGCAGATTACGTAGGTGTATACGTAACCTACTAGTAAAGGCAACGTGTTCTTAAGCTATTTATAGTAAGAAAGCTAACTCTAGATCTAGTAAAGCTATAGCTATAATAAGCACAGCTTTCTAACGCTCTCTAGTTAGGCATTCTTTAGATAGTACTTTACTAGATTAGGTAAGAGCTAAACCTAATTAGGAAAGTATCTGTATTTAGGCCTAATATATATATATTTAAGCTAAATAGCTTTAGTTGCCTTTTTAGGTAATAACTATTCCTAAAAAGTAAACTATCTAATAAAGAATATAAGAAGAAAGTCTTATAACTTTACAGTAAGCTATTTCTTTCTTTCCTTACCTGTTTTTAGAGGGTATTTGCTAATTTCTTACTTAATATAGCTTACTGTTAACTTAACGCTGCTTATGCACTTTATTTACTTTAAGGCTAACCTTTATATATATCTTAAAATCCTCCTCTCTGCTAAATAAAAGGACTTTGCCTAAATGCTTATTAAGGATATTGCTAACGCTGCTGCAGGTAATAAGGACAATAGTAGTAGCAGAGGTTCTGCTAAGAGTAGTGCTTAGGTCTTCTCTAATCTATAGCGTTTAGAATTTTCTAGCTAGATAATACCTAGGCTTATAGCTCTTCTCTTTTTATAACAATATAGCCCTTATCTAGAGTAGTCTACTTTTTAAGGTAGGCTAATACAACAAATAATCTCTTTAATAAATTAGTGCTCCTCTTCTTTACTTGTGCATATCTCCTCCTCTTGTTCCTCTCCTCCTCTTCTCTTCCCTATTAGAAGTAAGAGAGTTAGTTATACCCTTCTAGGGATTCTAACTAAAATCCTAAAGGTAGGTTCCTATTTCTATCTCTCCTGTCCCTTATTACTAACAGCTATCTATCTAAGGCTTCTAGGTCCTTATAAATGTCTTCTCTTTCCTATGTTTTAGCAGTATAGCCTTTCTATTATACTAGGTATTCTTATCTCTTGCTTCCTCTTCTAGATTGCTGTTTCTTACAGATAGAGTTAACTTTCTATTCCTTAGAGGATGTACTATTGTTGTTAGTAATAATTAAGGGGCTAGGCTAGGAGTTATTGTTTAATTGTCTGTAGAGGGGATTCTATAGGCACAACTTAAGCTAGTTAACGTAGAAGATAAGGTAGATTTTACTATTAACGTCTAGTTTAACGTTATATAAGGAGATAACTTCTATAACTATAAACTTTTAGTTTTTCTAGTCTAGCTTCCTACTTATTTAGCTGTTTAAGAACTAGTTTCCTAGCTTTAGCTAGACTTTATCTCTAACCTTTAGCTAAGGGGCTTCCTTTTAGTGTGTATTAGCCTGTTACTCTTATATCTACTAGGCCTCTGCTATCTAGGCTTTAACAAAGTTAATTGTTTTAACAAACTTTTCTACTATACTGTTAAGTTTTACACTTTAGACAAAGTCTGTAAGTAATTATTTAATTAGGTCTTAAGGATAAATACAAGAGTAGAGGGCCTAAAGAGTAAGTAGTATACGTCTAAGACCTTAGCTACTTAGGTTTGTAAGAAAGAGTATAGAGTAGACTATCTGTTTTGTAAGCAAGGTTAAGATATTCTAATAACAAAGTTAATTAACAAGGTTAAATACAAACTATAAGAGTTATATTCCTATAAACTATATACTGTAGCGATTATAAGAGCTTACTAAGCTTAACGTAAGCTGCGTAAGCTGTTACGTGTAACCTACCTAGCTTAACTGCTAAGGAGTAAGCTTGTTACGTAATGTATAATAGAACTGTGCTGTACTAGCCTATAGTTATAATTACAGTGCTAACCTATACTGTTATATTGCTTATAGGTGTTAGCAATTAGCTAGATATAAAGAGATTATAACACTATCCCTATTCTTTCTTAGATTTATCTTAAATCTTATTAGCTGTTCTTTATAAGCAGTGCCCTGCTACTTTTAGTTTCTATAGTATTATTATATCCTCTACATTCTAAAAGCGTCTGCGTCTTAGCATTAAAATCTATTGCTACAACTCTATTACGCCTATCTCTTATAATTGTTGCTTTACTGCTAGTTAAGACTGTTTTGTTATACCTTTGTTAAATTGTTTAAAGTACGCTAAATACGTTTATGTTAAACGTCTGTGTGTTAACCTATTCTAGAAGTCTTTAGATAAGACTAGGGCTAAATATAAAAAGAAAGTTAAAGAGAATAAAAAGTTGCTTTTAGACGTAATTGCGGGTTTGTTACAGAATAAGAAAATTCTAGCCTAAGCAAAGGATAGAGCCGCAAAGAAGGCTAAGTGCCTAGTAAACAAGTTAGAAGAAGCTAGTAAGAACGTTTAAGCTAAGGAGATTAACTGTCCTGCTGCAGACGTATTAGTAGGGTATTCTCTTGCTATGTAGTTAACTCTAGACCTAATTAACACTTCTGTAAACTTTAGAACTAGTTTAGAAGTTATTAGCAGTTCTTAAGGTTTGTTATAGGTTCTTATATATTTTCTAATTTAGAGTAGCCTAACTATTTAACTAGGTACTTGTTGCTGTTGCTAATATTTGTAACAGGCTAGGCCTAGGTACTAGCTCCTTAGCGTACACCGCCTCGGCATTACTCTAGCTTGCGCTTCCTAGCATAGACTAAAGCTCTGCTACAGAGCTAACGTGTCTAAAACAGAGTTATAAAAACTCTGCAACCTCTGTCCTAGAGGTTGTTCTCTATTAAATCTATCTTGTATTTTACTAGCAAATTCCCTTAGAGGTTAGCTCCTTACAATTAGATTTAATTACTAAATAAGGATTAATAAGCAAGACGTATAACAACGCCGCTAGGCGTCTAGGAGAATACGGCATTAAGCTGTGCACTAGTAACAACAATCGATTAGACGTTAGGACTAAACTCTAGAACCTTGCTACTACGTTAGTACCTAAAGAATAGCAGGAGGAGCTTCTAGCTTACGTACTAGAACGCCTAACTACCTACCTATTATAAGCAACCCTACCTAAGGCTGCAGTAGCTATTACTAACAACAAGGCCTACCCTACAACAGACTCTAACTAGGACCTATAACAGGAAGACATAGGCAAAACTATACAAAGGCTGGTTAAAGCCTAGGTCTAAGCCTACGTCGCATCTATAGGATTGCCGAACTATAGTGCAACACCCTCTACCTCTGTACAAACAGTTAACAACAGACTAAGCAAGACTATAAAGTTACCTAACGTAGGTAAGTTTAGTAGCAACTAACAAGCGTACTAGACGTTTAAGTCTTAGATAAAGGACAAGCTAAGGTCTATAGGGGACTAGGAGGCTGTCCTAGGAGTTGCCTACATGTTTAACAGGCTAGAAGGACAGGCTGCGCAGGTTAGGTTATTGTAGAAGGACTGTAACCTAATAGGTACAACTGCCTAGTTCTAGGACTTCCTAGATAAGCTGTATAAAGACTTACTATTTAAGGAGCGCTCTTAGCAGAAACTCTAAACTATTACTATAAAGAAGAGCAACTAGAGTGTTAAGTCTTTTAATGCAGAGTTTATCTAGCTAGCCTACGACGCTGCTAAAGAGGACAATACAAAGAACCTTAAGACTAGGTACATATCCGCACTCTAACCGGACCTCTAGGACAAGATAGTGTTAGTAGACATTCTAGACAACTAGGACCTCTAAAGCCTTATAGCTAGGGTCTTAGCAGTAGAGGTTAACCTCTGTAGGTCTAAAGCACTAACAAACAGCACCTTTAGACAACACACACGCAGGACAAACCTAGATAGTATAGACTAGGAACCTACTAGGGTCTACTCTAGGAAGATTAAGTCTGATAACTAACTATAAGCAGAGTAGCAGACTTAGGAAGTTATAAACTAGCAGAGAGCTGCTAACATCTGTCTAAGATGTAGAAAGAAGGGTTACTACGTAAGCAGATGCAATCTAGCCCTAGCTAAGAGACTAGAGAAAGTCTAGGTTTAGAGTGTAATTGCTAAGGTTTCTAAAACTAATAATTCTACTAATAAAGGTTTAGAAAACTAGAAACTCCTGTTTTAAGGCGTAAACAGGGGTTAAGAAAAGAAGTTATAAAGAGGAGAGAACTGTTCTAGGAGTTCTACTAGCAGTAGCTAGATAGTAAGCCTATATTACTGCATGTAATAGTATAAGATAACACTGTAGCATATACATTAATTAATACTAGGTGTTTAGCATACAGTATAGTCTCCTCTAAGTTTGTATTATAAAACAACTTCTAACGCACTCCTACGTATAGACATAAGGTATTAGGCATAGCTAGGAAAGTAACCTAAGTAACTAATATTATAAGAATAAAGATCGACATAGATAGCTACAGAGAGACCCTCTAGGTATATGTGCTAGATAGGGAAAGAGAGTACGACCTTATCCTAGGGAGACTATAGATAGACAAGAACAAGGTTACTATAGCACCGGCTAAGAAATTATTGTTTATCTACTCCTTGCAGACGCAAGTTAGAAGCAGAGAGGGCGCCTGTCCTAACTAACTGCCTAAGCCTGTTAGCCTAGAGCTGTATTAGGCGCTAAGGAAGAGGTCTAAGACAGACTAGAACATAGAGCTATTCTCTGTATTAATAGCAGATATCTAGAAGGCCCTAAAGAAGAAGGAGCTAATAGATTCTTAAGACCTTTTCCTAGAGTTCCTAAAAGATAAGTTTAGAATATTTATAAAGAAGGAAGCAGATAAGCTAGCACCTTACTGCAGATCTAATATAGATTATGCTATTAAGCTAATTAAGCAAGACAGAAAACCTATAACAGTACTATAGAGACTACTATACAACATGTCCTGCAAGGAGCTCCTAGTGCTCTAACAGCAACTTACTAGCTACTTAGATAAGAGCTTTATCTAAGTTAGCAAGTCTAGTACTTCTGCCCTAGTGCTGTTTGTTAAGAAACCTAGTAGGGGTCTTTAGTTCTATGTTGATTATTAGGCACTAAATGCGATTACTAAGAAGGACTAGTATCTACTGCCTCTAATCTATAAGACTCTCTTACAGATCTTAAAAGCAACATAGTTTACTAAGGTAGACGTTATCTAAGCCTTCTACAAGATTAGGATTGCTAAGGGGGATAAATAGAAGACAGCCTTTTAGACAAGATTTAGACTCTACAAGTAGCTAGTAACGCTATTTAGGTTAGCTAATGCTCTAAGTACGTTCTAGCAGTATATTAACTAGGTCTTAAGAGAGTACTTAGACGAATAGTGCTCTGCCTACGTAGACAATGTGTTAATCTACTCTAGCAGCACCTAAGAGGAGCATAAGGCTAAGGTTAAGGAAATTGTCTAGAAGCTAGGAGCTGCAGGGTTGCACCTTAACGTAGGAAAGAGCAAGTTTTCTATTAAGAGCACTAAGTATTTAGGATTTATTATTAAGGCTGGTAAGAGCATCTAGATAGACCCTGTAAAGGTTGCCGCTATAAAGTTATAGAAACCTCTAAAGACAGTAAAAGGAATCTAGAGCTTTCTAGGGTTTGCGAACTTCTATTAACAGTTTATTAGCTAGTTTTCTAGCATAGCAGAACCTCTTACTTGCTTAACGGGAAAGAACGCAACCTTTAAGTAGGGGGAACCCTAGCAGCATGCCTTTAATGCTATAAAAGCTGCATTTACTAGAGAACTAGTACTTGCGAACTTTAACCTAGACCTAGAGATAGTACTAGAGTGTAACGCGTCGGGATAGGCAACAGGAGGAGTACTATCCTAATATAGAAAAGACAAGGTACTCTGTACGGTAGCATACTTCTTAGCTAAGAATTCTAAGGCAGAAGTAAACTACACTATTTACAACAAGGAAATGCTTGCAGTAATTAAATGCCTCTAAGAATAGAGCACAGAGCTAAAACAAGTAAAGAGATTTATAGTTGTTACTAATTATAAAAACTTAGAGTACTTCTGTAAGGCCTAACTCCTTTCTAAAAGACACGTCTGTTAGTCTAGCCTTCTTAGCTAGTTTAACCTTACCTTTACCTACAGACCTAGTAAGGTTAATAACTAAGCAGATGCACTCTTAAGGAAAGAGGAGGACGTCCTCCTATCTACAGGAGATAAGAGGACTAAGACTAGACAGTTTTAACTATTAAAACTATTTGCGCAAGTAGTAAAGACTAGCCTAGAAGACGACTCTGCTAACAACATACAGGTTTTCTCCTTAGAACTACATAGAGCAGACTAACTCCTCCCTGTAACCCCTCTAAATAAAGAGCTACAGGAGAACTGCTACAAGAAACTAGAACAAACGCGTAAGGAGACGCCTCTAGCTAGGAACTTAGAACTATATAACAGTATTAAAGAATTTAAAACACTTTAGAAAAACGCTGCTAAGAACAATAAGACTTACTAGCTTGCTAAGTCTTCTATCTCTTTAGGAGCCTAGAAGTTTTCTATGTAGCTTAACCTTAAAGTTTCCCTCTTTAAGTGCTCTGTAGATAACAGAGACTAACTATACTACTACAGAAGAGTATAGGTTCTAAACTCTAATGCCCTTAGGACTAAGATTATTAACAACGCCTATTATTCTCTAATCGCAGGTTATCTAGGACAGGGAAACATATATACAATTCTCTCCTAAGCCTACTTCTAGCTAGGGATGTTAACTACCTTATAACAGTATATAGAGAACTGCAACATCTATAGAAGGATAAAGCTATAGAGGGAACTAAAGCAGGGACTCCTTAAACTCCTCCCTTTACCTAATAGGATTTAGAAGGAAATCTCTATAGACTTTATAACAGACCTACCTAAGAGTAAGGGTAACTATAACCTTATAGTTGTTACAGACAGACTCTCTAAGGACATTATCCTAGTCCCTCTGCTAGACCTGTTAGTAAAGACAGTTACCTGTGCTTTTATATCTAATATAGTAGGCTATTACTAGTTGCTTAACGCAATTGTCAGGCTATTACTAGTTGCTTAACGCAATTGTAATTTTTAGCAGTTAGCAACTTCTAGTAGACAATGTGCTAACTGCTGAAAATTACGCAGAGACTCTCTACGGCCTTTTACCCCTAAATAGACAGGAGCACTAAACGTATAAACTCTGTAGTAGAAGCCTACTTAAGAGCCTATATTAACTAGGCTTAGGATAATTAGTCTGCTTAGGTGCCTATAGCCTAGATTGCGATTAAAGGACAGGTAGCTATATCTACAGAGTTTAGCCCTTTTTTCCTCTAGCACGGTTACAACGTAGATCTAGTCTAGATAGACCTAGACTTAGCAGCAGAGTTGTTGCACTAACACGTAAGGGAACCTACTAGAGCTGCAGCAAGTATAGTGTAGAAGTTTGCTAAAATAATTAACTTTGTTAAAGCCTAGATAGCAGAGGCTTAGTAGGTATAAGAACAGTAAGCTAATGCATACTAAAGAGAAGCCCCCTAGCTAAAGGTTAGGGACAAAGTCTAGCTAAAGCTAGGAAATTAGTTCTTAAACAGCCGAGCAAGCAGGAAACTAGACTAGAAGAACCGAAAGTTTACAGTTGTAGAAGTTATCTCTCTGCATAACGTTAAACTAGACGTTAATAGTAAAGTCTATCCTGTTTTCTACGTTAACCGGCTTAAGTTGTGCCTACAGGACCCTCTTTATAGACAATTAAACAACGACCCCTAGCCTAGCCCCCTAGTTATTACTAACAACGATAGTACATCCTCTAAAGAATAGAAAGTCGACTCTATCTGTAGAGAAAGACGATCTAGAAGAGGGGGTAAGAGACGTAAATACCTAGTATAATAGGAAGGCTATGTTAGTAAAACATAGGAAAGGAAGGACGTTTGCAAGGACCTAGAAGCCCTAGACAGATAGCTGTCTGTAATAAGGGATAGGAGAGATAGGAATAGGAACTTGCCTCTAGGCTTCTAATTAGAACCCCTAGAAGGGCATAACTAACTTTCTTACTTTTAATAGAGAAAGAAGGAGAGGAGTAGGAAGTAGAGACAAGTATAGGTAAGAGAAGGAGCACTAGTTAGTTAGGGAGATTATTTGTTGTATTAGTCTATCCTAAAGGATAGGCTACCCTAGAGGGGGACTATATTGTTATAAAGGAAAAGAGCTAGAAGCCTAGGTATTATCTAGCTAAGAAAATCCTAAACGCTGTAGATAAGAGAAGACCTAATCACTGCCCTTAGCAGAACCTCTGCTACTACTGTTATCCTTGTTACCTATAGCAGCGTTAGTAACGTTCTTAATAAGTATTTAGACAAAGTCCTTGTGTCTAGCAGTAGAGAGGATCTTAAGATGTGTACAGAGGTTAGCCTTAAAGTAGGTAAAGCGCGCAAGCAGTATTAAGTTAACAGTAAGCTATATTAAGCAAGGAATTAGCAAATACTCTAGAAAACAGGTGCAAAAAGAGGGGAATAACTTACTAGAGTCTTAATCTAGACTACTGCCTTCTTAGCAGCAACAGCAGTGCGCTCTGCAAGGACTACTGCAGCAGAGGGATAGGCCTTAATCTTATTAACCTTAGCCTTATACTTAGACTACTTAGTCTTGTAACTAGTAGCAGGCAAGTAGGCGTTAGGCTAGGATGCAAGGTTAGTGTAACGCAGAAGGTCCTTGTGCTTCTTAAGGTCTACCTAGATAGGCTTAACAACTTGCAGGAGCTTTACAGAGTTGCTCTTAGCAAACTGCAAGAACACATAGTACTTGTTTAGAGTCTTCTATGTCTTACGTAGGGCCTAGCAGACAGTTAGCTAGGGAAGAGAACACTAAGAAACAAGAAGCAGAAACTTACCTTATAGCAGCAAGAATAGCTAAGAATGCAGGGAGCGCAGCTGGTTAAGCAGCTGCTAGCAGTAAAGGTGCAGACCTGTCTAGATAACGCATAGCTAACGCAGACCTTAGGATCTACAAAGCTGCCAGCGCGTTAGGTACGCAGGGACTACTTACCTAGAACCCTAGACTAATTGTTAGCAGGAACATTGTTAAAGGCTTCCTTAATCTCCTTGTCCTCTAGCTTAACGTCTTCTGCTGTAAGCCTTGCCCTCTTAGTTAAGCAAGTAGTAGGAGGGGCAGGATCTGCAGGAGCAGCGCTGCGGGCCTAGGCAAGGTAAAAGAGTTAGTAAATAGGCATATTACAGGTAGGGATAGAACAACTTACTTGCTTGCCTAGCGCCTTCTTATAGGGCAAACGCGACGCAGTTAGTAATCTAGGAGGCGCTATTGTCGAAATTAAGCAGGGTAGGGCAACTAAACAATTAGGTAGTAGTAGAATTATAAGAGGAAGGCGCGCGGACTTAAAACGTAGTACAACAGAGAATGCAGAAAGTAGGGAGTAGGTAATAGAGTTGTTTTAACTAAGGCGCGCGCTAATAAACAAAGGATAAGTAGAGGGGTACTATAACAGGCTAGGCCTAGGTGCTAGCTCCTTAGCATACACTGCCTTAGCATTACTTTAGCTCGCGCTTCCTAGTATAGACTAAAGCTCTGCTACGGAGCTAACGTGTCTAAAACAGAGTTATAAAAACTCTGCAACCTCTGTCCTAGAGGTTGTCCTCTATTAAATCTATCTTGTATTTTACTAGCAAATTCCCTTAGAGGTCAGCTCCTTACATATTACAATGCTGTATTATTTTTTTAACTTCCTACTTATTGTTAATATTAACCTAGTAGTAGAAGTCCTTCTAGATTAGCGTTCTAGGGTTAGCTAGTTCTAACAGTAATATATAGAACACTAGGTAAATCTTTGCATTCTTAGGCAGAGCAAGTCTGTAGTTAACTAGGCTTATCTGCTTAGAAATAAAAAATAGTCTAACTTTAACGTAATCTAGTTTTTTTTATAAGTCTTTGTATTTAAAGGTTTTTTATAAAGAGATAGACTTTATCCTCTTCTTTTAGCTAAGATACTGTTTTTTGTTTCTAGTTAATATAAGAGATTACTTATTCTTAAGCCTTACTAATGTTTTCTAGCATTTTCTTATGTACTTCCTTTAGTTTCTAAACTAAGGAGATTGCTAATTCTGTCTGTACTAGCGTATCTAGTGCTCTAGTAAAGAGATTTAGGTGTCTTCTGTAATTTAAGAAGAACAGTATTATGCTTATTACTTCTAATAACTTATTATTATATGCAATTTGTGCTATAAGTAATAGCAAGACCTAGTTGTCTTACTGCTAGTTACTGTATATTTATAGAAATATTTCTATAGTCTAATTTATGCGTTTAGTTTATCTGTCTGTCTGTAGATAATAGGCTGTAGATAGCTTCTTCTTAGTACTAATAGCTGCTAACAGTGTAGTCTAATAGTTTAACGTAAAGAGCTTGTCTCTATTGCTAATAATTAATTTAGAAATGCTGTAATGCCTAATAACTTAATCTAGGAATACTTAAGTAAGCTGCTCTGCAGTATAGCTGTGTTAGAAGGGTATTATTTCTGCAGCTTTTGTAAATCTGTCTACTACTATAAAGATAGAGTTATAGCTGTATCCTATAACAGAGTCTTTAGAGATAGGCAGTTGTGTAACAAAGTCTATTATAATGTTTATCTAAGAAGCTATAGGTAGCTCTATTACCTGTACTTCTCTGTATTTAGTGTATGTGCTATGCTTGTTCTTCTAGTAATCTATATAATCCTTAATATACTTAGTAACCTTGTTCTTTATATTTAGGAACTTATAGTGTCTTTTAATAAGTTCTATTATTCTTATAACACTAGGGTGTCTGTAAAGCAGGTTATTATAGTAACTAGCTATAATTTCTTTCTATAATTCTTCTAGTACTCTTAATAGGATGCGTTGTTCTGCTTAAACCTGCATTATATTATTAAGCTGCTGTAATAGTTCTAATAATCTATCCTTGTTAACTCTAAGTATAGCGTACTTATTAATTATCTTAGTTTCTGCAAGATTATGTTGTTAACTAAGTGCATTAGCTCTACTATTGTTCTTTTCTAGCGTGTACAGGATCTTAAATTTGTACTAGCTTAGTAGTTCTGCCTATTAAACCTGTCTTTAATTAAGTACCTTAGTTATAGTAAACTGCACTAGGTTCTTATAGTCTGTGTAGATAGTAAGGTCTAAGCAACTTTCTGCGTAAACTTGCTAATATTCTAGTGCTAATACAATTACTAAGAGTTCTTTATTATGCACATTGTAGTATTCTTTAGGTCCTATAAACTTGCGTAAGTAATAGGCAATTAGGTGCTATAGTCTATCTTGTTCCTAAGTTGTGTATGCTCCTAATGCTAAATCTAAGGCATTAGTTTTAAGTTAGAGCGGTTTTCTGCTCTTAAATGTAATTATAGTAGGTAGCTCTACGTACGCTTATTTAAGCAACTAAAATACGTCTTTCTACGCTTATTTCTACTTAAATAGTACGTCCTTCTGCATAAGCTTAGTAAGTAGTAAGGCTCTAAGAGAGTAGTCTTTAATAAAGCGTTAGTTAAAGTTAATAAACCTAAGGAACTCTTAAATGTTCTTAACAGTTTTAGGTGTTAGCTAATCCTTTACTACTTATATCTTTATCTTGCTTATCTTAACTCTGTACCTTCCTACAACATAGCTAAGGAACTCTACTTTGTCTTTGTGCTATTTGCACTTCTCTAGCTTTAGCCTAAGGTCTGCTTTTACTAAGCATTCTAACACTTATTATACGTAGACCTTATATTCTTCTAGTGTCTTACTGTACACTAGGATATTGTTAAGGTAGGCTACTATAGTAATGTCTAGGTGTACTTACAGTATATTGTTAATAAGAGCCTAGCAGACTGCTAGTGTATTAGTTAGCCTAAATAGCATAACTGTGTACTTGTAATATCTATAACAGGTTCTAAACGCTGTTTTCTATTCTTTGCCTTTCTTTATACGTATTAGGTTATACGCTCTGCGTAAGTTAAGTGCAGTAAAGAACTTTGCTCCTAATAACTAGTCTTATAGTTCTGTTATATTAGGTAGTAGATACTAATTCTTAATAGTAATGTTGTTAAGCTTTTAGTAATTAATGCAAAGTTGTAGTTTACTGTCTTTCTTTAGTGCAAATAGAATAGAGAATCCTACTAGGGATTTAGATTTTCTAACAAATCTTTTTACAAGGTTCTCCTTAATGTTGTCTCTTCGTATCTTAAGTTCTTTTTTTAATAACTAGTATATAGGCCTAAAGGGTAGTTCTTTCCCTTCTTAGAGCTTAATCTTACAATCCTAAGATTAGTACTTAGGTAGCGCTTTTGCAGATAGCTCTTCTTTAAACATCTAGGCGTACTAACAGTACATATCTAGTATAGCAGAAGGTGCACTGTTTTTCTTTTTAATTGTTGTAGTAGAGCTTTCTAGGTCTACGCAATTAACTGCTCTATCTTAGCATGTCTAATAGTTTAAAGAGATGTTGTTAATCTCCTTCTTATCTTCTAACTCTAGCATAGGTTGCGTAGGCTAGCGTGCAGTTGTGCTGTATCTGCATCCTTTAAACAAAAGCTGTTAATCTTTCTAATTAATCTATAGGTTGTGCTTTTATAACTATAGTAATTCTAATATAACATTGTAAGTAGCCGTACTTAGGACGTCTAGCAATATTAACTTATAGTGTCCTTGTATCTAGAGGGGTTAGCACTTAACTTTGTATGTTATAACTGCTTCTCCTAGCATTAGTTCTCTATTAGCTACTTAGAGCTAATATAAGTGTTCCTTGCGTAAGAGGCGTAGTCTAGCTAGCTATACTCTGCGTAAGGAAACGTAGTTCTCTTATGCTCTTAAGTCTAAGAGTGCTAATAGCTTCTTCCTATTTAATATAATAAGGAGCTTAATAAGGTTATAGGTCCTAATAGAGTTAATAGCAAGACTCTAGGTGCTCTTAGTTGTCCTTCTAAAAAAGACTCCTTATCTGTTCTAAATCCTTTAAACTCTTTTATACCTTAGTGTTTCTTATATCTAGAGTTAAGATATAACTACTAGTATTTGTTAAAGCAGTTGCTGTTAATTAGTAGCTATATCTGTATTGCTACAGTTAGATTACTGTCTCTAGAGAAGACAACGTAGTCGCGTTTATTAATTAAATAAATGTTATAAAAGTTGTTAGTGCACTTATACTATTGTACTTAACAGCAGTTATAGAGCAAGAGAAAGTATCCTATTCTTAACTTATCTTTATAGTGCGTTGCGCATCTGTTGTCTCTATATATAGTCTATAAAAGGTTTACGTGTTTAGAGTTATAGGAATCTAAGATGTACTATATACAAAGATTAACAGCAGCTAAAGATAGCTAGCTTATTATTTGTTTCTGTGTGCGTCCTAGTTCTTAGTTGCACTAGTTTTCTTCCTCTAATTTATTATTAATTTTATTAACAGTGCGCTAGCAGTTATAGAGGTCTGCTTTAAGTTCTCTAATTATTATGTTAATACTGCGTTATAGTCTAACGTGCTTAAGTAGTAGTGTTAGTTAGCATACAAGGGATTAGTATATATTATAGTATACGTTGTTGTTTTTGTTACGCTCTTGTTCTTATTAAGTGCAGTAGTATTCCTTATAGCAGTGTTAGCGTGCTAATCTAGATCTAACCTAAGCTAGAGTTCTTCTTATTGTGTTTAGGAAGTTGTCTATCTTGTTTTAATATTCTTGCAATTTCTTATAAGGTGTTGCTACGCGCTTAGGAGGCTTAATATATTCTATATTATCCTTAGGACTAGACTCTAGATCTTCTATAAGTTGTTCTACTTTATTAGTTATTACTTTCTATTTATTACTAGCATCTGTGTCTTTATAACAACAGGATAGTACGTTAACTTGCTAAAGAACCTTGTTCTTTATATAGTAGTCTCTAGCAAAGTAGCCTGTCTTGCTATAGTTATAACAGGTCTTATTATTCTTATTGCCTAAGTTGTTACTTCTCTTACTTTTATTATTCTAGCGTCCTAGTAGGCTTAGTCCTTTGTTAAGGTTTAAGAGGTCTATAGCTTTAGGTCTATAGTACCTACTCTGTATGTTGTTATAAGTGCGCCTACTACTATTAGGCTAGTAGTTATTACAGTTGCCTTAATTTCCTTAGTTTAAGTTGTTGCGCTACTAGTTTTATAGTAGTAGGCAGTTGTTAACCTTAGTTATAACGCGCGCCCTAGAGTTGTCCTTTAATTCTATCTAAAGCTTGTATAGCTTAGTATTAATGCTAATTGCCTTGTTAATTAACTTGTCTAAGGTGTCTGTACTAGCGCTAGTGTGTATTAGTTCTTCCTTAACTTTAGGCTTTAGTTCTTATTAAAACATAGTAATTAGCGCAGTATTGTTCTAATTAGTGTTAGCAGCAAGCTGCTAAAATTCTGCAGCGTAATTAGCAGCTAACCTATCTTGTCTAATCCTCTAGATGTTGTGTTAAGTAAGGTAGAGTTTATTAGAGACTCTAAAGATTAGTTTAATCTTTTCCTTAAATAGGTTAAAGTCTGTTATCTACTTATCTACTTCCTTAGGCGCATTGCCTGCTTAGTGTTGTTGCACAAAGAGCTTAATCTAGGTAAACGCCTTTCTTTGCATGTAACTAGCTACAAGAATTACTTGTTTAATCTTAGAGACTCTCTTGCCTTAGAAGGTAAAGAAGAGGTTCTACTAGAAGAGCTAGTTATTAAGCTTGTTGCGTTCTTTATAATAGGGATTAGGCTTATTAACGTTTATAGTGCTAGTAGTAACGTTTGCATCTATATTAACGTTACTAGACGTAGAGTTGCTAGGGGTAGCGTAGGTTCCTAAAGTACTTATTTTAGGAGTGTTTAAAATGTTAAGTTTTACACTTTAGACAAAGTCTGTAAGTAATTGTTTAATTAGGTCTTAAGGATAAATACAAGAGTAGAGGGCCTAGAGAGTAAGTAGTATGCGTCTAAGACCTTAGCTACTTAGGTTTGCAAGAAAGAGTATAGAGTAGACTATCTGTTTCGCAAGCAGAGTTAAGATATTCTAATAACAAAGTTAATTAACAAGGTTAAACACAAACTATAAGAGTTGTATTCCTATAAACTATATACTGTAGCAATTGTAAGAGCTTGCTAAGCTTAACGTAAGCTGCGTAAGCTGTTACGTGTAACCTACCTAGCTTAACTGCTAAGAAGTAAGCTTGTTACGTAACGTGTAATAGAACTGTGCTGTACTAGCCTATAGTTGTAATTACAGTGCTAACCTATACTGTTATGTTGCTTATAAGTGTTAGCAATTAGCTAGATATAAAGAGATTATAACATATACTTACTATATCTTTAGTAGGTTTCTTTGTATATTAGTGCAATAGCTTTGTAGTTAAGTCTAGGTCTATCTATACTAGATCTATATTATAACTATACTAGAGGAAGAAAGGGCTAAAGCTAGTAGATATAGCTACTTATCCTTTAACTGCAATCTAGGCTACAGGCACCTAAGCAGCCTAATTATTCTAGGCCTAGTTAATATAGGCTCTTAAGTAGGCCTCTACTATAGAGTTTATATATTTAGTGCTCTTGTTAGTTTAAGAGTAGAAGGCTATAGAGAGTCTCTGTGTAATTTTTAGTAATTAACACATTATCTGCTAGAAGTTACTAAGGAATTATGTTTCTTAATTAGAAATAATTACGTTAGGCGACTAATAGTAAGCTACTACATTAGATATAAATGTATAGGTAACTGTCTATACTAATAGGTTTAGTAGAGGGACTAGAATAATATTCTTAGAGAGTCTGTCTATAACAACTATAAGGTTATAGTTACTCTTACTTTTAGGTAGATCTGTTATAAAGTCTATAGAGATTTCCTTCTTAATCCTATTAAGCAAAGAGAGGGGTTTAAGAAGTCTCTGCTTTAGTTCTCTCTAAAGCTTTGTTCTCCTATAGATATTACAGTTCTCTACGTACTAACGTAGAGTAGTTAACATCTCTAGCTAGAAGTAGGCTTAGAAGAGGATTGCATACATGTTCTCTTGTCCTAGATAGCTTATAATTAAGGAGTAGTAGGCCTTATTAATAATCCTAGTTCTAAGGGTGTTAGAGTTTAGAACCTATACCCTCTTGTAGTAGCATAGTTAGCCTTTATTATCTACAGAACACTTAGAGAGGGAAACTTTAAGGTTTAGCTATATATAAAACTTCTAGGCTCCTAAAGAGATAGAGGACTTAGCTAGTTAGTAAGTCTTATTATTCTTAGCAGCGCTTTCCTAAAGTGTTTTAAATTCTTTAATGCTGTTATATAGTTCTAAGCTTCTAACTAGAGGCGTCTCTACACGCGCCTAGTCTAGTTCCTTATAGTAGTCCTACTAAGGTTCTTTATTTAGAAGTGTAATAGAGAGACGTTAGTCTGCCCTATATAGTTCTAAGAAGAAGACTTGTATATTGTTAACAGAGTTGTCCCCTAGGCTAGTCTTTACTACTTATACAAATAGTTTTAACAGCTAAAACTGTCTAGTCTTAGTCCTCTTATCTCCTGTAGATAGAAGGACATTCTTCTCTTTCTTTAAGAGTGTATTTACTTAGTTATTAACCTTACTAGGCCTGTAGGTAAAGGTAAGGTTAAATTAGCTAAGAAGGCTTAACTATTAGATATATCTTTTTAAGAGAAGTTAGGCTTTATAGAAGTACTCTAGGTTTTTATAATTAGTAACAACTATAAATCTCTTTACTTACTTTAGCTCTATGCTCTATTCTTAGAGGCACTTAACTACTACTAGCATTTCCTTATTATAGATAGTGTAGTTTACTTCTACCTTAGAGTTCTTAGCTAAGACGTATACTACTGTATAGAGTACCTTGTTTTTCTTATACTAGGATAGTACTCCTCCTGTTGCTTATCCTAACGCGTTATACTCTAGTACTGTTTCTAAATCTAAGTTAAAGTTTTGTAACAAGCCACGATAGAATTGTTTAGTGTTGTAGTGTTCCGGAACTATCCTTAGTTTGTATTAGTCTCGCCCTTAGCGAAGGTGCGCAAAACCTGCGCCGCACGCCATCCTTAGGGGGACAAGTATTATTCTTACTATTGAATACACCTATTGCTAT
Source organism: Ascochyta lentis (assembly GCA_004011705.1). Classification (NCBI taxonomy): domain Eukaryota; kingdom Fungi; phylum Ascomycota; class Dothideomycetes; order Pleosporales; family Didymellaceae; genus Ascochyta; species Ascochyta lentis. Next base: position 1,986,779 of record RZGK01000006.1, read on the forward strand.
CCCTCCACTATCTATCCCTAGTGTGAAGCAAGTACTATTGCCTATAACCAGAACCTCACAAGTTTACAAGTACTAGTTCTTTAGTAAATACAGCTTTTATAGCATTAAAGGCCTGCTATTAAGGTTCTCCCTACTTAAAGATTATGTTCTTTCCTGTTAAGCGTGTAAGAGGCTCTGCTATACTAAAGAACTAGTTAATAAACTATTAGTAGAAGTTTGCAAACCCTAAGAAGCTCTAGATTCTTTTTACTATCTTTAGAGGTTTTTATAACTTTATAGTAGTAATCTTTACAGAGTCTATCTAGATGCTCTTACTAGCTTTAATAATAAATTCTAAATACTTAGTGCTCTTAATAGAGAATTTGCTCTTCTCTATATTAAGGTGCAACCTTATAGCTCTTAGCTTCTAGATAATTTCTTTAACCTTAGCTTTGTATTCCTCCTAGGTACTGTTAGAGTAGATTAACATATTATCTATATAAGCAGAGCACTATTTATCTAAGTACTCTCTTAAGACCTAGTTAATATACTGTTAGAACGTACTTAGAGTGTTAGCTAGCCTAAATAGTGTTACTAACTACTTATAGAGTCTAAATCTTGTCTAGAAAGCTGTTTTCTATTTATCTCTCTTAGCAATTCTAATCTTATAGAAAGTCTAGATAACATCTACCTTAGTAAACTATATTGCTTTTAATATCTATAATTTATTTAGTTTAGAAAGACACAACAAAGAGAGGTATACAGCAAAAAGCACTAACTAAAACAAGCCTAATCCCTCTGCCTGTAGCACTAAAATCGTGACATTAATATCTATAAGAGAGTCTTATAGATTAGAAGTAGTAGGTACTAGTCTTTCTTAGTAATTGCATTTAGTGCTTAGTAATTAATATAAAACTAGAGGCCTTTGCTAGGTTTCTTAATAAACAGCACTAGAGTAGAAGCGCTAGATTTGCTAACTTCGATAAAACCCTTGTCTAAGTAGCTAGTAAGTTGTTGTTAGAGTACTAAGAGCTCTTTGTAGGACATATTGTATAGAGATCTCTATAGTACTATTATAGGTTTACTATTCTACTTAATTAGCTTAATTACATAGTCTATGTCTAGGCTGTAATAAAGCGCTAGTTTGTCTGCTTCTTCTTTTATAAACGTTCTAAACTTATCTTTTAGGAACTCTAGAAGAAGGTCTTAGGGATCTAATAGTTCTTTCTTCTTTAGAGCCTTCTAAATATCTGCTATTAATATAGTAAACAGTTCTATATTTTAGTCTGTCTTAGACCTCTTTCTTAGCACCTAGTACAACTCTAGGCTAACAGGCCTAGGTAGTTAATTAGGACAAGCGCCTTCTCTACTTCTAACTTGTGTCTATAAGAAGTAGATAAACAACAACTTCTTAGCTAGTGCTATAGTAACTTTGTTCTTATCTATCTACAGTCTCCTTAGGATAAGGTTGTACTCTCTTTCTTTGTCTAGTATATAAGCCTAGAGGGTCTCTCTATAACTATCTATGTTAATTTTTATTCTTACAATATTAGTTACCTAGATTACTTTCTTAGCTATACCTAATACTTTACGTCTATATATAGGAGTGCGTTAGAAGTTGTTTTATAATATAAACTTAGAGGAGACTATACTATATATTAAACACCTAGTATTAATTAATATATATGCTATAGTGTTGTCTTGTACTATTACATGCAGTAATATAGGCTTGCTATCTAGCTACTACTAGTAGAGCTCCTAGAATAGTTCTCTTCTCTTTATAACTTCTCTTCCTAACCTCTATTTACGCCTTTTAACAGGAGTCTCTAGTTTTCTAAACCTTTATTAGTTAAATTATTAGTTTTAGAAACTTTAGTAATTACGCTCTTAACCTAGACTTTCTCTAGTCTCTTAGCTAGAGCTAGATTATATCTACTTATATAGTAACCTTTCTTTCTGCACCTTAGGCAGACGTTAGCAGCCTTCTGCTAGTTTATAACTTCCTAAGACTGCTACTCTGCTTATAGTTAGTTATTAAACTTAATCTTCCTAAAGTAGACCTTAGTAGGTTTCTAGTCTATACTATCTAGGTTTGCTCTTTGTGTATGTTGTCTAAAGGTACTGTTTATTAGGGCCTTAGTCCTACAGAAGTTAACCTCTACTACTAAGACTCTAGCTATAAGGCTTTAGAGATCCTAGTTATCTAGAATGTCTACTAATACTATCTTATCTTAGAGGTCTAGTTAGAGTGCTAATATATACCTAGTCTTAAGGTTCTTTGTGTTATCCTCTTTAGCAGCGTTGTAGGTAAGCTAGATAAACTCTATATTAAAAGACTAAACACTCTAGTTGCTCTTTTTTATAGTAATAGTCTAGAGTTTCTACTAAGAACGCTCCTTAAATAGAGAGTCTTTATACTACTTGTCTAGGAAGTTCTAGAACTAAGCAGTTGTGCTTATTAGGTTACAGTCCTTTTATAATAAACTAACCTATATAGCTTATCCTTCTAGCCTATTAAATATATAAGCTACTTTTAGGACAGCTTCGTAGTCCTCTATAGACTTTAACTTGTCCTTTATCTAGGACTTACACGTCTTATAGGCACGTTAATTGCTGCTAAACTTGCCTACGTTAAGTAACTTTATAGCCTTGCTTAGCTTGTTGTTAATTACTTATACAGAGGTAGAGGGTGTTATACTATAGTTTAACAGTCTTATAAATGCAATATAGGCTTAAACCTAGGCCTTAACTATTCTTTGTATAGTTTTACCTATATCTTCTTATTATAGTTCCTAGTTAGAGTCTGTAGTAGGGTAGGCCTTAGTGTTAGTAATAGTTACTGCAGCCTTAGGTAGAGTTACTTATAATAGGTAAGTAGTTAGGCGTTCTAGTACATAAGCTAGTAGCTCTTCCTACTATTTATTAGGTACTAACGTAGTAGCAAGGTTCTAGAGTTTAGTCCTAACGTTTAATTAATTATTATTACTAGTGCACAGCTTAATACTGTACTCCCTTAGACGCCTAACAGCGTTGTTATACGTTTTGCTTATTAATTCTTATTTAGTAATTAAATGTAATTATAAGGAGCTAACCTCTAAGAGAATTTGCTAGTAAAATACAAGATAGATTTAATAGAGAACAACCTCTAGGGCAGAGGTTGCAGAGTTTTTATAACTCTGTTTTAGACATATTAGCTCTGTAGCAGGGCTCTAGCCTAAGCTAAGAGCGCAAGCTAGAGTACTGCTAAAGCAGTGTACGCTAAGGAGCTAACACTTAGGCCTAGCCTGTTATATATAGATTAAGAGGGTAAAATCTATATCTCTTTATAATCTATATAAGAGATAGTTTACTAGTTGTACTAGTAAGACAACTACTTAAAATAGAGTAGTTATAAAGAAGATAACTTTTCTTCTTCTTCTTCTTCTTATAAGTAGAGATATAGAAACGTCTATACCTACTAATTAAACATCTATTAGTAATAGTAACATTGTTTACTACTACTACATTTAACAAAGACTTATAACGTCGAAATGTTTAAAGAAGAAGAAAGATAAATCTAAGAAAGCTTCTTAGATTTAAGAATTAATCTTTAAGAAGACTTAATTAAATTAATTAAGCTTCTAATTAGAAAGACTTAGAATAAAGCATCTAAATTGCTAAAAGCTTATTCTAAGCTAAACTTAAATTCTAAGAGAATCTAAATTGCTTTAATATAGAATTTAGTATAATAAGTCTAAATTGCTATTAAAGATATAGACTTTCTAAATTGTCTCTACAACCTATATCTTATCTAATAAAGATTAACGTAATCCACCATCGAGTTGGCCACCCCATCGAGTTGGCCACTCAATGCCAAGACCTATTAAACTTCTCAACCACCTACAATGCAACCACAACCAGATATAGGATTACTTTCCTATAAAGAGAGGGTAATCCTCGCTATCCAATTACTTAAATCTAACGCGTCACTAAGCCTTAGGCACGTTGCTTCAGTGTACAGGGTGTCTCGGAGTACCCTGACGAACCGACGCGTTGGAATGCATTCCCAACGCGATACCCACCCCAACCGATCAAATCTCACCAAGAGCAAAGAGGAGAGTCTTGTTGCACGTATAAGGGACCTATCTCTTTGTAGATTTGCCCCCTCTTACGCTGAAGTACGCAGTATAGCTGATCAATTGTTAGCTGTACGCGCCGGCACCTGTGTCGGCATCAACTAGGTAGAACGCTTTATCTTACGTCAACCACAAATCAAATCTCAGCTATCACGACCTAGAGACTACCGTAGGGTCCTGTGCAGCAACCCTGCAATTATTAAGCTATGGTTTAAGCTAGTAGCCAGCGTAAAAGCTAAGTATAGTATCCTTAATAAAGATACCTACAACTTCGACAAGACTAGGTTCTAGATAGGCGTAGGGGGGTCTATTAAGGTAGTCACTGCAGCAGAGATTCGTCTCAACCCTATTAGACGCTAACCTGGTGATCGTGAGTAGGTTACTCTAATCGCTGCCGTCAGTGCAGGTGGCTAGCTCGTCCTACCTTTCTTTATCTTTAAAGGAAAGAACCACAACTAAGCCTAGTATTACAATAATCCTAAGGACTAGAGGATTGCTGTATCTAATAATAGCTAGACTACTAATAAAGTAGGGATTGCCTGGCTTCAGCACTTTATTAAGCATACTACTCAGCGTACAGTTAGTAGTCACTAGCTGCTTATCCTTAATAGCTATGAGTCCTACAACTCAATCAGATTCCAGGATATCTGCAAGGAGAATAATATTATTACCCTCTGTATGCCTGCGCACGCCTCCTATATCCTACAACCCCTAGACGTTAGGTGCTTCTCTCCCCTGAAGCGTGCGTATAAGAAGGAAGTAGAAGCCCTAGCAAACAGCCACATTAACTATATTAACAAGCTAGCATTCCTAGCAGCGTTTCTAGCAGTATACTAAGGTGTTTTCTTGTCAGATAACATCAAAGCTAGATTCAGAGCTACTGGTTTAGTGCCCCTAGACCTAGGAGCGGTGCTATTAAAGCTGGAGATTAAGCCTTAAACGCCGTTACTACTGCTGCCTACCACCCCCTAGGACCCTAGGACCCCTAGCAACGCCTTTAAATTACAGGCCTAATCTACGCTAATTAAGAACTGTATTTAAACCTATACTAGGTCCTCTCTAACAGCGCTTGTAACCATAGTGCAGCAGATACAGAAAGGTGCAGAAATGCTAGTGCACACTAGAACCATTTTAGCTGGTAAGATTGTTAAGCTTTAAGCTGCCAACGCTGCTGCAGCTAAGCGTAGAAGCCGAAAAAGGAAGCGTATACAGAGAGGGGGGACCCTTACGCAGGAGGAAGCAGAGGATATAGTAGCTCAGAGAGACGCAGTAGTGCTGGCAGGGGAGGTAAGGCGTAAGGAGAGGCGTGCAGCTAGTGGTAGCAGCCGGGGTATTCCCTACTGCAGTACATGCAGCGAGCTAGGGCACAACAAAAGAACCTGCACAAAAGGTGCAGCTGCATTAGGCGATTAATTCTATCTACTTTTTATTAAAATTGGTTGCGGTGGTGTTGAGATATCAGGGGTGGAGTAATAGGGGGGTGTATTAGGTGGCCAACTTGATGGGGTAGCCAACTCGATGGTGGATTACGTTAAGGGGGTTTGTAAAGTTATAAGACTTTCTTCTTATAATCTTTATTAGATAGTTTCCTTTTTAGGAATAGTTATTACCTAAAAAGGCAACTTAAGCTATTTAGCCTAAATATATATACATTAGGCCTAAATACAGGTACTTTACTAATTAGGTTTAGCTCTTACATAATCTAGTAAAGTACTATCTAAAGAATGCCTGACTAGAGAGCGTTAGAAAGCTGTGCTTATTATAGCTATAGCTTTACTAGATCTAGAGTTAGCTTTCTTACTATAAATAGCTTAAGGACACGTTGCCTTTACTAGTAGGTTACGTGTACACCAACGTAATCTGCTAGTAGGTTGCGTAATTACCTACGCAATCTGCTTAGAAATCTATCCTTGATTTCTAAGCATCTATTTGTAATAACTATTCTAGATCTTTCTAATTTGTAAGAGAGAGAACGGAAGTAGAGTATAAATACTACTTACTTTCCCTCTCTCTTAGTCCTGTACCTAGCATTTAATATAATAACTTGTCTATTATATTATCTTACCTTATTACTATATTTACTCCTCTTGCCTCTTTAGGCTATACGCTTCCTGTTTTAGAATTACCTAGTCTAGTTAGTCTAGGTCTTCTAGATTAGGGAAGAAAGTAGTCTGTCCTTCTATTTCCCCTCTACTTTCTTTACAAACAGCAGCGTGCGTTATAGCAGGATGTTAACAATATAACGCTACAACACAATGTTAAGAAGAAGTACATAGACTTTATTATAGCAGCTACTAAGACTACTAAGGTATTCCTAACCTTTAAGCTCTATAAAAGATACTACTAATATAAGCACTACTCTTACATTACAACTAGTACTTCTATAGCATTTAATATAAAGAGCTACCTTTGCAAGATCTACTTACTCTCTTCTACTAAAGATGCTAATGCAACCTTAGCTAACAAGTAGTATCTAGACTAGATATCCCTAGTCTGCAGCTAAAGATTCTTTATTACTATCTCTAAAGAGGCAGCATAACTTAGTTTTACCTGGTTGTTCTATATTAAAGAACCTAATTATATTTATCTACCTCTAACAGCCTCTTTTTAAACAATAGCAACTAATAAGTAAACTCTATAGCTAGATACAAACATAACAACAGCTAAAAATAATAATAAAAACCTAAGCATGTTAGAGGAGTTATAACTACAGCTAGAAAGTGCATTATAATAAGCAAAACAGGATTAATAGGAATAGATAAGTAGTATACCTATAGTGCCTAACCTATAAACTAACTTATAGCTAGCCTACACCTAATTCCTTAAAATCCTAGCTTAATTTAAATCTTAGAATGCTGCTATTGCAATAGTTAAACCTCTAATCCTAAATAATAAACTATTGCTATTTTTCCTATACTTATCTGTTAAGAGCATAGTTTATACTTAGCAAAACACTACTACTGTTACCTCTTAATATATTAGAATTAGAGTAATATAAGAGCATTATATAGATATACCTCTATTCCTCTTAGAAACCTACTAAAACTTTAACCTGCGCTACGCTAACTATCTGTAGAAAATCTTTACTTTTTTCTATTATACACGCTAATTCATATCTCTATCTAAACAACTTCTATATCTACAGCTACACTAATAAGAGTTATAGAACGCACTTTAGGAATACTTGCATAGATTAAGTAGGCAAATACCTTTAGTAAAAGCACATTATAAGCGTACTATGCTTAATACTACTAAACTTTTCTATTATAAGTTCTAGTTATCTCTTATTTAATAAACAGTATAAACAGATAACCTTAAACTAGCTATACTAACTCCTATTGCTATTCTCTCTATTTTAAGTAGCAAATATAAATTTTGCAAAGTATACAACTTTACTAAAGACCTATTAGCGCTTAAAAAAAATAGCTAGACTTGCTACTATCTAGCAGTATTAAGACAAAATTATAGGCTATAATAGAGAGGCTAGAAAAGAGTATTCTATATTAACAAAGCTGTGTATCACCTAAGAAGAAGTAGAAGACTTAGTTAATAAATTTAATGTAATAGAAAACTAAGGCTATACTAAAGATACAAATTACTCTATTACTAACAAGTTTAAGGACTAGGTGTATAATTATCTATCTACTAAACATCCTACTCTAATAAACTAGCTTATTATAACAGCTAGATACGTAAGCTGCTTCTAATATAGAGAGAACCTAGATATATTTATATACTAGAATAGCAACTTTGTTACTGTATATTTAGTAAAGACTAACTTAGAGCAGATAAAGAACATAGTATAGAATAAATATAAGCAAGTATCTTTACTCTTATATAAGCTAGCCTTTGTAACGCAAAGAGACTAACTACCTTCTATACTATAGGACAAGATTAAAGAGCAAGCTACTAAGTCTACACTAGAATACAGCGCATTTGCTCTCTTATTACTATATCTCTAAGAACATTAGAGTTTTGTCCCTAAACAAATACTCTAAGCAGTTAATAGTAGAACATTTAATAAGACTGCTATATCTAATCTAAGAAACCTAATGCAGATTAAACAATACTATAATAAGGTCTAAAGCTTTCTTAGTTACTTATTATCACTTATCTACTTTACAAGTAGCTAACCTGCCTACAGAACTAAGATCCTTAGTATTTAATATAAGAACTTAGCAATAAACAGCCTACGCAATATATTCCTTTTTAATAGTCTTATTACTGTTGTTTCTTACTACTATAAAGGATATAACTGTAATAAGTTGTTAAAGACTATATATTAATTCCTACTTAGAGAAGTTAGTGCAGTACTAGTACAGTATTTGTAGCTTATTTGCCTATTCTATATTATAATACAATATTAAGTTGCTAAAGACTATTAAGAATACTACTACCTCTAGGCTACAAGTAGCTTTCTATAGTCTAAACAAGATAGAACACAACATAAAGTGTCTAAGCTACTAAGCTTTATTATTTAATAAGCAACCCTATATTAGATAGGACAAGAAATTAACATTAGCACTCTTTAGTATCTGCTTATTGCATTTAGACATAAAATTAAAAGTAACAATAGGCTACTAAAAGAGCTGTCTAGAGAAGAAGTAGATAAGATAATTAAGGAAGTAGAAGTAGAAGCACAAGAAATATAAGCTAGACACTTACTAGAAACAGCTTATATAGTTTATGCATTAGATATAACTAAAGTGTTTACTAGGAAATAATACCTAGCTAAAGCACACTTTAAAATATCTACCTAGTAGCATAAGGCGCTATAGTTAACTATTCTACTTAAGAGCAATAATGCAGTAAAACAACATAACTAGCAATAAACACTGTAGGAGTAACTGTCTAAGCAAATAAATATTTACCTTCTCTTCTTACTGCAAGAGAATTATAGATAATATAATTAATTTTAAGGTTAGCAAGAGCAAGCTCTTAGTTCTGTAATAATAGGCAGCCCTATTATTGTCTATATTACTAGTACTAGGTCTAGTAAAAGCCTGCTATTCCTGCTACTAGCATGTTACCTAGAATACAGACAGACTATTATTATTATTCTCTTAACTACACTCTGCTTAGACATTGTTAGGGCCTGTAAGGCATTGCGTATACGCGTATTAGTGTAGAAACACAGTTACTATAATAAAACAGCATCTATCATACTAGTAATACCTAAGAGCATTAGTAATAGTGTGTTTGTATTATTTACTTAGCGTATAAGCGCTATAGGCAATTTAGAGCAGATTATAGTTAATAAGTTCTATTACATCTTACTATTAGATGTACAATTTTAACCTTATCTACGTAACCTTTAAACTATTACGCAGTATACTACCTGCCTTACGTTACTATTAGCAACTGTCTTATTTAATAAACAACACAATATATTCTAACTTCTTAGTATACTAAACAATACTATTGCATTCTGTAAACTAACTGTAAGAAGTAATCTATAATATAAAATGTAGACTATTAGCAGAACTAATCTAATGTTAACAAGATAGATAGTGTAATACATTTAATAAGAAGTTGTAAAATTCTAGAAAATCCTTGTCTATATTAACAGCTAGGCTATAGTAGACAAGCCTGCTAAGCAATTATAATATAAGCAATTTTATAGCAAATTGTTAGAAGAAGAGAAGACTAGCATATAGGCTAGATTTTTTAAGAATAGATTAGGTATCTTTATTGTAATAAGCGCTTTTACAGCTAGCGTTTACACAGACTTCCTTCTAGCTGTATTCTAATTTAGATTACCTAAGCATTTAATTAACTAGGCGTAAGAAAGTAGGTAAGGCAGAAGAAATAGGTTATAGTGCGTTGCTTAACTTATTGTTAGACATAGTATACTAAACACACACTGTAATAAGGTAGAACTAAACGTAAAGAGGTCTATAGCTAAGTTTGCGCAAATAAGCAGAACATTACTAGTATATAGAAAGAAGGCACTAAACGCGTATTTTAACAACTAACTTAGTTAAATTATATGTAAGAAAGAAGAAGAAAAGTGCAATGTATATTAAAAGACGTTTTATGCGCTATTAAACACTAGACATAAGCAAGAGTTACACTAAGAATATAAGAAACTAATTAGTAGTAAGTTTTTAGTATTAGCTATACCTACTTACTATACTTTACTTATATAACTAATAAATGCAGATAGCTCTACACGTCTGTGTTTAGACTAGCTGTTATCTACACTAAGTAGTAGTAGTTCTGTTATACTAGTATACTATAGCTACATGCTGTTTAGCCTAAATATACTAATACTAAGATAGAGAGAAATAGTCTGCCTTACACCTATTACAAAGAAGCAATTACTAATAAACATAGGTAAACTCTTTCTATTTGTAAAATTAAAAACTACGAATATAACTAGATTACAAACATTCTTAAATGTAAACTAGCTTTCTACTACTACAATATAAACTAGCTAAATAAGAAAAGGAACTTAACTACAATACGTATTAATACAACGTAAACGCATTAGAACAAGAACATTTATTCTTAACTAAGCTGCTAGTAATATAGTAGTTTTAGAGTTTATATTGCATTATATGTTTCTTAAGCTATGTAAGTTTTACACACACTAGAACTGCCTGCCTAGAAAGTAAATTCCTAGGATCTATTATTAACAGCTTGTCTAGGAGGATATCTAGAAATTTGCGACATCTAGAAACTTTTTTTTTCTTTGCTTTTCTGCTGTTTTTAGCCTGTTTTGTTGCGAATAAAAATTTCTAGATATCTTATTTTTTTTTTAGGATATCTAGAAATTTCTAGATGTCTTGTTTTTTTTTAGGATATCTAGAAACTTCTAGATATCTTGTTTTTTAGGTTATCTAGAAATTTTTCAATATCTTCTTTTTAAAATTATCTAGCAATTTCTAGATATCTTTCTTTCTTTACTTTCTCTCTACTAGTTTTAGTCTCTTCTAATAGCTTATTTAGAAGATAATTTAATAGCCTGTACTATTCTCTTTATTTTTATAACTATCTTTTAGTTCTTCTTCTATATCTATAGCTACTTATACTATAGCTACTTATACTATAGCTACTTATACTATAGCTACTTATACTATAGCTACTTATACTATAGCTACTTATACTATAGCTACTAGCTATCTACTAGCTTTTTACTAAGTATTATACTCTATCAACGTATCTAGAAGCATTACTAGTATTTTAGAATAAGTAGTAGTTTCTTTCTTATTTTCTTTTATCTTCTTTTTTTTTATTCTTCTTTTCTAGCTATAATAGCCTATTCTAGGCTTATAGAGATAGTAACTTTAGAGAGATACTAGTAGAGATTACTAAAGAGAAGAACTAGCTTTTTTTACCTTAGAGATAGTAGGGAGATTAAATAACTAGAAAGAATACCTAGAGAGAATATCTAAAAGACATAACTCTTATTTCTTATACTTAGTAACTATAAAGATAACTAGTGTTAATTTCTTAACATTCTCTATATAGCTAATAGTAATAAGTACTCTTAAGATAGAAAAATAAAAAAAGAGAATTCTCTATCTTTTCTAACTAATATATAACTATAAACTTCTTTTATTAATAAAGACTAAGAATAAAATATAGAGAAGTTTTCTTCTAAGACTATTTCTTACTAATAATAGCTAGTAACTTTCTATCCATAAAGGTTTTAAGAAGAAGAACTAATAATTCTTTTATAAAAATAATAGTATTAACTATAGTTAATTTAATCTTCTTTCTACTTATATACCTATACACTAGCTAGACATATTTCTTTTTTTTTAACTTAATTCCTTTTAAAAAGTAGATAGAATTCTAGAACTAATTTTAATGTTAAAAAGCTCTTACTTTACATAAAGCTATAGTATTTAATAGTCTATAAAAAGATATTCTTCTTCTACTATACTAGTAGAACCTGCAGAACTAGTAGAACTAGTAAAACTAGTAGTATCTTCTACTTTCTCTTCTTCTTTTTTATCTTGTTCTTCTTCTTCTTCTCTTTCTCTAAAATTCTCTAGATACTCTAGTATTTCTTTACTAAAGAAGGAAGGGCTAGATGTATTAGCTACTATAGTTACTATTCTAGTATAGAGACATACCTATTGTCTAGCTCTAGAATAGTATAGAGTCTATTACTAATATACTCTTCTAAGAATTCTTTACTTGTAACTAGCGTAACTTTGTCTTCTACTCTAGTATTGTAGTAGGTAACATAGTATTCTTCGTCCTTAAAAGAGTTTACTATAATAATAAAGAACCTAGTATAGCATAGTTCTAAGCCTAACGTCTACTATTAGCATAGATACTTCTACTATAGATTATACTACTATACCTTTCTTATATATATAGTTTACTAAGCTAGGTAGCTTTCTATAGCTAACTAGATAGCCTAGAAAGCCTATCCTAGGGCAGTACTTAGAATTAGCTCTAACCCTAGATAATCTAGTACTGTAATATACACCTTTGCCTGCATATAGTGCGTTACAGGGGCTCGCCCTAGAAGAGTTTAAGGTGCTAGACTAGTTAGGTTCCTGTAGGCTAATAGCTTTAAAATTTAGATATATTAATTAGTGTGTTAAGCTGCACGTTAACACCTATTTACAGCTCTGCAGTTAAAGTAGTTAATAGTGTTAGAGTTTTGTGTTTAATATTAGGGTTAGAGTTATAACGTTGTAATACTCTAGACAGCTAGGTTTAGAGGCGTTCTAAGATAACAACTAGCTATTACTAAAAGTAAAGACGCGTCTATAACGTAAGATATAAAGCTGTGTCTACAGCCTAATACAGCCTATATTAAACTATTGTTTATAGTCTATGTTGTGAAATTTAATTATTATTACAACTGTCCTGTAATTATAGCAGAAAGCAGCGTTAGAGGCTAGCATTTTAAGCATTTTAAGCATTTTAAGCATTTAGTTAAGTACGCGTTAGCTGTATGTAGAAAGTGCTAACACAGCGTTTTGCCTAGCTATATTAAGAGCTATGTACAGCAGGCCTATCCTGCTAAGTAGAAGTAAGCTAAAGCTATAGCAGAAGAAGTAGGCAATTAGGCTAGTTTAATCTAGTATGCTAGTAAGCTAGAGGTGCCTAGCTATGTTATTAAGCCTATTTATTAGTTACCTGTGTATAAAGATAGGTTAATATACTAGGTTAACCCTAACTATTATTACTAAATATTTAGAAAGCTAGAGGGTATAAGGAAGTATTAGCAAGACGTCTATAGTTAGTTAGCAGCAGAGAAGAGCAGACACCTAACCTAAGAGAAGTAGAAGGAGATATAAGAGCGTATTAGCTAGCACTATAAGAAAGTGCATTGCTAGCAGCTGTTAGTCTAGGGCTAGGGTTTGCAGTATTTCTAGGTCTACTAGCCTAGCAATAACAGCCTAGATATTATGCCTATTAACAGCAAAGCAGCATAGGCGCAGGTAGGCAAGTAGATAGCTAAAGCGTAGGCTAGCGTTAAGATACAGACGTAAAACACTATCTAGAAGAGAGAGAGAGATAAAGTAAACCTATAGTTAGAGCAGACGCAGTAGTTACTGTATTTAGTAGGTATAGAGCAACCTAAGCTAATAGCGTGTATTAAAGAACCTGTAGCAGAGCCTAATTCTAGGCAGGAGCAGTAGGCTAAGCCTGTAGAGGCAGTAATATAGGCAGCAATAGAAGGATTAGCGTAGTTTAGTTAAGCGTCTATTATCTACTGTATTAGCGTGTTTATGCAGCTAGAGGCGATCTAGACAAAGAAGTACTAGACGCAATTCTAGCTGTTGCAGCTGTATATAGACAAGAAGTTAATTAGCAACTACACGCGGCTGTAGCAGCAGATATTAATGTTTTTTGTATAAACCTAACAGGAGCACGCGTAGAAAAGTCTAGAGTACTGTTTTACATGCTAGCAGCGTAAGGCGTAGAAGGCGTTAGTTAAAGCAGCAGAGAGAAGCGTTAAAAGAGAGGAAGAAGAAGAGGAAGAAGAAGAGGAAGAGGTAGAGGACTAAGACAAACAAGACAAAACTATAGCAGACGTTAACAAAGCTATTAATAAGATAGAGACAGACACAGCTGTGCCTACTGCTAGCACTATTAGTAAGCTAGAGAGGTTGTTAAGCATCTAGAAGGCGTATTTAGAGTTTTACATTGCGTTGTTAAGCTAGTTAATTACGCGTAAGAAGTATAACAGCCTGTTAGTATACGTATTAGCTGTGTTAAGCATAAAGGAAAACAGTTAGAAAGGTACTAAGCAGTATCTGCCTGTTTTGCTAGCTATTATTAAGGTAGCGCAGTTTATAGTTATATAGCAGGCGTTAGAGTTATTAGGCCTGTTAGATAATAAAGACAAGTTTAATAGTAACAGCGCGTATAAGAGTAATAATAGTAGCAACCTGCCCTAACGCTAGCGTAAAGGATGTTTATAGTTTATGCAGAAGATAATAGACTAGTTTATAGTACGTAGCAGCTACAGCCTAATATAGTAGATATTAGATTTGCAGACGTATAGGTTAAAGATCTATTACAACACTATATTACGCAGCTACGTTAAGTAGATTAGCTAGGACAAGTTGTTGTATAAGAGTTTGCAGTTTAGTATAGCACAGTTCTGCAGCATAGTGCATAGATTAATAATAGAAAGTTAACAGTTGTTAATAGACAAGTTGTTATTTAGTAATAGTAAGGCTGCTAAGCCTATTCTTAGTGTGCTGTAGGACTGTTTGTGCAACAACCTAACAGATAAGCAGCCTAAGTAGAATTTTTTAAAGGACTACTGCACGTATATACCTATTAATAGAGAAAAGTAGTTGTTTTAGCAGGTAAGGCAGAACGCTGCTGTTAGGGACTAATTTATACAGTAAGAAACCTATTTAAGCATTAATACGCAGAAGGTAGAGTAGTATATAGATTAAGTAGTTGTGCTCTAAGAGAAGTTAATTGTATTAATGCATATAGCAGGCAGACAGCTAGTAAGAGGCCTAGAGATAATAAGCATCTAGCACAGCAATATAGTTAAGAGTAGGCACTACAATATATTTATTAAGAACAGTATAGTTGTGTTTATAATACAGTACTATAAAGGATATAGTGTAAGTAGCAACGTTAAGATTATCTACTAGTATTTACTATGTAAGGTAGGTAAGCTGTTAGTATATTATATATAGTTAGTGTTACTGTTTTAGCAGTAGTTAGAGGTAATAGTATAGGAGAAGGAGGTAATATTATTACATATGTAGCTAGCAGACCTAAGCAGCTGTAAGTAGATAAGCAACTAGTTCTGCAAGATATTAAAGCGTAAGAGCAGAATTAGATTAAAGTTAGAGCTAATAATTCTAGCGTATTACGAGATTGCTATTAGCATTAGCTAGCGGTTTTTGCGTAGGTCTACTGCATTTTAAGCAGATAAAAGAGATAAGAATAAGAAGTAGAACAAGAAGAATATATAGTTATTTATTGCAGACATGCAGGTAGAGCACACAGTGTATATTATAGAGATAATATACGCACAAGGCATTATAGAATAGGCAGAGGCAGTAGTAGATAAGAGGCAGCAGTTCTGTATATTAAGCACAGATTAGCACTAGTTTTTAGAGTTCTAAGTAGGCGTTAACAATAATAATAGGTGCAAGAAGTGCAAGTAGGCTCTGTTTAAGAGCAAGGTAGATAAGGCAAGAATTAATTAGTAGAGCTAGTTAAGGAAGATAAACACAGCTGCGCAGATGCAGCAGATAATAGGCAAGGCAGCTAAGTTTTGCAGCGTGTAGAAAGAGGCTATTAACGCTATTATTGCTAGCAAGAGTTACGTTGTAGCAGTAATACTAACTAAGGTAGGTAAAAGCATGTTGTTTATATTACTAGCATAGGCTAAGCAGAGCAGTATAACAGTAGTTGTAGTGCTGTTAATTACGTTATAAGGAGATATAATACAGTAATATAGGAAGTTAGGCATATTGTGTGCTAAGTAGGACAGCTACTACCTACTAGACGTAGCTGTAGTTATGTTAGTAACACCTAAGTTAGCAGTTAGGGAAGAGTTTATAACGTTTTTAAACTAGTTGTAAGTAACACAGCAGTTAGACTAAATTATAATTAATAAGTGTTATATTATATTAAACTGCTAGTACAATTTCTATAAGGAGATATAGAAGTTAGGCAAGTTAGCAGCTGCTAAGACGCAGATAGTAATGTTAACAGCAACATTGCTGCTAAGTAAGAAAGATAAGTTGTTCTAGCAGATGCACGTTAAGTAAGATTAGGTTAATTTGTTCTAAGCTAAAACTGTAAGGACAAACGTAGCGTACTACGTAATTAGAGTAGGCAAGGCAGTAAAGAAGAAGGAAGTAGAAGAGCTAGTGTTAAGCATAGTGCAGCAGAAGTTGCGTAAGCACAAGACAGGTAAGGTTGTAGTATACAGTAATTTAGTGCTAAAGGTTAAGAAGTTAGCAAAGAAGTTAGGTTGTTACGCATACTATTATAAGGCTGTAGGCAAAGCAAGCATATTAGAAGAATTTGCTATAGGTAAAAAGCAGGCAATTATAGCAATAAGCGCGTTAAGGATAGGCGTTAATATACCTAACATCTAGTGCATTATACACATTAATTAGCTGTTTACTGTGTTAGATTACGCACAGGAAAGCAGCTGTGCAGAACAAGATAGGTTGCGTAGTAAGGCGGTTATAATTATGCAGAAAGGAAAGCAGTAGGCAGCTAAGGACAAGCAGGCAGAGGTAGAGCAGCAGCTGGTGCAAGCGTACGTGGAAGGCATAGACAAGACAGCAATATGCAGGCGAGTAGTGTTGGACAGGTATTTAGACAGGCGAGAGAAAGAGCAGGTAGTGTGTAAAGAGGGAGAGGAGAAGTGCAACGTGTGCAGAGGAGCAGACAGTAAGGAAGAAGACAAGGAGGAGAAGATAGAGGAAGAAGAGAGCAAGAAGGACAAGGGAGGCAGCAGCAACGTAGAGGATACAGATACAGATACAGACATAGTTAAAGCAGAGCAAGAGGAGGCACAGCAGGTGTTTAAGCAGCAGCAGTAAGCACAACACAGCCTGCAACAAAAGTTAATACAGCAGCAATAGCAAGAGTTTGCTAACGTAGAGTAGTTGCGCAGGCAGTTAGCGTAGTAGACAAAGCAGTGTAGGATATATAAGGTAGCAGGCAATAGACAGAGCAAGCACAACGTGCAGCAGTGTTAGAGGCTAGAGAGCTAGTAGGCAAAGGAGATAATTAAGGCAGTAGAGGAGAAGATACAGTTTAAGAAGTATTTAGGTTGTTTTTAGTGTAGAGTACTGCAGAAAGTGTACAACTAATAGAAAGACAACAGATACAGACAGTATTAGAGAGTAGACAGAAGAGATTGTTAATACTAAGAGGTGTTAGTAGGAGGGTTATTAGAGTTAGTGTACAGGGGCAAGGAGGGAGTAGTAGACTAATAGACTGCGCAGTTAATAGAGCAGGGTGTAGATGCAAGTTTAATAGAAGGATTAATTCAACATTTAGGGCGTAAACAGGCGTTAGAGTACGTTAAAAGCAACAGGTTAGTAGGGGAGTTTTGTTAGATTACGCGGTTAATAGCAGAGTAGAGAAGGTAGTAGGCGTAGTAGTAGCTAATAAAAGAGTTTTTTGTTTACAATTTATAGAAGCAGTGCAGCTAAGTTAGGTTTAGGCTAGAACGTAGGTTAAGAGCTGTAACCTGTAGCAGAGAGTAGAACGCAGGTATAAAGCCCTAGAAGCTAAAGAGGTTTACTATTAGCAGCAGACAGTAGGGACTATATTATTAAGCTGTTAGGAAGGGCAAGAAGAGGAGTAGAAAGTAGAGAGTAAGTAGAAGGCCTGCAAGGTGTTATAGCATAAAGTTAGGTTTAGGGCTAAACGCAAGTTAGGGTTAGAGTTATCTGTATTTAAGAAACGTAGACTGTAACCTGTTAAATTTAAGAAAAGATTAAAAGATTAAAAGATTAAGAAAAGTTAAGTTTAAGAAATTTAAGAAGAGAGAAAGATATAAAGAAGAAAGACAAGCAGAGTAAAGAGAATAAAAAAGAGAGTTAAAGTTAAGAGAGCAACAAAAGTAAGTAAGTAAGAGAACAAAAAGTTGAAAAAAGACCGTAGAAAAGGCGAGTAAAGGAAGAGGAAAGAAGAAAAGAAAACGTAAGTAGTTTAGTAGTTTAGTAGTTTAACAAAGTTGTTAAAGAGAAGAAAGAAGAAGTAGAAGACAAAGTGCATAGAGTATAAAGAAAGTAGTAGAGCATAAAGAAAGTAGTAGAGAAGAAAAAAGAAGTAGAAAACAGAGTGTATAGAATTTAAAGAAAGCATTAGAGAAGAGTTAGCAAGTATATGTTAAGAAAAAAGATTTTAAAAAAGAACAAAGATAAGGTTAGAAGAAATAGACAAAGAGAAAGAAGAAAAGAAATTAAAGTAGACAGACAAATAGAAAAAATAAGTAGGTTAGTAGTTATAAAGAGAATTAAAAGAAGAGAAAGTAAAAAGAAAGTAAAAAGAAAGTAAAAAGAAAGTAAAAAGAAAGTAAAAAGTGAAATTAAATAATTTAAGAGGCGTTAACAGAAACAAGGAGAGGTGCAAAAGGTAAGAAAGATTAGAGAAGAGTTTTATAGAGAAGATAAGAGGAAAAAGAAAGAAAGGAGGAAGACAAAAGAAGATAGAAATAGAAGAGAGAAGAAGAGAATAAGCAAGAGAAAAAGAAGAAAGGTTATATTAAAAGAGAAAAAAAGAAAGAATACAAAAGATAGAAAAGACAAACAAAAGATAAAGAAAAAGTTGAGATAAAAGAGATAGTATATTGAAAAAAGAAAAGTAGGAGGTAGACGAAGAAAGAGGAAGATGAAAAGAAGAATACATAATGTGTTTTAGAGAGAAGAAAGTAAAGGGTAGTATTAGAAAGAAGAAAAAAAAAGAAGAATTCGAGTTTTAAAATTAGAGTAGAGTTAGGGTTTAAAAAAAACAACAGGGTTAGAGGTTTGAAGAAACGACAGCGTTAGGGTTTTATATATATTAGGTTGGGAAATTCAGGACCTGAATCGTCGCCAAGCCGGTACGTGCCCAATTGACGCTAAACTAAATTAGGAAATCCTGGAGTTTCCCCGACCCCCCCCACTATATAGTACACTAGGTTAGGGTCGCAAATCGTGGTCGCAAATCGTGGTCGCAAATCGTGGTCGCAAATCGTGGTCGCAAATCGTGGTCGCGAATTGTGGTGGCGAATCGTGGTCGCAAATTGTAAGGCAGGTCGCGAATTGTGGTCGCGAATTGTAGTCGCGCAAGCAATTTCCATCTAAAACCTGGAGTTTCCCCGACCCACCCTAACCCAGGGCTGCAACTGGAGGCAGTACTCCCTAAGATACATGCGCAAATAGAACGTGGGCTCCGTCCAGTATCTCAATCGCTGATTCGCTCGCTTGCGCCGAGCTGCACTTTGCTTCGGGCTAACGCTTCGCCTCACCAAAACTCTGCGCGACTACTCCTATACATGATCCAGCACAGACACGCCAGAGTTTGTCCAGGCCTATTAAAAAGCTGTTGCATTGGGAATAGTATTGCACCTTCGCCAAGATGGTGTCTGCCACTTGCTGCCGCACTATCTTTGCACAACAGTGCAATAGTACGCAACAAAGACAAGATAACGTAGGGGGAAATTGCAAGAAGTGACTTTCTGTGGCGGCGTAACCAGCCGCTGTAGGGAACAATGGAAAACTGCGCTGGATTGCTATCTAGCTATGAGAGTACAATACATACTTGTCCTGAGACAGACTAGACTAGGGTAGTCTGTTGTGGGTATAGTCTTGTCTTGTACGGTCCGATTGATACCGCAACACTTTCTCTATATGCCTGCAAGACTACAATGTTGCTGCAACTAGACAACAAAACATTAACAATATATTGCGCGTAGTTATAAACAGGTTCTGTTACCTAGTAAACTCCTAATTGTAGATAAGTATCCTATGTAGCATAAGCGTTAAACCTAAGCACTACGCACTTTAGCGCTAAGTAAGACATCCTTACCTTATTAGAGGGTTCTTAGAAAACAGGAGAATTACAGTAGCAGTTTGATTTAGCCTGCCTACTCTTAATAATCTATCTAAAGTTTAATATACTAAACAGTACAGTAGAATAACTTACATAGTAACCTGTGTACAGCAAAGACACAGCAAATACGCCCTAGTAACAAAACAGCCCTTCCTTAGCTCTTCTATATGCTATATATTACATTAAACCCCTCTGTTACCTCTTCTAGTTCTTCCGCACCGACTACTAGCCTAAAGTTCTCGCTGTCCCATTGGGATCTGATAGGCTTTCTGCATCCGCCTTGCTAATCACACTATACAAACCACCAGCTCTCGCCATCCTGGCAGATCGCTATTCTTCTGTCTCAAGCTCAAGTCTTGATCTCGCCTGTTTGACCGCCATCCTCGCACAGTCATCAAAGCTCCGTGCCCTCTCCACTCCTGTCGGCTTGCCCGGTGTGAGACGCTTTGACAGCGTCAGTCTACGTTCCACCGGAAAACCTTGCACCGAGTTTTCGATACTATGGTGCCTAATCAGGTCTGAGTTCCAGACCTTGAAATTCTTCCAGAACGAATCAGCTCTAGGAGAGATACTCTGCCAAGGTTTTTCGCGCAGAGAAAAGATGAGGCAATCGACGAAGCCCATACTGCTCATACAGATTGCGGCACCTAGCCGTAGGAACCATGTTGGCCGCTGTACGTATCTGTCAAAATACATCAAACAGTGGTGAACGAAAGGTAGCAGCCACATAAGCGTGTATACAAGTGGATAAATGAACATGAGGCGCAGTTGGCGGCGAACGCGTAGGCGTTGGTGGTCAACCTGCTGATAAAGACTGGAAGAATCGTTGAATAGTTCAGGGTTTCCCACTAGATCTCCCGTGATAGGTTCTGCGTGGGTAAATAAGACGAGCGACGGGTAGTTCGGACCTGGACCTATGTCTTCAAGGGAGATAGGACTTCTGCCCCGCGACACTTGTGGGACCCATGACCTTCGGGAAACCTCAACGCTCTGAGTTGTGTTGGAGTACTTGCGAAACTTAAAGCCGACAAAAACGTTGATAGTGACAGTGAGTCCGATGATAATGAGCGCTATGAGGTAGCGTGGTATCCAGGACAGGGCTAGTCTGTACCAGAACGGTCGGATGGGAAGGGTACAGAAGGCGCCCAAAGACGAATATCCCGCGCCTGAGTTGACAAAAGCGAGCCCAGACATCAGGCAAGGGATGAAAAGCGCTCCGATGTACACAAAAGCTCGAGACGAGTGGAGTCCATCGGAGGTAGTCTGGGTGGAAGACTTTAAAACCTGCAAGGCACTGTGAACGGCGATGATAAGGACCGCGTAGTCTGGGTCGAGTTAGGAACTACCATGTGTCACGTATTAACACATACCACTTGTGTTCTCCCCATATTGTATGAAGAAGCCGCTTGATTGACAGAAAGCAGACTCCGTTTTGACTGCTCCTTTGACAAAGGAGACAACTGAGAAGGTGAAGTACCATGTTGCTCGCATAAGGTCTCCATAAATCAGTAACATTATCAGCCTGTGCTATGCTATCAGCAGCCGACGAAGCGCGGGTTAGGAAGCTTACCGATGGCGGAATTTGGTTTTCATCTGACAGAACCAAGATATGACTACAACAGAAGCCATGATGCTGATACCGGAGCAAACCAGAACCGCTATACGAATCTTCAGGGTTTTTCGTATGTTATCGAGTTCGACGGATGTGTAATCCGAATCATAGGGCAAACCCAAAGGTGTTGGCGAAGCACAAGGAAGAAGAAGGAGCAACGCCACAGTGGAGCCTTTAAGCAACATAGATACCGATGATGGGACGTAGACTGTGATCAGGCTTGTTAATTTGTAGCTAGTGGTCCACGTGCTATCGCTTACCAGAAGTTTTTACGACGAACATTGAGGGATACACACGGTGGAAGCAAGAGCGATTGGAAGAACTGGAAAACAACACTAGGAAACATTTCTTATAGACCTTTATTGCAAGATAACGAATGCGTTTGAAACAAAACGAATTTGAAAGCAGATAAGACAGAGGAAGTCCTTTGTATGACTGAGACACCGCACTGAGACTTTGTAATTTTGCATTCGGACTGTCGCAATTTTAGAATAAGCTGGTCTATATACTTTCCGCCCCTATATAGTTTCCACGCACCCCACCACAACGCGTTACTGGGATTGGAGTCGTGATTTCTCAACAACAACGCTTACAATTGCCACTCTGTACACATAGACTGAAGCGGAATTGCTGCTGCTGCTGCTGCTGCTGCTTTTTGAGCTTCTTGTTCAGTTGAACGTGATGCCTGCTCAGTTTGCAATGCTGCCGCCCGATCAATAGCAGCTTTAATAGCTCCAACGTTACTATAGCGCTCATTTGGGTTTACTTGAACACGCTTTCTTGAGCGGGTAACCTTAGTACTATCTGGTTGATATTTGAGTCGTTGATTCTCTGATTCGAACCGAGCTGCACGAGTGTTGGCGCTGGCAATAGCCTTGCCTGCCTTGCTAAGCACCACACCGGTACTTCGAGAGAGAAATTCTGACTAAAAGAGCTGTTGATAAGCCCTGTGAAGGGCCTGTGAGCTCTGAGGCATGACAAATACGTCATCTATAGGTTGAGTAGATGGAGGAGGCGTGACAGGTCGGCCTCATACCTGAGATGAGAGTAATACTAGGCCTGGGTTGTATGGGCATAAGCCAACAGCCTTCCACCCGGCTCGTATGACTTCTTTAGATAGTCCTTCCTCTCTTGCTTTGTTATACGAGGTGACAAACCTCTCCTTCTTGATAGGTGCTGCGTCATCAAGTACTGAGAAAGCTCGGATCTGACTACGGTAACAGCTTTTGACGACGGAGAATGGAGCCAGATCCAGCGGCCGGAGGACGTGTGAGGCGTGAGGTGGGACGTACAGGAGATAGATCTGATGCTGCAGGCAAGTCCACATAAAGTCAATAGGAGTGTGGGAGCCGTGGCCGTCCAATAGCAGTAGCCGCCACCCACCCTGTGAAGGTGTAGTATTTGGTATAAATATCTGGTGTGATAGTTCCTGCTCTAGCGAAGTTCCAAGCTCGGCTTCCAGATGCTACATGATCATCAATATTAGGTCTCCCTCGCTGCCTTGCTGAACTTATACATGAAAACGATTTACACTATCCCGGCCGTTGAACTTCTTCCTCTTTTCAATAAAACGGCACATCAGCACTCTGGAAGCTGATAGATTTCACTGAGGATTGTGGGCGAGGGGAAGTCTTAGCAGGAGCACAGCTAATGTGCTTTGCACGTGTCCGGGAAGTGACGCCACGCCACGTTTTTTACAGATAAGGAAGCAGCAGTGCGTACCTATATGTAAAATGGGCTTTTGGAACAACCTAGCCTGGTGTGCTTGGGTTTCTAAGAAAGTCATGGCGCGGTTCGTGATTGACACTTCCCGCTGGTATCAGAAATCAGACAACAGGGGCATCCAATATAGCCTTGACGGACAGGACAAGTGGTCAAATTCGGACAATCGTTGAAGGTGGCATAAGCCGCATTAGAAGGATGTCAATCACACTCCTACTTTGACTTCAGGCGGTCAGTCTGCAAAGCCATGGTGCGTCATTCGAAGCAGGACAAGAAGCCTTCTCATCATTGCGATGTTGTGGACCCACACATGGACCCAACAAGGCAGCGAGAGACACCACATACTGAAGATCATGACATCATCACCCCACAATGAGGCTGATTGTATCAGCTGCGGACGAGAGGGAAGGTTTTGTCATACTACAACCACGCCTGCGAACGCACTCTGCGGTCTGTGATGACTCCATAGCTTGCGCATTTCAGAAACTTCCTTCTCCATCATATTCACACGATCCTGTAACTGCGCACTATCTTCCCACGCAGGATATTCACAGCATCACAAGTCTACAACACGACCGTACAACAATCACGCTCTCCTGCTCTCTGTATTTGGACTCAGACTGTTGCTGATGCTGTGCACGATCAGCTTCATACAGGCGCGGTGACCGCGTATCACTCGTCGTTTATCAGCATACGCCAGAAGATGCAGGAACAAGTGGGAACGTAAAAGTGGTCGAGGATGTTACTGTAGCGTGCTTCATGCAGATGTGAAGCGGCAGCAGATGACGTAGACCAACGCGGCGGTAAAAGATCCTCTTTCACCTTCTTCGAGCATCGACATCACCATTGAACTATACCCTACACCGGATTCGTCTCCGCCGCATAAGGCCAAAGCTGAGCTGTGAGACAACGATGCACCTGTAGATCTGTCAGAAGAGTTTCGAGCCATCCCGATTCGGCTCAGTGGAAGTTGTGATAAAATTCTGCCTCTCCCGGATCGAAGCTCTTTTAACATCTTTACACTATATCTCTAAACTGTACCGATGGGGCAGGGTCAGGTTTGCCCTAGGGCAAAGACCAGCAGCAGCAAATTTAACTGCGGAGCAACGCTTGCCACTGAGGGCAAAGGGTCCACAAACATCGGCCCTTTGTCTTCTTCTAGTATGTCCGCTACTTTAGGCTGCTTCCCTAGAGTCTTCTGGGCTCGTTTGCCCTTTGGTAGCACACCACCACACGGAGTGCAGCTGTAGCCACGATACAGTTTCAAAGCTGGGACAGGTGCTTCAGTCGACCTCTTTGTAAGAATTATACAGAAGATCCAAGGGTACTGGAATAGCTCCCATAGTTATATACGCGCATCCACGTACACCATACAATTGTATAGATCGCCGACGAATGGGGTCATTAGCAAACTCGCATAATGGATGATGGAACATGTCTTTGAATAACGGTTTACAGAGATGGAGCCATTTAATTTGTGATCTTCATCCTCCTCATACAGCTCTAGAACCAATTGCCATAACGGTTGCTGAGAAGCAGTCCTGTAGGCCGGTCTAACACAACGAAGCGCTGTGGTAGGTCCAAATATCTGGCCTTCCAGCACTCGACGCACATGCCCCAAGTGGGGCTACATCCGCACCTGATGCCGCTTGACCACAGACCTTGTTTAAACAGAAAGCAGAAGATCACTGTGATTAGTGGTACGTCTAGAAATGCTTGCAGTGCAAGCGACATTTGAGGCACGATTTGATCTGCTACCGTTCTCAAAGCATCCTCGGTCAACTCGGCTAACGCAACTCTGCGACCCGAATTACCCCCCATACCCAGAAGCCAGACCGCCACAAACGACTTCCTCTGCAGCACGGAACGTGAACACGCATCCTTGTCGCACTCCTTCCTCCGTATCAGCCACCACAAGACTTCCCCACCAAGCGATACGAGACAGCATACAGACACATTGTGCCCCACTAGCGCTGCTAATATATCAGCTTTGTCTATAGCGAATAATTCTTTGCGCTCACATGAGACGTGTGCCTGCAAAAACGCGAGGCCACCGCTTCTCCAACCCGTGAATTTACTAAACTCGTAGTCAGGCGTTTGTGCCGATAGCCATGCTCTGAATAAAAGTTTTAAGTTGGCATTCCATTCCTTGCTTACCAAGAACATTGATGCCCAGTCAGACATTGTCAGCCCCGGTCCCATTGCAGCTACAATCTCAAGCTGCAATTCCACCGGCAGACTACCGGTTGAAAATACCATCGTCAGGAACATATACTCATTATGCTTGGAGAGGTCTGTGAGTTGATGAGGCAAAGTGACGACTGACGAGATAAATCTTTAAAGCTCGATGTCGGTGTCGCCCTGTCACACGGTCGGACGCGGGTATCGCACGTCTGGGAAGTCAAGAAGAGTGCATCTCAAATAAGGCGTGCTCCGCATCCTAGGGTAGCCTTTATTGATGCCGTCTATGTGGAACCATTGATAACACAATTGATGTTCATCACATCCCTTGCTGCATGGTTACCGAATAACAGGCGAGGCAGGGCTCTCGACATCTAATCAAGGTGGAGAACACGAAAACCTACATAGTTGCTGAGGTTGCGATCCTTTCGAGATTAATGAGCTAATTTAAGTGCCGCAGCAAGTGAGTAATGCTAACACTACTGCTTCGTAGACTAGAGAATAGGCCGCTATTGATTAGTGTGCTCTAGCTTGTTCATCAACCTAACACCACTGCTTAAACGTCTTAAAATAACGAGCTGCTACCTGGCTGACGGTCTTGTAGTTTTGTCGCAGTGAAGGATGACGATTACGTGGGAGAATGGTGACACAAGGAGATTGGATCGCTCGACTGAGATTACTGATCTGCCCGGTCCTAATCTTGGACTAGTCTAGAGCTAGACAAGTATATAGACGTAACCCTCTGCTGTAGAAGTAAGATAAGGAACCTGATCAACTCCTTCACCATCCGATCCTCTTGTCTAGCTATCTCAGCTCCAACAAGTTTGTAACTAGATCCGAACCGTCGGCTTTAGAAGCTGAAGAGACAGGCTGCTAACAACTCGATTTTGCTGTAGCTTGTAAGTAGACTAAATGATGCTGTTCAACAGGTTAAAGAAACTACTGCTTTCCAATATGTACGCTACAGGGCGTAACATGTTCCCTGAACTTGAATGAATTCAAAGTTTACATCCCACCTTGTAACCACATTACTAGCGTTATGGTGCTGATTACGAAAGAAGTCTTCTCTGTGAAAAGGAGCTGTTCACTACGTACTGTAAAGTCGCTTGCAGTTGCAGTTTCCGCTTTTTGCAACTCGCTGGTTTCTTATCCCACGCTGCACACTGCCTCGCTTACTAAAACTTGTCATAAATAGTCTTAGTGGCTAGCTAGACAACATATCTATTGAAGCGGAGAGCTTCAACACTATCGCCGTCAGGCAAGCTTAGCCTTAGATAGAAAAGGTTGATATTAAGTAATCTAACGCTGACGAGATGAGAGAAGTTTGCTTACAAAGAGCGAAAACTGCAACTGAATCACATTCGAGACCCAATGTGCGCGATTCAAACTCCACGTGCGGTCCGGACGAATAAAACCAGGTCTTACGTGGGTCATTGCGAACGATAGGTCTGGTGCACGCGGCCCCCTGCCTGCGAAAGAATCGATATGCAACAGAAGCTGTTAATGAAGAGGTCTGGGTAAGTTGTCGTCGAAATGGGAGAGAACAAAGTTTATTTTGACGCTCCAGACATAATTCAAGACATTTTAGCATCGATCTACACTACCTGTAAGCCCACCCTGCTTCGAAGACGTCACCCGAGTTGCATCGGCTCAAAACACAGGCGTAATGCCATTACGTCGCTGAGCTGTCCCAGCAGTAAAGCAGTTCTCATGCGTTCCTGGAGCAGAGACCGACAACTTGATTGATTTAGAGTCAGCAGATTGTTGACCAGGCATTATTCTTCGGCCTAAAATACATTGATCCGCCAGCGTTATCCATTCAGTTTGCA
The DNA here is from genome assembly GCA_004011705.1 of Ascochyta lentis. Taxonomy (NCBI): domain Eukaryota; kingdom Fungi; phylum Ascomycota; class Dothideomycetes; order Pleosporales; family Didymellaceae; genus Ascochyta; species Ascochyta lentis. The sequence goes on from RZGK01000006.1 coordinate 2,014,228, forward strand.
AGTGATTGAAAAGCGTAGCCCCTTGCAAGAAGCTTTTCCTAGCCACACGGGCTACTCTGCGTCTACAGTGAGAACGCGCTTGCGATTCAATTCCATTCCCAAGGTGACTCTGTAACGTTATAGTGTATACCCTAGGACAATAGACGCAAACAGATGATGAGGAGGTCATACAGATGATGTGCCGCATCGAATGCCTGTTTCGACCTCGCAGAAGTGCTCAAACACATTTCATAGCCGTGGCCTGATGTTCAAAAGGTACTCCTTGCAGACGGTCGTCTTGATTAAGAGCACGATGACAAAGATTATAGAGTTCCAGCAATACACTTAAGACAGCTTGTGAGGTCTGGATATCGACTTTTCTAGTACCTAGGTCCTGCTGTCTTAGTGAATAATTGCCCTCTTAAAAAAGTCATACACCACATTTGACCACAGATGTGCTATTTGCCCAGATTGAGTACCATATTCTTATTTGCGCAACGTTGTTCGCGCATGGTGTGTCGTATTTCAAGAGAGTCAAGTCTTGTATCCCTTGGGTGTTGTTGCAATAGGAATGACAATCAGTGTTACTGGCTAGTATACTTGTTGACGCGCACCAGATGAGTTAAGGCGAGCTTGATTGTCTTTTTTGAACTGTCTCTTTTGTCTAGCTCTTCAAGCGCAAAGGGTGTCAAATTGGCTACACTGCTGATCCAAGGCATCTCTTATCATCGTTTTAGTCAAGCCGTACCTGCGTCCAGGTATGCTGCTTGCTGTGCGGAAGTGAAGTGGTCGTAGCACGCTTGGGCGATCGGATCATCGAGCCCGAGAAGCGCAGAGCAGCCATTATGTGCCTTTTCGTATAGAGGCAGAGCAAGTGTGTGCTTTCCTTGGTGGCTCAGTGTCTGCGCTAGATTGTGCAGGCTTATCAGGGTCGCAAGGTGATGCTGTCCAAAGACCCTCACTCTTCGCTCCAGCGTGTCCCTGTGCACTTGCTCTGCTTCTGCATACTTCTCTTGGCCACTCAGTGCTAGGGCGAGGTTGCTCTTACTCGCTAGCGTCAATGGGTGACACTCTCCCAGTACCAGTTCCCTCGAGTTGAGCGTCTCTCTGTGTAGACACTCCGCCGCCGGATGGTTAACGACTCTGCTTATTGTGATGCAAGGTTTGCTGCTGCAGCTACTTGAATGTACGGCCTAGAGATACCACCACAGAACATTTTTGAACATGGTTGCAATAGTGCTCAACATTCCATGATAGGTGTAACTGTAAGCTTGAGGACCAACGGTGACATATGGTTTACCTTTGGCAAGGAATTTTGGGGCCGCGTAGTAAGTATCGCGGATACCCCCCACCTCGTCGATTACGGAGTCAAAATGGGGTTTGCCGAAGGACTTGGCAAGATATGCATGAACAGGCGCGTGAAGATTGTAGTCGACGATCTGGAACTAGACCGTTTCCGCAGGAGGTTTGTCTTATTTATCTTCTCCTTAACCCAGTTCACGTTGCTGCTGGAACAGAGCGCAATGATCTTTCCTGAAAAACCGACTATTTCGCCCTCAGCCTTCAAGTCCCTGACCTGGCAACTGCAGCGGAGAAACGTAAACCTCAGTTAGCTTGCGCAATCGCCGATGGAGCTGCCCTCACGTACGTTACCCCGCCGCAGCCCTAGAGTAGGCAGGCTGTTCATTGGTTACTAGGCAGACTGTTATGAAGGCGCATCTGTATCACCACGCTTTTTTCCGTTCTGTTAGGAAAGGCGGGGTTACACTAGGTTCAAGCATAGTGGAATACGGTTCCATCCAATAAAGAGACTAGCTACTGTTCCACGTTACATTGCGGTAGCTAGCCGTTTAGGCGACCATGCATGGGGTTACACTAAATTTAGGCGTAGCGGGACACAGGCCCATCCAATGAGGAGACTAGCTACTGTTCCACATTACATTGCGGTATCTAGCTGCATTTAAGTGACACCATTGTCTAGCTGCTTTGCAGAGATGTGTCGCAAATATGTGTCCAACACCTTTGAGTATGACACATGTGTTGTACTAACGAGAGCACTGCAGTCATCAACCTGCGAATAACTTACTCACAGAGCCCTCAAATAGCACTAATGCGTTTGAGAAGGCGGTACCTGGAAGCATTAGGTAAATGATGAGGCAAGCATAGCCCTGGGTTGCCGGAATGCAGGGGATTCGCACCTTAATTGCAAGGTTTCGAAATATCCACCGCACCTAAAAAGTATCATCAAGATTGCATCTTTGATTTTCAATGGAGTTATATGAGATTCTTCAAACAATACCTGTCGTTTGTAGTTATAGATCATGGTTTTTAGGTGACCCTGTAAGGTAGTTAAGTCTGCAGTCGTACATACTTGCATCTTCCACACAACCCGTTATAAGGCTCCAATCCCCGCTTCAGGTGGAGAAAAGTTGGCACAATCGTCGACCTCACCTACGGAGATGTCCAGCAGGCTTCGGAGGCAAGCAGAGCGGCATTCACAAAACAGCACGATGGCCCTAAGTTCAATAATAGTTTATAAAAAGCTGGTCTTTTTGGCATTAACACCACGTTTTTTAGTCTAGAGAAGAGCAGCAATTGCTACGCTTGTCACAATTTCTAAAGTAAGGTGAATTCAATGGGCGACTGAGCCCTAAGGCATTACCATCATTTTACTACACCTTCAAATTATATCTTGATTATACTGTAAATACTGTAATAACGGTCCTAACAATCAGCACTTTGCTGATGACCACATTCGCTTAGCATCTGACACGTTTACTGTGCTGACACTCGTGCTGACTCTCAGCACTTTCTGAAGCATAGGCTGCCCCATGGGCCGTACCAACCACAGCGCAGCTGAGGCAAAACAATTGCCGCTCGCTTCAGCTGCTCACGCTAGGCAAAGTGGAGCCAGTCAAACCCTCTGTGATGAGTCGAGCATCTGACGTCGAGCATGAGGATTCGTAGGAAACAATGTTCGAGATTCTTGCTCTGCAAGCTGTTGTGTTGTTAGCATGGGGCTATCAGACCAGAGAAAAGTGCTACCATAATAGCGCTTCCTACCTGCCTTTCTCACCGCTTGGTTTCTTGTATGCACGACAAGAAAGAGACGTGCAGACGCGATTTTTAGGGGTATTTCCTCTGCTTGATTGCTTGTATGATTGTCCTAAAGGATGTCGCAGAGGGAGGTGCTCTCCGCACTACAGACAGATAGACTAAGAGTAGTAAGTTTGAGCATCCATGTAAGCCTAGGCGGGACGTTGAGCCCAACAGACAATGGAAAGATGCCCAAATTTTTGGTGTTCGCGTAGACGAAGGCGTATGCCCAATAACGTATTTGCCTAATTTAATGGTAGTAGCTTAGCTTTACAAGGCGCAGTCGTTGCACTATTACTTACCTAACGTGATAAAGTTTTCCATTTGCAGAGCACAGCTTCAAGCATAGAGTAAGAGAGTTTAGACGTACCACGTAGACTGGGTTAAGAAAGGCAGTAAGCGCGTTGATACCTCCACCAGCCTCTGCTAGATTACCAGCAGCTTTCACGTTACAGGAGGCGTCAGCAAGGAGGCCTGTACCAGCAGGTTGGGTGGCTGTAGCTGGAACAATAGCTCCAAATGCGAAACTGTTGTCACAAAAACATGTATTCCCGTTCTGGATTGCGAAAAATTTGAAGAGAGCACATGTGCTCTGGCAAAGCTCTTGGGTCTGAAGGGGACTTTGGACAGGTTCGAATTCTGTCGAGAACAGGCCAGAAGCTAAACAGCCGATGTATGAACCTTTTAGGAGAGGTGATATGCCGGCGGCTTGGCTTGTTCCTATAGAGATTCCTACGGTTGGTCCTAGGGAAATACCTACGCTTGGGAGAACGTTGTTGATGATATTGAACGGGTCCTGTCTGATCAGCAGGTCATGTTCTCGAGAGCTTACCGGCTTCCCTTCGGTTGCCCCAAACGAAAGGAGAGTGGCGGCTGCGACAACGTCGCGAAGCAATTTTCCCATGGCGAGAAAGTTTGCTTCTTCACAAACGAAAAGAATGCAATTTTTTTATTACTTAACCTTTTATACTTGACCTGTAAAGATTGTAGTATTGTAGTGAGTGGATAAAGTGTTGAAAGGGGGGTATGGTGAGATGTGTAGAGAGTGGGAAGGTTCAGAAGGCGACCGCGGCCGCGAGAGTGTTTATACAATGTCAGCTGTAAAGCGCAAGCAAGGAAGGGAACAAAGCTTTGGCATCGCCCCTTTATCAGGCAGCCCACCTTTTCTCGAAGCTAGTGATGGACCACAAGTACCCTTCCAAATGAAGGAATGTAGCTTTGTGCGCGTTCCAATCATCTCAAATGTCAGCCATTTAGAGCGGCAAGTACGCATGTAACAAAAAATAAAGTCGACACGACAATTGGTAACTTAGCGCAGCCGACTTGAGCAAAGAATGCATCAGGATGACGCCGGGAACGTTGACTGACCTCTAGGCCGTTATCTCATCAAGTTGATGATAGTTGTAATGATGTAGACCTTGACGTGGAAGACCTTGACGTGGACTGTTAGCACTTTTTCGATCTATGGCGCAGTTTGTTGGGTGGAGAGAAATGAGTCAGGTTACGTTGTCTCGCGACACTCAGGGATGACTCATTGACAAACCATGCTGGGGACGACCGACTAATGTATTGGCTCTTATCTCGGCAGGCAGCCGAAAAACGATCATAGCTGGGTACGAGCCTGTGCCGAAGCATGTGTAGATAGAACTAGACGCTTTTGCAAAGCCTGCGGACCATCCACTAAAGGCGGTGATATCATAGCGGGAGTCGGACACTTGCAGAGCAGCAAAAGATTCAGATCACTGCCTAACATCACTTAGTACGTCATATCATGCTGAAATGGTTTACGGACCGAAGGTTGTCTTTTCCCATAACCACATAAGTAGTTGCGACCCCCCAGCCGCTAGAAAGGCCTTAAATAACATTCACAGTCTGTTAGATACTGTCATTCAGTAAGTATCAGCCAACCTGAGTGAAGACGCAGCGCACTCCACGCTGCCGTACAGTAAAGTGTCTATATAACTAGTCTTTAAGGGACTTACAGGGCAGGGTAGAAGATTAGTTAACCGCCTGTCTTAGATAGCAACTATAAGACCTTTATGCGTCTGTCAGAGGCATTAGCTTATAAGCATGAATATAAAGCTTGTCCTCAAATTTGTATGTATTGGTCTCGATATCAGACACACGAATGCCTCCACTTCAAAGTTGGTAATTAGTTATTACATGGTCTTCTTCTTCTTATTTTTTTCTATTTATTTTCTGTTTTCCTTTTCTCTTTTCTTTTTTCTCTGCTAGCCAGGAACAATAATCCTATATTTTTGTTCACAACTTAGAAGAACTCGCTGCGAACCAAAAGTATTTGTTTAATTGGCTCAATGCAATACAAGCAACTAACCCCGCTTGACCACTAAAGCCTGACGTTTCAAAGTTCCTGCATGCGGACTCGATCACGATTATATTCGCTTAGTTAGGGATTCCAAAGAAAACAAGAAACTAATGTCGAATCACTTAACTTTCCCCGCACGCTAGCGCATGCCGTGTTACGTGCACTGATGCCGTGCCCACAACACATTCTTCAGCTCAAGCTGAATCGCAGGCCTATTGAACGGTAAGAAGTCGATCAGGATTGTGGCCGGCAGAGCTGCTGCAGCTTCAATGCGCACACCAAAGTGGTGTATAGTTACACTTAGCTGTCATAGACAGTCACAAAAGCAAGATACAAATTTCTGGAGTCCAGGCTTTCGCTTCCCTGAATCTTCACAATTGCATCGGCGCCCCTCTGCAGCTGTCGAAAGCAACGGTAGTCTTAGTGCCCCTTAAATTAGGCTTTGGACGAAGCCATGGTTTCCATTGCTAGTTTCTTGCATAAGATTGATCAAAGACATACACATAATGATGGAAAAAGGGCAGATACTAGTATAATTTATGGGCGGAGCTTGGAATCAAGAATCGTTTTGCTGGAAAATCTGCGGCTTTCCAGACTTCCATATGGACGTGCTGTGTTTGACACCTGCCAGGCGGTGACAAAAACCACAATAACCACGGCCCAATCATATCTAGCTTCGGAAATCAATTGCTGAGGATAGCGGGGGACAGAAGGATGGTGTTCACTCACAAGCTGAGGAGTCCATACCTGAGCGACCACAAATCTGTTTGTTCAGCTCGGCTTGCTGCGCCAGGATGCCCTGTCTTTGAATGCCACTCAAGCGTCTCGTGTGACCAAAAGAGTGACGAATGCTACGTTGCAGCGGAAGTCTCATAGAAGCAGGCGTCTGTGCCACCATTTTGGACGTGCTGCATGCCAACTTACACGGAGGCTGCCAAATTTTTACAGCCTGCCAGATGACAGCTTACACAGCACTATGGTCCCTGAAGAATGAAGCTGGCTGTGTAGACCTACCGGCCAAGAACGCGTCTCCTCAACCAAATTGTTTTGGTACTACACTTTGTGGACGGGCTTCGTTAAGCACGTTAGTACCATGGAATGTGGTAGCATTGGTGATGTGATCAAGCTGGAGGGTGCACCCGCGTAGAATAGACCTTGAGATGACCTAACTCGCGATCACATAGGATGTACCGGGATCGAGCTCCAAGCACTACGCAACATATACTTGCACGACAGACAAGGAAGCTTTTCAACCTTATATGGTAGAAAATGCACACCATTGCTTTCTGTACCCCCGTCAGCGCTGCACACCTCGTACTGGCGCAAGTGTTCGCTAATCCGTCTCTGCAAAATAAGACTGAAGCCTTGTTCAGAGTCCACAAACTGGTGACCTGAAGAATGCTGCGGCGGATGTTTCTCCAGTTCGCATGTTTTTACAACATTGCGCTGCAGAAGGGGAGATTACCGAATGGTTGGGGTGAAGGAGCTGCAAGGCCGAGTAGAATGCTACGCTTTCACCTGCCTACGAGTCCGCATTGGTATGACCAGGTTGCAGGACAGCATTCCACTCCGCTCATCACGCCTTGAGATGATCATAATTCCGGAGAGATGTTGTACTCTACCCATTCATCTCGTTCGGTGGTAACCACACATTGCTTAGTCCCCGGTCCTTCTTCAAATTCCAGTATCGCGTCCTTGCAGATTAGATTCGACTTCGAACTTCCGAGGACAATCTTACAGGAGTATAAAAAGGAACCTGGCGTCACCTCTTCCTCCTCATCGCCGTCTTTCTGCTGCTCGTTGCATGCTGGGAGTTTGGTCATTGTGCAGCTTCTGGACCATCTTCGTCACAATTCTTCGTGGTTTGACGGGCGGTGGTCCAACAAATCAATTTTTCCTTATTCTATGTCTTCGTTTGCTTTCATTTTTCAGTTTGCAGAACACAGCTTTGAACATATGGGACAGTCAAACCTACTGCCTCTAGCAGCTGCTGACTGCATAAAAGGCAAACACTAGCCCGATCGGCATCAATCCAGACCCGCTATCCTTCAACAATGTAGGATGTTACTCTCGGGCTGATACTGTTGACCTCGGCTCCACTGTGTGGGTGAACGCACTTTTCAACGAAGACACCTTGACCGACGCCATCTGCTCCGACACTTGTCTAGGCGCTAAATACGCCTACTTTGGCATCGCCTACGGTCGTGACTGCTGGTGCAGTGCTACCGCCCCGACCGGCGCCCCTGTTGACGCGTGTACCTACCCCAACTCCGGCGCTGCTCTGGAAATCGGAGGATCGGACACCGCCCTGAGTGTCTTTCAAATCATTGCGGCAACTCCAACAGATGGTCCTGGTAGAACAACTACCCCTGCCGATGCAGGACCTATCGTAGGAGGTGACTACATTGGCTGTTTGGCCGTTGGCACACTTTCAGGCACCCCAACCAAGAACCCAGCTCAGACCCAGGAACTGTGCCAAATCACATGTGCAGCCTTTAAGTTCTTCGCACTTTACAACAGAGACTCCTGTATCTGTAACAACAGTGTCGCATTTGGAGACATTGGTCCCTACCCGCCAGCCATCGATGCTGCTGGGGACGCTCAGCTACCCTCTGATCAATGTGACAAGCGGGCTGTTGGCCTCACAACAGAAGCTGGTGGAGGCACCAACGCAGTCACCGCGTTCCAGAATCCTAACTACGTGGTACGTCCTAGTTTTCTTACTCTGTGCTCAAAGCTGTGCTCTGCAAACTTGAAAATTATAATCTAGGGTAAGTACATTTGCTACGACTGCGCGTTAGCCCAGCCATCACTAGCAAAACAAGGTAGGTATGTTGCTATGACTGGACCTCGGCCCAGACACTACGAGCAAGCAAGAGCTGGAAAAGTCCTAGGCTTGGACATGGTATCAACCGACAACACTTGGACGCAAAGCATCGTCGGATTCCGCTTTATACCTGCACTTCAATCCCATACAATCGTAAGTACACCTTAACTCTACCGCTGTAAGCTACTAAGCATCTGCCAGAAAGCTTCAACTCTACAAATATCTTACCTCGCTACCCTCTTCCTTACTTCTTGCCCATACTTTACAATAGGTTAAGCGACTGCTAGCTAAACTTTTCCGGCAAGGTCTCTTCTTTATAACGTAACATAGGCTGATCTCTGCATAAAACGTTATACTTTGTATATCGGAATCATTTACGAGAACCAAGGCTTGGCCCATCTTAGGTAAGTACTCATTGTTCAGCTCTTAATCTATAATTAACCAACTCCACAATAGCCTGAGTTCATGTACCTACATTTCTCCCTCCGGTGACGGCACTGCCCAGTAATATCAGGACATCCGAAAATCTCTGTGCTGTTGCATCAAAGCGTTGGCATGTGATATTCAAGGAATAGTATCGATGCGAGAGCATCAAGTGTGCATACAGTAGGCGTTAGAGTTAATATATGGAATAATGAAACACTTTGAATCATCTTGGCCCGATATTTATTTTGTCTCTCACAGGTCATACTTGAATAGTAAGTAGCTAAGCCTATTTCCCCCAAACTTCCATCTCACTATGCGATTTATGTCTTTGTTACTCCTAACGCAATACTTTAACAATGACCCGGCCTAATCGTCCACATTATACAGGTTAGGTATAGATTAGCACTTGCTGTTTCCATGTCGTAATAGCTCCTGTCACGTACTAGAAAATCCCAATTCGCCATCCCATCGCCATCCCATCGCCTAATACCATTGTACAACGAATGATGGACATAAAGCAACAGCCAAAAGCCCTAGTCCCGCAAAAGATGGCCCAACACTAATGGCAGTAACCATTTTATCGATCAATGCTACTCCCACAGCCCCCATAGAGCATCTCACCAGGTTGTTGATAGCAGCACTGCCTGCAGCTCTACCTGGGCAAAGATCCGATATCAGCGTCTGGGTGACCGCGAATACGGCATTACCTGTTGCTGCAATAAGGCACTGTAGGACCAACAGCACTGCGATCCAACTAAGTAATTTAATTAATAATTTGTTTCCAAGTGAGATGTCGTATAATGTCGTGCTGGTTATGAACAGCGCCATGATCCAAGGAATGTGCTTGAGCCTGGTTTTCTCTATTGAGAAATCAGCGGGAAGCGAATTCGTGGACAGCTCTGGATTGTTTGATATATCTTGCCTAACAAGATAATCAGCTACAATCTGCTTATAGGAGGGACTCATGAGAATGCCTACAATGGCGCTTCCGACAATTGTTCCTAGTCCTGCGACCAAATGTAGTTATTACGAAGCAAATCACGCTGGGCCGGCTGCATCACGCTGGCGAGATTACTGTGTCAGACGCCTGCAAGGATCCAAGCCCTTGTCGGCGTGAGTAGAACACGGAAGAATCTCTGGGTCCGTCGTACATTCCACCGGACACAGTCTGGCGTACAGTACATATACTTTTGCCGCTCTGCTGTTCGCGTACTGTGCTTCGCAGTTCGCATCACGACTAACAGACTAATCTGTCCGTGGATCGTCATGCCCGTCGCTCGTAGGCAGGTCGAATAGACATTGTCAAACACCAATCCCAGATCAACGTTCTTACTGATACTTCTCGGTTGCATTCGCCTTACGATCAAATCGTGCATATCCTAATTACATTCCGGCATTGCAGGGATATGCTCGCCTCATTAAAATAATGTCGCAAGGTACTGCCTTCTCAAGCGCCATCAGCGCCTTCCAAGGGTTCTGCGAGTAGGTTGGTCGCATGTCGTATGCTCGCTTAAACACTCAAATGCACAGAGCGCGTCGCCGTCCACACGACGTGTTATCAATGACTGTGGTGCTCACAACCAAGGGTGCTGAGCTGTTACTATCACGACACATCTCTTTAAAAGACGCAGTCTCAGCCATGGTTATCCAACAAACTTACAGCAATCAATTACCTCGCGCGTTGTGATTAGACGGCGATGTCGCCTGAATGCAGCTACCTACCGCAATGTGCATACAAGTCCATACCGAGCATAGGCTTGCACGCAATATCCGAAATGTGGGACAGGACTTAGTCTCTTTATTGGATGGAACCGTATCCCGCTACGTTTAGACTTAATTAGTGTAACCCCACCTTCCAAAACAAAAAAAAGGCGTGGTGATGCAGATGCGCCTAACGCCGCAGTTTGCCAAGCAACCAACGAACGGTCTGCGTACTCCAGGGCCAGGGCCCGTTGCAACTCAAAGTTTCCAAACAAAAAGCAGCTACATTTTCGCATGTAATGTTAAGAGCAGAAGCCCTATGTTGTTGAGTTCTCTGCTTGCCGTTTGGCCAAGTAGTCTCGCATAGACAGCATGGTACCAGATCGTGAAGTCTACGACGATCGGAGGCCGCTCTTCGCAAATAGAGTATGCATTGTTTTGCACTCGCCTGACGAGAACTAAAGCAGCCACAGGAAATGAAACGCTTCTAAGGAGAGCTTCGAAGCGTAGGGGCGGTGGAGCGAGATGATAGAACATCCACCCCATTTCTTTTTTATCGATTCAAGTGGTAGACTTGTAGCATCGACCGGGAAAAGCGTTAGCATGTTATAAATGTGCGTGTAAACTTGTCTCTCAAAGTGTCCAGCTGAGATCTGACTGACCGATCAGATTGCGTTGAGGACGACCCCGCTTCCGCTATCCACATCGAGGTAGCCCCAGCACAGGCTTAGGACCTCCCGATTTCTTCCCTTCTAAGGTGATCTCGTTGTCGCATTCGCTATCACGTCTGTCAGACCTCATCGTCCGTAAACCGGCAATACGCCAAGACAGAAATTGAAGTTCTTGATCAGTAGTTTACTCCAGCGAACCATGCGTTCAATCCCGGTTTCCTCATCTACCGGTAGCTCCTCCAATTCACCAACTGAACAGCGCAAGATCGCAATTCCACGGCTGGCGGTTGTCGCTCAAGAACAAAGTGCGACAAAACACCCACGGCGAGTTCCGCGAGCTTGCACAGCAGTACGTTATTGTCATCCTGCAACGAACAGGGCTCAGCATTGTGCACTACCTACTGTGCGCAAGCATGATTATATAGCGATCAGCTAACAATGGCCTGTACATCTAGTGTCGACTTCAAAAGATCAAGTGCAGCGGTGCCAGACCGGGCTGCGAGTCTTGCGCTAAGACCGGCCGTGAGTGTGTGTACACACTATCTCGCCAAGACAGACTAAAGACGTGAGTGCGATATGGTCTACCACGACTGGCAGTGTACTGATAGACTAAGTCTCACAGAGCGATGCCAACAGATGGCTGGACTTCTCAACAAAATGAGGCCTTGCGCAACAGTAGAAGATAACGTCAAGATCAGCCACGTCTTGGAAGCTGTAAGTCTTCTTTGCATCCTTCTTCTGATATGGCCTTGTGTTTCTAACGATTTGGAAGTTTAAAGAAGATACATCGATGTTTCGACAAGCGTCAGCGTCCTTACACAGTCGTGACACTGGCATCAATGGCTGTCAGAGAAGCCTCACAGCCGGAGCACCGGAAGCGCACGACAAGCGTGCCAAGGAACCACTAGACTTCTCTCACGACTATCTACACACCGACAACCGAATAGGTATGATGGGTACCGTTGGAGCCAGTTCCGAGATACAGTGGCTGAGAGCTGTTGCGATGACGCAGTCGGAGGGGATGGACAGACAATCTCGCAGTTGTTCCCAAGAAAGACGTTCGTCTCCACCTGACGATGAGAATATAAGCTTGTATACCTTCTGGGCGATCGACAACACGACCGAGAACGATCCACCAGTCGATCCCTATGAGCTACCAACTCTTTTGACTGCAGAGAGACTCTTGGACTGCTACATGGCCAAGGTGCACGCCTCCTTCCCTATATTGCCCCGGATGAGTCTCAAGGAGCAGTTCTACAAGTGCTTCACTGCATTGCAAAGCGGAGATTAGATGCGGCTTAGTGCAGACTGGCGGGCAATCGTGAATCTTGTGTTTGCCATAGGCGCAAACTACTCGCACTTGGTACATATGTACTGGCAGGGAGACAAACACGACCACATTATCTACCAGTCAAGAGCCACATCATTAGTTCTTGATGACACCATTGTAGATTTCGACTTGAGCGTCTTACGAGCAAGAAGGTTAGGCCTTTTTGCGTTTTATTGGCTGTCGGTGGGACAAATGAGCCGGTACGCCAACCAGGCCCCACGCAGCGATACTAACTGACAGAGCCTAGCGCCTGGACGATGATTGGTGCAGCCCTTCGCTATGCGTACGGAACCGGTCTTCACCTTTGCATCGAGGATCCTCCTACGCCTGCAGTAGGTCAAGATTCGCTGGCATGTACATGGTGGAGCCTCTACACGCTCGAACAAACCTTGAGCACCATAACCGGTCGTCCAAGCATGACTATCGATTCTGTTCACTCAGTCCCATTTCCAATGTCCGCAATGGAAGAGCAGACCTCGACTGTAACAGAACCTGACTATCAAGCCTGCAAGGGTGGCATGTGCCTCATATCGCCAAACCAAGGCTGGCCCTACAGCAATATTGGTCCTGTCTACGTTGGGACGGTAGCTAGGTCGATGGAAGCAGACTGTGGATTGTACTTGAAGGCTACAGCGGGATTATCCACTATCACTCGAAGTATACTAATAACGCTTTACTCTACAACCTCCGCAGTCAAATCTGCAGGAGAGACACAGCAAGACATGATACGCCTAGGTCAGCGCCTCGATCAGTGGGTGCTCTCACTTCCCCAGAAACTCGGACTTTGCGGATCGATAAGAGGAAGCATCAGGCTCACTCGCGAACGCGTGCTCATCAGCTTTCATGCCTATAGCGCGAGGATCTTGTTGACGAGACCATGCATTCGTACTTGTGGGACTTCTAGGGAAGAAGGACTCGAGCCAAGCTTTGCAGAACGAATGGCAAATAGCTGTATTGAGGCAGCACAGATGATTGTGGACCTATTGCCTGATGAGCCCAGTAGCGACTTCATCTACACAATGGGACCCTGGTGGTGTGTCGTTCATCACTTGATGCAAGCAGTCGCAGTCTTGCTGCTAGGGTTGTCGTATGCCTGTGTCAGGTCGCAGAAGGGACCAATGTTGATTCGATGTGTCAGAAAGGTGGGCTTGCACTTGCGAGCATCACGTAATCCTGTGTCGCAACGTGGGTGTGACGTGATCGACAAGATGACGGAGCTTTTGACGAGGCGATGGTCATTGGATGTTGCTGAAGACTGGCAGCCTGCGCGTCGGCCGCTCTCGATCCAGGAGCTTGTCTCTTAAAGTCTTGCGCTGTTTTGGGCAGGTTGGACATCATGATGTGATGTTCACGAGTCTTTCCGTTATGTCTGAGGCTTTGAACAGATAGATTGTAAATCTCCGTCGCCAATTAGTGACGTCACTAAAGCCTAAGCTTCGCACCTTCTCCGCTACCCAGGCATGTACGTCGTGATGAGCTGTGTATACTACCTTGCGGATGCAGAGTTACTCATGATCAGGTATAGTATACTCCAGTGCTTTTGCCTGACACCGTTGTGGCATCGAATGAGGAATAGGACAAGGAGGTTTGAGGCCGTGGGCCATCTCATGCATGCACGTACATTTGGGGCAACTAGTACAGGTCTGGAAGACGCCTAGTAAGACGGGAGCGAACAGCAGCTCCGGTTAATACCTTCCTATGTCGTTTAGTACTACTGCAATCCTGCTGCTTCCTATCGAGATGAAGGGATCAATTGCGGGGCCAATGACGACCACAAGTGTGAAGCTGTGAGGTGTTCGTCTCCGTCTGCTCTTGAGCCAAAGTTGAACATTCCACTAGTCCTTTCTGAGCCTCGTCTTTAGCCTCTGCCATAGAGTGTTCAGTCACCCCACCAAAACGCGTTACCCAATTTTTAACGCTCTATACTGTACACAGTACGCTAAGAAAATAGAATCCCGTGAGGTTGCTACATAATCTGCTATTGTTGATTTCAATTCTGGTGTTTTCAAGCGACAGGCCGCTCGCGCGTACGGCATCCCTCGATCTACACTCCAAGAACGCATCAATGTTCGCCAACCTAATGCGATTGCTCATTACTCACAGCAACGACTGACTCGGGAACAAGAGCACTTTCTAGCAGATTGATTACTAAAAAAAGATCTATGCGCTCAGCCACCCTCCCACCCGCGGGTACGAGAGACAATCACCCAAATCCTCCACATGAACGGCGACTACGAGCCACTCAGGCATCTATAGGTAGCCCGTTTCATCGCGCGCAACTCGTGCGTCACCCTCTATGATTAGACAAATAATCAAGAGCGCAAGGACTGCAGCAGTCAACTATAAGACTATACGCGCGTTGCTTAAGCTGTATAAGCGTGCTCGGATCACCCCTGATACAAAACTCCCATGTCCAAGCGCATGATGCACGCGATCACTAAAACGCGCGAATCTCCTCAACTATCATCGTTACCGGGCAGCCAAGATCCGACGTCATGATTGCATAGTGTTCATGGAATTCCAGGACCGTCATTGGGAGCGCACGCATTGGATGGCACAGAGTGCACTAGGTCACAGTCACCATCCTTGTTTGATAGGGTTGCCAAATTTATGAAGCCACGCAAGGTCCTTCCGACGCACATATATCTTAATTATAAGTAGGCGATAGTGAATCGTCAGGAACTATCGGTCAGTACCTAGTCAGTTCTTCTCGGCATAGTAACGTACTGCAACTGATCAAAGATGTGCGACTTTACTCAGATCGAATACAGATGTTCTCATCTGCGCTACGTTGTCCGAGCATGGTGTGTCAGATATCAGGAAACTCACATTCGGTGCCCCTTGAATGTTGTCGCGATGTAAGTGACAGAAGCCGATTGTTATACACAAGCTGATACCTGCCCTAGAGAAAGCAGGCTCGCAAAGAATTGTGGTCGGTAATGGAGAGACTAGTGCTAATTCAAAGTTGACTTCTTTGTCAGGGGACTGTGGGAAGTACTGATAGCATCGCTGCAACCAAGTATACCAGCGCAACGAGGACAATTGACCCAGTATGATGACTCCGGGTTGCCTAGTCGGACTCGGTCTTATCGCGAGCGGAAGAAGAGGGTAACGAAAGTATTACGCTTGAATGTGCAGAAATCAAAGGCATAACTTGTTGGGAATTGAAAACAAGCAACGTGAAAAAACAAGCAGCGTGAAAAAACAAGCAGCGTGAAAAAACAAGCAGCGTGAAAGATCTTGGATCAGACTCTCAATGTTGCACAAAGACCCAACGCAGTCATTGTTGGGCTCAATTTAGAATGATCGAGCGCAATGAGAAGCGACAAATCGCTGTCAAAGAGGGGCTATCGGCTATTTAGACATGCCAGACGATGTTGGAATGATGAAATCCTCGCAAATAGCTGCCACTCCGCGGAATCCCACACGTCATGATTGCAAGTCGACGAAATCTTGTCAGGTGTGTTATTGATTGCTGCGACGGAGACGCCCTTGTGCAGCGGCTGGGCCGTCATTCCGCGCAAGTATATAGTTCATTCGAAGTCAAACGCTCCAAGAGCCAATTGGGCCAGTATCAGTCAATTTCTTCTCGCGTGGAGGACAGCGGATAGGCGAGTAAACTTCAATCCATCGGCTCATGCACGTCATCACCAGTATTCTACTCGCGTTATTGGGCAGCTGTCCTTCACAGTATGGTTAAGACGCTAAAAGCATTAGTTTAACCTTGTTTAGGGAGGTTGAGGTAACTAGTCAACGAGACTAGCACGTTAGTACAATGACAAACATGGAGTGCAAGATTACACGTAGACTGGAGCGAGACTCCGTGCAACAGGGGCGAGCACGACTAGTGAAACAGAAAAAGAAAGAAGCCGCCTGCATGGCTGGGAATAGGAGCTTTTTGAGGTCTGAAGATTTGCGGGAGCCGGACAACTCAATACGCTACTGCCACCAGATGTCTCTCAAGACGCACAGCTAGTCTGACGCGTTTTAACGATCTTGCCGCCAGGGCAGAGAAACTGCCAGCATGGACACTCTTCACCTTAACTTAACTTCTTAAGAGAGCAGTCTTTAACGTTGCACAATCTTAGCTTGTTTTCTGGCCCACTGGCTTCTTCACGAACACGACCTGTCGCAAAACAACAAGGGATTGTCATGTGGGAGTCAGTGGAAAGCACTGAAAAAGCGAGCGACAGCATAGTCAACGTGGCAGCCTAGGCTGCCGATGTATGATCAGGTAGAAGGCCGAGCCTTCTCCTTGGTATAGCGATCAAACACCTGTTCAAGCCAGGCAAGGCCGATATCACCATTTGACCACCCTGAGGCAGATGACATGACCATCACGGAATGCACCCCTAGCTTGATTTCGGCTACACAGTTTGATTTGATGCTGGTGTTGGAGGATTTGTAGATGAGGCCTGGCGGCAGTACTGATCCATCGGCACACGCACACGCTATGAGTGTCTGCCAATCTCGATTGCCATCTTGGATTGATGCTTTTACTTCAACCTTCGTCCACATACACTTGCTGAAGACGCGTTTTGTCCTACCCGTGATCCCAATCACGAAGCCCTTCTCATTCATTTTGTATGTGTGGCAAGCCTCAATTGAGTATTCGGCGATTTTGTGCTCCAGTAGATCAAAACAGAGCTTTTGTTTATCGTAGGAATCAGCGTCATGACGCTGGCGATTTATCCCAGTGGAGTAACGCGTGATGAGATGGGTAGAGTGATGGTTGATGAAACGGGTAACCCAGCTCTTAGAGACTGGGTTCTATGCGATTGGTGACGCAAAATTCTGGATTATTTCTCTCGTAGGTGGTAAGTGACGCCTGCTAAGCTCTTCTATATACTTTACAAGCTCCATCTCCTGTTGTGGGTTGGAACGTTGTTGTTTGATGTTCTTGGTGTCCCGAGGCTGCTGTGCGCGCTTATGTCTCCGAAAAAGATTTGAACGATCAACGCCGAACTTGGTAGCAAAATACTAGTACACAAGTTTTTCGCCTGGTTTCAGCGCGTCGATTGCTGCAAGCGCTTTGTGTTTGTTGAGATAAGACGCGTCAAAAAATGGTGTAGCTATGATGATCCGAGCGCTGCGCGACTCTGGGCGGGTCGGCACCTCCTGGTTGGATGCTTACCATATGTGGCTGGATCAAGTTTTGCCACTTTCACCACCATTCGCTACGTCATCTCATCCGTTCGCAAGAACTTTTCTTAAGAAGCTGTGAGCGCTGCGCCTTCCAGCCTGCTGCCTATGATCATATACTGTGCGTAACACTATCGTCACAGCTCCGTCTCTCACGTACCAGCTCCCACTTGCGACCCAGTTTCTTCTCTTATTGAACGATCACGCGAGCTCCGCCTAGCTGACTCGAGCTACCTCAATGGAGAGCAGCAGCGGCCTTGGCGCCAAAATAGCCATTCCTCGGCTCAAGCGGCCTGACCAGCAGACTGTTCTTCCGAGGCCTCTCCGTATTCGTTGCGATAAGGCAGTGAGTACCGTACTTGCAAGAATCAGCACCATGATGCTGATCAAAGGTGTAGTGCAATAGATGCCAGAAGCGCAGTGGGCATAATATCTAATCCTGTCCTTGCGACCGCGCCCACTAGTTCCTTCGTGTGGATATATTGTGCGGGCTAACATGTGCAGAAACAAAATGCTCTGGCGCTAGACCGCGCTGCATCAACTGCATGAAGTATGACGAAGATTGCATCTATCATACGTCACGCCGGGACCGGCTAAGAGAGTGAGTTGACTTGAGTTATCTCTTAAGTGCGCTTCTGACTTCAACAGGGCCACTCACAAGAGTGAAGTTCTCTCCACACTGCTCGAGGACATCCGTGGCGCCCTCGATGACGAGCATACAGCGAGAGTTGACAATGCACTCAAAGAGTTTGAAAATGACACGCCTCCACCATCGCCATCCGTACGCACGAAGTCATGGAACAAACGATCGAGGACCTCATCATCTAATGAAATGGATTGCGACAGGCAGGCGTTTGACGAGGCTCACGTCTCATCCTCAGTGGGTTCTAACGAGGAAACCGATTTCCTAGAAGAAGATGTCCTGGGGGACCTCGGATCAAGTGAAATGGGCTACATGGGCCGCAGCTCTCAGATCCAATGGATGCGAACTTTGCAACGAATGCTGGATCAATCTGGAGGCGGGCCGTCCGACATGTCATATGCAGCACCTAGAGACAGCGGGAGGGCTTCCTCTAAACGCTCTGAAGCACCTTATGAACGTCAAAAGCAGTCAACAGGCGCCGGACCTCTTTCAGGTTGCTACTTCTATCTTAGCAATACTAACATTAATATCAACATTGTTAATCTAGATGTTCTTCTACCTGTTAAGATAGCTATAAAACTGTTTAATTTCTATTAGGTAGCAGTCTATAATCTGTTCTAGATCCTTAACAGCTTATTTAAGGAGGAACTACAAACGTACTATTAGATTTCCTAAAGCAGCAGTACAATAGACGTCTGCGTAAAGTAGAAAGCTATCCTTAACCTTGTTTTTGCTATTAGAGCATGCTTCTCGCACCTTGTTAGCAGCAACTGGCGAGCTAATGACTGCGATCATTACGTGTATATGTTGAGGGCAATATACTTCCTGGGACTGAATCAAACTACGACACTCATTTGTGCTCCTGACATTTCACTCATACGAGTTAGTGTTTCGGTCTCTTATAACCCAAAAGTCAATCTTCGACTAACAGCATACAGGCGACTGGGCTTCTCTCCTTCTACTATCTGACTATGGGTTATGTTAGCAGGTATGTGCAGTTTGCATAGCGCATGTCACCAAAACGAGCTTTATTTTAAAGGACGCTCTCTAGGGCCAGTACAACATATTGCGCGTTTCCACTGACATGTGTTGCACAGGGCTTGGTATGTGATTGGTACGTCCATTCGATATGCGCAAGCAGCTGGTCTCCATCTTAGAAACGAGAATCCTTCCGTTCCGACGCGCAGCAAGAATGCATTGGCAGAACTCTGGTGGGCCCTCCATTCGATCGAATGTGTCCTCACTTCCGTAACGGGACGACCCCGTGTCATAGCAAGAAAGGACTGTACAGCCCCCCTTCCGACAACCATGATGGAGAGATGTAGTCCGAGGAGCAGTCCAACGCCAGAAGGCTCCACGTCCCGATCGAATCTCATACCGCCCACGCTATCATCGGCCCAGAGTCAGGTCCGGCAATCGTTCAACTCTATAGAAACGGTCACAAATCCAGACTCATTCCTAAAGGCTTTCGTGGGTCTTAATCTCATTCAGCACAAGATACTGTCTAACCTCTATTCTGCACGACCCGCTCTTCACTCATGGAAGCGTATGCAGAAAGAGATATCCTCATTAACCACAGAACTAAACGAATGGGCTCTGCAAGCACTTCCGCACGGTTTATTCAGTGCAGCAACGATTGCGGATCCTAGCCCAGGACGGGAGCAATCCGTGCTCCGTTTCTGTTACCTGAGTGCTACGATCTGCATTACTCGACCCTGCCTTTGCAGACTGGACCGACGCATAAAAGGCCAAAGCGAAGAGTCAGTCGAGTTCAATTGGGGGACGGCTGAAGCTTGCGTTCAGGCCGCCCTAGATTTGGCATTGTTGCTGCCTGAACCCCCCAATCCCCGATGGATCTACGAGAGAGGACCGTGGTGGTCTAGTGTACACATCAGTGAGTTTCAATTTTGCACCAAAATGAGCCGACTAACTTTTGTAGTCATGCAGGCTATAACGGTGCTGCTCCTCGAATTGGCGCAGGGAGCGATTCATTGGCCAACAGATCCGTCAAACATCGCCACATGCGTGGACAAACTCACTCGATGGCTGAAGGCCATGAAGCGCAATGATGTCGTGAGTGAACGTGCGTACAACATCGTATGCAAGATGCTAGGCAAACATGAACAATCTAGGGAAGATGTCGCGACTGGTCAATGGGCAGCGGAGATGGCGGAACAACTTTACCAGCCAACAGCCGCATCCTCTATGGCTTCTCAACTGCACAACAACCTAGATCTCCAGTATCTGCAAGAAACCCCTTACCTCAACACTTATTTCAACGATAGTTACTACTCTTAAGCCAACAGCGAGAACTTTGATCTCAACTCCTTGGTGTTCTCAACGAGCCCCCTGCAGACTTTCTGTCCGGCCAGGCACAGTTACCGTTGTTCTTTGAGAATTATCTCATGACAAACTTCGACCAAGGGACGGACTACTACGGCCTGGACGGTTATACCCAATACGGAAAGCAGCCCCCACAGTAGGATCGCGGCCAACGTGTTCAGTGGCTTTGGCGAAGGGCGAACCAGGCAAACAATCTTCTAAAAATATAAGATAGTAGCTTGTCTTGATTTCTGCTATTCTGGGCGAAGCATTACAGCTAGGACTTTAAGTAATAACAAAAGATCGCAAAAAGACTTTCATCTTCGCCAAACACGTGTGATATGTAACCATAATAAGTACTACTGGTGGATATCATTTGCCACCGCTAGCAGGAGGTGGCCGACCTGCACCGGCCACAGAGTTGTAGATGCCTCGCACTATATGAATAGCGAGTTTAACAAGAGGAACGTTACCAAAACTCATGATATCGCCACTTTCCAAATCACATACATGTGCGGTTCTCTAAGTCACATGTGCCGCTCTCGTAAAACGCTAGTATGCTTTTGGCAAGTGCCTTCTAAGCGGCTCGTGCTGAGGATAATATTTTGTACTAGTCGCGGATAGACCTCGCGACTACCCCTGCACTTACCCCTTTAAGCTATCTTAACTCTGTAACCTCTGCTACTGTGCTAAACCTCCTAATGCTTGCAACAGCTGCAACAGCTGCAACTATAAGGCGTAACACTAATTCTAGTCCAAGTCTTGTACGTAGGAAATCTATACAGGAAACCCTGTTGATCCTAGCTGCTTTACATTGCAGTCTGGCCTTTTAGACCCCCCTCCTCTTCTTGCTAAGGCAGGTACGCAGAGAATTATACTAGTATCCTTAGGTTTTTTAATAGCTTGCTTCTAGAAAAAAGCAAGAGAAATGCTAAACATTATCTCCTACCTGCTATTATATGGCAATTTGTTTTGCACGCTCTGCAGAAGCGCTATTTACTAAAAGGTGCTCCTTAATTATCTCTAACAACATTACAGCGTTAGCAGCAGGCTATCTACAGCTATACTTCGCTAATACAAACATCTCCCTGTAGCGCAGGAAGACTTAGACATTATCCTACTTCTAAATAACACTAGGGTGTTGCTGTTCCTAGCGGCTCCTGTTTAGGGGTAAAGCTGCCTACATTATGTCTAGCTTACAGTTAATTAGGGCAAATTTCAGAAGCATTTCAACAAGATCCTTAATGTTAGGAGATAATATTTATAATAAAGATGTTTTATGCTTCCTTTAACAATAGATGGCGCACAGGAAGACAGGGCAATACTGGCGCGTACACCACACCCAGACCAGACAGACAGCGTCGAGTCTGTAGAAGCGGAATGCGAGGAAGAGGAAGAGAGATCCGGCCAAGGTATCTCCAACGTGGTGGCTTCGCGCCGTTTCATGTTTTACTAAGCGCCTCCAACATGGCAACGCAAAGCAAAAAGATGCGAGGACAAAATCTCATGGTCGCCTAAAAGCCAGCTGCTCGAGGTCAACGGATCCCACATCACCCTAGTACAGTTACGCTTTACGGTGCACTTTCTTCTGAATAGGATTAATCGGGAAGCTCGCAAGCAGATGTTCACTGGTGGCCTGATGTCGATTTGCATGGGATCAAAGATGAACTCACAAGCTATCGATGGAGCTATTCATTTTCAGCGGAACCTCAGAACAATCTACAAATGAGCTTCAAGCATCTTCACCGTCGAGCGTTCTCTCCTCGAGAAGGGAGGATAGCACTGCAGGGTGCTGGACGTAAGCGAGCGCTGGCGTATCTGCAGAGACGTGACGACTTCAGTCGACTCCTTTTTGCGGGGATCCACATGACCAGCGGCATGCCCGCCAGGGGCGAGGAGCTCCGCGTTATACGCTTAGTTAACACTGTTGCTGTACAACACGACATCGTGAGACACAAGGGACGCACCATGCTACTATTCGCTTACAACAAAGTGTCCACGACATCGAATCACTAGTTCTACATCGTTTGGGTGCCTTGTCTCACAGTAGAGCGAGCTTGTTTCTAGTAGAGCAGTACCTCCATATTAGCAAGGCATGGCATCAATTCCTAGATGTCGCCAATGAAAGTACGTTCCGAGCCATTCAAGGCTCTGGTGCAAGACAGACCTCGGCGGAAGCTCTGATGCAGCCACCAGGGTTTCTGCCGCCTAAGAGCGATGCGTGATAGACTAACTGAACTGTAAAAACACATGACGTCCGATAAGAGAACGCAGTCCCACAGGCCGAAATATCAGCCGCTTGCGAGAATGAGCAGTTATGGAAGCGAAAGCGCGATACGGATGAGGACATGAGTCCAGTACAGCGAAAGATCAATGCTTTAAGAGCAGTTTCTGCAGTAATAGAGCACGAGCACAAGATGCAGAAACTCTGTAAGACTGCTTGTGAAGAAGCGTTGACGAACAGCGATGGCGAAGACACGGATACTACGCTCCAGTATCGTAAGAGAGGATCACGAGTATCATTAAGCAATTGCGCTGATGTATTTTGCTTCCTTAAAGACTGTAGGGTTCTTGTATACAAGCAACATCATACCACAATCATAAAGTCTTGACAGACATATGTCGCAGTATCACAAGGTGCCTGCTTCGATATGGAGAGAGGTAGTCGACTGCTTAACTCGCCTTAAACCAGTAGATCCAGGCAAAAATCAAGCTACCAGAAGATCCTGCGCAGGTGATAGAACAGCTTAGAAAACCACTAGCTGGGCTACAGTGCAGAGCATGTGGACTTATCACCGTTAGCAAAGACAAAATTCGTATGCACTGTAAACAGGATCGTCAACTTGCTTGGATAGGCGACAAGAGACAGTTGTGTAGTATAGTCAAGGTGCAGAGCTTCTTCCGCACAGGCGGATTGCAAAAAAACCTTACAGTGGTTTATTTCGAGGTATAAAGGGCCTCCGGTACGGTTGAAGCATGGGGAATATCTATAGGGCGCGGGTAAGCTAGTAGATTGCTTGAATCGCACATCGACGCGCGACAAACATGTATCGTTCTATGTCCGTGGAGTTTGGGGAACAGGAGATGGAACAGGTAGTTTTTGAGTTCCAACTTGGTCCTGTTTCGGCAGCAGGAAATGCAGGTTCAGTCGCTACGAGCTAGCTGCATGCACAGCCATCTTAGAAAACCTGCGACAACACCATCCTGAGGCGGGATTGAACGATCAAGAGGAATATGGAGTAACATACCATTAAATGCCAACGTGAAGGCCATTTGCTGACTGAACGCTAGCGTGTCCCGGACTCGATGCAATGCGAGCCAACTACCGTGTCCGTGCGCGTGATGCCCGGATTCGCGTGACGCCCCGCCAACCGCCTCAACGCTCATATAGAGATGAGGTTCTACAGCCACCCACAATAGTTATTATCACGAGATTTTGTAGTGTAGTAGTAATTGATTGCTTGCGAAAAAGATGTGCTACTTGAATTTTGCTGGTAATTTGAGGTTGCGGCCGTGGCGGGTGGTGATGGCTGGGGCAGCCGGAGGCGGCGATGGGAACCACGTTTTTGACGCTTTTTTGGCTGGGTTGCTTCTGAGGCTTTCCTCTTACCCTTTTGGGATAATTGTATAGCTTTTGCAGCGTTTTTATTCTGCATATGGTGCTAGGCAAGTGCTTCTCGACCAGGATTGGTCCCGAGCGACATCTGTTGCGGCATCAATTGGGTGTCAATCGGACCGTCTACCCACGGCAGACGGCCCTAGCTTAGTTGGTCTCGGGACAGGTATATATCGCACTCTCCTAGCTAGACAGCAATACAGCGCAGTCTTTCCATTGTTCCCTACAGCGGCTAGTTACGCCGCCACAACATCTCTGATATGATGGACAGACGAGTTTGAAGTTGGTTTATGGCGTACTGCATATTGGGATCGGCTTGTATCGTCCTGAGCGCCTTATGCTTTTCCTATTCCCTTGATAGTCAGAATGTACAGTACAGTTACAAATATGATAGTCTAAGCTGGAGATTTGTCGGACACATGGGTCATGCTTACGTAGGAGTTAGTGATGATGTTCTAGGCTTCTGAAGATGTCAGTGTCTTCAGCAACTTCGATGAAGATTTTGCTTGATGAGTTAGGCTAGAACATTGGGGCAAAGACGAATCACACTTTGTGTTCACCTTACAGGACTATAGAACGCCTTATTAAAAGGTTGCGACATACAGCTCCTGCGTAGCCACGTTTCTACGAACCTGTCTTAAACAATTAGTAAGGCTAAGGTTAAGGAAGGTTTAGGCTGTTGTTAATCTAGTAATTTTTCTTGTGTAATTGCAGAAAGGCTATTGTCAGACATTACTATGTGCTTAGTACCTGTATAGAGCTAGTAGATCTAACTAAAGGTTGTTTACCTATAGCACATCGCGTAGTAAGAGCAATGCTAACTGCTATTCTAATTTGCTGCTAGGCCGCTGCAAGATAGCTGTTAGCAGAAGAAGTTTTAATTCTAAGTAACAGTACTTAATATTGTCTACGCGCATCCAGCTCTGCTAGAGCACGTATAGAGCAGCATAGCTACCTGCTTAAGGCGCAATTTAAGCTGAGAAACTCTGTTTAATAGCAGATTTGCCTATATTTACTAGTGTGTCTCTTGCATAGTTTGTGTACTGCAAAGATATAAACCTGTAGAGGCTAATTAGTGTTAGCAAGATCTACAATTACGTGCTTACATAAGACACGATAGGTTGTAGATAAATTGCTTAGCCTTATCTAAAGTTTAGAGATAAGACTTAAGGCTTTGCTAGTTATTCTGTATGCTTAATCTTGCGGCCTTAATACGCCTTAAATTAATACATTGCGTAGGATTATAAACAGGCTAAACATAACTTATAGTCTCTTATAACTGTTACAATCTTACTTTAGATTAAACGCAAGTTAGTGTAACGCACGACTATAATAAAGAGAGATAACGTCTTCTCTAATCTTCTTACATCTTTAATGTCTATCCGTGTTTACAACCTTAACATAGAAAGCCTAATACTAGTCTTAGTAGTATAATAAGTTAACACAGCAGTCTTTTTAGAAGGCGCACTGTTGTTCTAATTAGATAGCTATCTAATTTAATTACACAGATAATTAACTACAAAACCTAAAACATATGTAATATACTACAAATTAGGCTGTTAGAAAGCTGCTGCAACTAGAGTTGTACAAAAGCGCACTTAGTTAGAACTTAGTGTTATTAACTAATAGCTATAAGAACTAATACTCTAAGGCTTTGCATTTATTGTACATATAATCTAGATGTTTACTAAGATATAGGCAAGAATAGCTTAAGAGAATAATTATACTTATAATAGAGGTGTTATGTCTATTAGGCACCTACGTTAGTAGCACGTTAGGCAGATTATTGCGTCTGTATATGCATCTCTACTACTTACTTAGAGAATAGTCTACTATAGTAGAATACTAAAAGTGTGTAAAACTAAGGATGTAGAATGCTAATCTAAAGCAGGTAAGTAAGCGTAAGAACAAGTAGCAAGGCGTTAACAGAGAATTATAATTGTATAATTTTGCTAGACATTAAAATTTTACCTACAATACTTATGCTTACGTTTACGCGTGCTGTTTCTTTAGCTTACTGCTAAGATTAACGCTGTGTTAGTGTTTAGGATATAAGAGTAAAAATACTAACGCTCTTAAAGCAAAGCAACGCTAAGCTATATTAAGCTGCTTAGTAACAGGTAGCCTTAGGCGCTAGTGCGTAATTAGCAAGCAATCTCTAAAAGCTAATGTATTGTCTATTATTCTTTATAATAGTAAGATTATAATCCTCTTAGTACTTTGCTAATAACTGTTAGCGCTCTATCTAGGGCTTACCTGTTAATGCAAACAGCGTTAGGCGTAATTAGTTATAACTTATAGACTTTCTACTTTACAACGCAGTCTATAGGTAGTACGCTATTTATTCTTAGGCCTGTAAACTGTTCTGCTAAGCTTACTAACTCTATATAACTAACAACTAATGTCTAAATAAAGAGACAATTGTTAGGGCTCTATAACAATTCTAATTGCTTTTCTTATATTAAGTAACACACTAATATTACTGTTAATAGTAATTAATAGATCCTTCTTTTAAACGTTAAAAAGTTGCTACCTAGTAGTAATAGACTGTCCTTTGCAGAAGCGCTAAGCAGACTGTTTAGCTTACTATAGCGTAGTAGATAGACTAGGCCTTATTAGTGCAAGGTAAGCAGATATATTGTAGTAGATATACCTAAATACCTAAATACGCAGAGCTCTGCAACACTAACTACATATTTACAGTACTTCTATAACTACAGTTAACTACTTTGTTTATACTATCTGTTATATACTTACGCTTTTATATTAGCTATAGTAAACCTGTTAAGAGCAGTTTTAAATTATTGCTACGCTAGCAACTAGCGCTTCTATACTTATCTTCTGCTTATTACTTATTACCTAAGCTGTTTATTATGCTTTTACCTTGCGCAGATATAATTGCTTAAAGAGGCTAATTTTGCAACACAGCAAACAGTAAGTACTAGAACGTAAACTAGAACTACAGTGTAGAATACTTACACTTACTTTACAGATAATACTCTATTAGAGTAAGTACTCTACAGGCTAGTAGCTATAAAGGCGCTAGTATAACCTGCTTTAATCTTAAAACTAGCGTGCTAGTATAGTTAGCGCTACTTACTGCTAAACTTATGCTCTATAGCTAAGATATATAGTGCTTTCTAGACTGCTTTATAAGGTATAAGAGCTTAAAAGAACTTATTAGCTAATTTGTAAAGCTTGTACAGCTTAGATTATACAGAAGACGTGCACGCGTAAGCTGTAAGTACGAAGCATTATAATTAAGTCTAGAGGTATTGTTCTGCTAGCTTATACGATCTCTAGTAACGTTAGCAAACAATACTACTTGCATCTTAAGCAAGCTTTGCTGACCCTATTAGGTAACTAGACAGTATACAAGTAATAAAAAATTAAGGTTTATCTATATTCCCGGCTTTGTGCTCTGCTTAAACATATTTTCTATGCAGCTACTAGGCTCCTACACGCTAGTGTTAGCTTGCGCGTTCTGAAACTGCCTGTTATTCTTGCTAAATAGCCGCACAGTCTTGCAACTAAACACAGAGGTTGCTTAGACGCACTAAAGATCTTTAAGAGAGCTGCTCTAATTACGCGCGTCTTTAGTACCTCGCCTACGCGTTTGCAATAGTTATTATTACTATCTGCTCTATATAAGTCCCGCCCTTAAAAGGAAGCAGCTTGTTTGTTCGCATCTTTAGCTCTATAGGTAGGGTTGCCTGTTCTAACTGCGATTGCAGGCGATCTGCACGTAGAAAAGCGCTAGTTAGCTTTAGTTATA
The DNA here is from genome assembly GCA_004011705.1 of Ascochyta lentis. Classification (NCBI taxonomy): domain Eukaryota; kingdom Fungi; phylum Ascomycota; class Dothideomycetes; order Pleosporales; family Didymellaceae; genus Ascochyta; species Ascochyta lentis. The sequence continues at coordinate 2,042,082 of RZGK01000006.1, forward strand.
GGATCTACAGCTAAGTGCTAGGTAGGCTTACTATACTGCTGTTGTACAGGCTAACTGCTAGAACAGATAAACGTTAGATAATAACTAGCTATACCTATATACTGCTTGTTTGCGTTCGCATCTTAAGCAACTACAGGCTAGTAATTACTAATTACTGCAGCTAAACAGGTCTTTAAGGTCCCTGTTTAAGTCTTTTCTTCTGCTCCTAACTTACAAACACTACTACAGCCGCACTAAGTAAAAGCAAACGCCTTTTGTTACTACTATCTGTACTTAACACTTAACAGGCTTTAGTTAACCCTGTTGTACCTGCTGCCCTGCTAGGTTAAGTATTACAGCGTTAACTAAGAGCAGCAGTAGCTGCCTGCCTAGGTAAGCAATCTACAAGACTGTACGATCTGTTATAGGAACTTTTATGTCTATTAACTGTTAGGTAGTAATTATTCTGTTTGTTGCGCGTAAGTAAAGCAATACTTAACTGTTAACAGCCCTGTAAATTAATAACAAAGCTTGCTAAACTAGCTGTTTGCTGCTATCCTGACCTTGTTAAATTAAGACTAACTGCCGCCTAGGTCTGCTGTTAACTTATTCTCTTTACAGCGTTGATAAGCGGCTGAGACATAACTGGAAACTGCTAATGCTTGAAGGCTGCAGTTGCAAAGAAGACTAAGGCAGTGAACATCTGCGATCGCGTTCAATGGCAAGAATACCACGATTCTACCTTCGCGACAGGAAATGCATAAAGACGTCAGAAGAAGCGGCCTGGTTCTGCGTATCTGCATGTGCCCCTGTGTGCGCCAGTTGCAACCAGGTCATGACTGAAGTGCACCTCCTCACCGTGAGATACGTCCACAACCCTCGTGTCAGTAGTGCCTGTTCTCGTGTAAAGCAGTGGCCATTATGACCAGCCAGGCTATCAATAACGAGAGGGTCACTAGCAACCGTTGAAGGAATTCTCCCTGGCGCCCAGCGACAGTAAGCAAATAGCATACAGTAAGCTTACTGAATGTTACGAAAATCATGTCTTCTTAATCTCTGATGAGGGTGGTGAAGCCAGACGTCAATGACCTCTCGCTAAGGAGAGGTAAGCCGGGTTTCTGAAGCTTTTGCTCTCCTTAAGTCACCCTTGTTCTTATTTCTTCTTAGGAGATTGCTGTCACGCTACCTCTGACGCCTTCCATTCTGATCTAACGTAGTTGATCCTCGCTATTATTCATACACATCTTATCCATCCAACGTGGTTCCTGGGGATGCAACGAGACATGACGTTAATGGTCCTGCCGATACTGCCGCTGCGCCTAGTAGACCTGGACTTGTCCGGCGATGATGATGAGCAACACCAAAGGCGGAAGATGACAGTGCTAAACAGCCCATCGACCGGAGCGGTAGTGTAATGTGCCACCAAATCATCTCTCGTCGCTTTATCATATCTAGGCGACCAGACACTACTGTTTTTGGTCAAGAATGTGTGGTCCAAGTGCTGAACTTCCCACTGCTCATGTTATCAGGGCTCCGCCTTCTAGATACAAAAGTTACCCGACTCGCGGCGACATTGCAACAACACTGACTGCCGCAGAGGTGATGGTTCAGACTGCCGTCAGAAGATCAAGCTTAGGAGGACAATACCTTGACGTGGTTAGCTTGATAGTGACAATGGGCATACGCAGCAGTACGTACTCTTCCGAGCTGAGGTCGATTAGTCCGGCCCAAAACATCCACTGAGCGATCCAAAGAAGAAACTTGCTAAGTCGATGACCAGGTTTATCAAGAGCGAGGTGTTGTATAGCAGCCTTTGTTGATCTGGTAGTCTGGTGTACTGCTCCAGATAGCTTATGTGTGTGGCAGTATTTACACACAAAACTGAGCAACTCCAGCTCAAACGTGTGCTCTTTCCACACCCGCCAGCCGTGTTTACAGATCCAACTGGCGTTACCTTTTGGTCCTGCCAGCGGCTTTGCCATGCCTCGCAATCGATTAAAGTCAACAACATCGTAGTTGCTAATCCACCTATTGCTATCATTATTGTAAGCAATTGTAGCCTCTGTTGCTGCATCAGAGCCAGCCAACGGTTGTACAATTGCTGCCTCAGGCTTCTTATGCATCAGTTGTGACTCCTAGGTATTGTTGTTGATGATTTGTCAGGCCTCTAGAGTGGCTGACTGTAGTGTTGTAATGGATAGACTGGCTCCTGTCTCCTGTCTCCTTCGCACTTCTTCGACAAGGGCTTCGGCGTACGTTTTAGGTGTCTAGCAGCTGATTCAGCTGCGTCGGCAGGCTCGTGTGTACGCTTTAGAGGCATAGTACATAGTAAAAAAGCCGTAAGTGTAGTGAGATAGATAGGGGGTAGGTGTTGACGCGTTGTGTACGCGAAAGGGACGCGGCTGGCACGTCAACATCACCGCCTCTGCCAAAAGTTGGTGCAAAAACGCTATACAACCTGCCACAATAGAGATAGAGTAAATCTAACAAGTAGAACTAATTTAGCAGCATTACTTTAGTTCTTACTAAGCTTAGTTTATAAACTTACCACCCTATTTAGTATATTGTATATATATTTATAGCCTTGAGAATCTTCTATCTAAAAGAGGAGGAAGAGAAGGGATTTAGTCCAGGCCATCAGACCGCAATTAAGTCTACGAACACTGCTACTTAAGTAGGCGTCTGTTGGTCTAGACTAAATCCACAGGCTTTTTAAGCTTGTAGGTTTAATTTACTCTAACAACGGCTATCTTTTCGCTCTACTAGCGACTATACAATTACTGTAGTGTTAATTTAGGAGGGTTAGAGGGGTTACTAACCTAGAAAATCAATTGTTAGCTGCTATTATAGGTATCTTAACAACCTTACACGTAATGATTTTTTAAACAAATTTAAACAGATTTAATAATTAAAGGCAGGTATATTGATTTTATTTAATTATTAGCAGCAGTAGGGATTTGTTTTATTGTTTTTAAGTAATTAAACAAAATTAAAACAACATAAATGCATCTATTTAATTGTTAACATCCCTGCTAAATAGATTATAGATCGACTAGCGCGAACAGGCTAGGGATACAGGTTCCAAGTCGCGCCAAATCACGAAATAGGCACGAATAAAGCTCGATTTGTAATGTTCGCGTAGAAGTAGGTAGGTTTAAGCTAAGCCCTTACAGCACGTTAAAAACTAGAGGAATTACTAGCTCTAGTTATAGCCCTAGGACAGCAATACGTAATATAGTCTACGCAGGGAAAATAAATAACCTAGCACGTTAAAAACTAGAGGAAGTACTTCCTCTAGTTGCAGCTCTAGAATAGAGTTAGAGATACTACCTACTGTAGAGTTAAGAATAACATGTTTCTCCTAGAGGCGTTTTACAATTTAAGCAGCTAGCTTCTTTAGCTAAGAGTAGGGTAGGCTAGTGTTATAGTAAGCATTATTAGGATGCTTAGTAACGTAGATTATTACTAAGCTAGGCCTATTACTAAACTAGCTATTTTCTCTTAGCATAATTAATACAAGTTACTATAACTACAACTACTTGCTATTAAACAGTAGCCTAGCATACTATGTGCTTAAATTAGATTTAGAAGATATTTCTACACTCTTCTAGCATGTTTATGCGTTGTGTCTAGTCTTGCCGCAGTTCCTACAGCGCTAAATAGTTAATTAAGCTTCTAGTTAACTATCTTTACTCTAAGTCTTCTTAGATAGCTAAGCTGCTACAGACGCCTTAGCAGCTACCTGTAATACTGCTAGGCTATACTTAAGTGTGCTACTATGCTAAATCTGCTTTCTCTAACGTAATTTTCTCTTAGTTATTACTACTAATTACTCTTTAAGCTCTTGCAAGTAGGCCTTAATAAGGATGTTTTTATACAATATCTCTTTAGCCTCTTTTATAAGCTTTAAGAACCCTTCTTGCGCTACACTTAGTAATTATTAGAAGAAGTTGCTTATAAGCTTAGATTAAGACCTAAACTTATATACATTGCTTAGTGTCTTAGATTGCTACAGTGTTTTAGGTAGAGGTACTGCTAGTAGAGTATGCAGCCGCACTTTAAGGCGATCTAACACTATCTGCGCGTTAGTAAGTATAAGCTCTAATACCTTAAAGGCCTTTTAGCAGTTAACCTTTATAAATATATTAAGAAACGCGTCTCTAGAGGCTAGTAGGAAGCCTTTCTTGTTAATGTAGAAGACGTGTTAGTATGCTAAGTCTTAAACGCGTTAGAAGTACTTGCGTTTAATAGCAAGAAACAGACTACGTTAAGTAGCTAGAGGATGTGCAACAAGTAAGGTAGTATGCAGAAAGTAACGATTTTGTTCTCTAGGCAATAGTCCTTAAACTCTTGCTTAAGATAGCTCTTATAGCTGTCTAAGATAAGCAACCTATACACCTCTACCTAACGCGTCTTTGTATACACATTAAAGTGCTTTAATTACTTAAGGCTAAGCGCGTTGTTTGTCTAACTGTTCTTAGAGACTAAGAGCTTCTAATTATAGAGTAAATCTATTTCCTTATACTAGGTAGAGATGTAGACGTGTTCTTTGTAGATAATAAAAGGCAGAGTTGCATACCTAGCAGCGCAGATGCTCTAGATAACAGTAACCTACTTATAATTGCCTAGCTAAACAAGCTCTAGCTAAGTATGTCTTTCTAAGCCTGTAACAACCTTTAAAGACAAAGTAACACCTATCTAAAACCTAGTTTTATTAAAGTTATGTACATTGTTGTTATAGACGCTGTACTTAACTTTAGTATTCTCTACTAGCTTAAACTACGCGCTAATTATCTTAGGATCTTTCTATAGTATTCTCTGTCTATTCTTAGCTTAATTAAAGGCTATTTTAAGCTCGTCTAAACGCGTTACAAGCCTGCTAGCCTATAGTTTGCTAACAGGCTCTCTACTACGCACACTAAGTATCTTATTAGCTATATCTGCTACCTTACATAGCTAGGGCGCAAATCCTCGCAAATAAAGGTTAAGTATATACTAGACAATTGTCTGCTCCTCTGGTATAGTAAGTTTCTGGCAATTAGCGCGTACGTCTTGTCGAAACGTGATATTGCAAAGGCGATTAGAGACCTGCTTATAAGGTACGTTCAACGCTCTAGCAGCGCTGCGGATACTGCGAAATTAGCCAGCGTGGAAGGCCTTGATAGCAAGAATAACTCTGCCTTCTCTAGTAGTATTCTAAAGTTGTTGTTGTTGAGGCATGTTGTGTTAGGGTAAAAGGTAGTTGTGCCAAGAGAAAGTGGCCGGTTCGGTGATATAGCCGGCTCGGTGATAATCTACGTTACTAAAATATATAGCTGGCTAGACATAAGGGCGCAACAGCGTAACTATAAGCCTTGCGCACTAGCACGTAATACTAAGGATTAAAGGTGAATAGATCTATCGCTAATCTATTGTTTAGAGATGAATAGGTGTTTTAGTAAAAATAAGGCGTGAAAGCGTATTGCACAGACTAATTTAGGTGAGGGGCTAAGACGCGACTTTGCGCGTGTTTTGAAAGCTGAGAACACGCTAGATAAACGTCCGTAGCGCTGATTAGTCAACAATGCCAACCAGGGCAGCATGGAATTGCGCATGTATCTTAGAGCAACTTAGGTGCTGATACCCTTGTAAGAGTTGATGCAGATGTCAAAAGTGGCGCCAAGGCTGTTGGCCTCGCGCTGGAGGTCAGCAGCACGAGATTCGACCAGGTCGATGGTACCAAAAGCAAGGGTCTGAGAAGTCAACGATTAGTATGCATACAATTCTTAGATGGGCAAAGGCAGGGAAAGATGATCAACTTACATCAACAACGTTCTCAAGTTGGCGGAGTACAGCGGCGACGGGCTGGCCAATGACGGGAACAGTGGTGAAAAGGCCGGCCTTTCCAATGAGAATGTTCAGGAGAACCTGGTGGACGCGGACGAACTTCTCTTTGTCAGTATGATTCTTCTCTTCCTGGGAAAGCTTGGATAGTACTTACGTCACGGAAGGCATTGAAGATGTCATCGGACTCAGCACCGGCCTTGACCGGGTTAGAACCTTGCATTTGGCCCACGGCAGTAGCAGCAGTGCTAATGATATCGGTGAAGCCTGCGATAATCTGGGGAAATGGACCCTGGCCGATGATGAGGAGAGGACCATTGATGATCGTGATGCTCTGAGCAGGGGCCTGGAGGGCCTGGCTCTTTTGGGTAACCATCTTGATGTTTTCGACCATCTGAGCAGGTGTGAGAGCTGCGGCGATGGGAGTAGCGAGGGCCAGTGCAGCAGTGAAGAGGTTTCGAATGGCAACCATTTTTGTGGTGGTGAAAGAAGCTTTCGGTTTTGGAGTTGGATAGAGTAGTGAACTGTTGGAAATGAAGAGTGATGATAGAGCTGAATGATAAGTTGAGTTCGTGGAAGACTGTAGGTCTTTTACACACGGCAGGTTGCCCAAGTCCTTATGCAGACCTTTCCATAGGCTACTGCCAAACGTGTCGATTCGTCCGCGCATCGTTTCAGATGCCAATCACGGGCGTTCGTCGGCGAAGCACTGGTATTGCGCATAGCGCCTTCAGCCCCATCACTGTATCAATATTGAATTATATCGTATCGGTGCATTGGTGCAAGACTTGGTTTCACCAAGCGGAGATTTCTGTAATAGCTGTGTTGTTATAGAACCCGAACCAAATATCTAGTGTTGCTATCATACAGCGTATCAGAGCCCGTAATTTGCTTCACCACCCTGAAAACTGTCTCTTTCCAGACCAAGTGTTTTCCAATGCTTTTGCGCGACAACTGAACCCACCAGCAGGCAGGAAATAGACTGAGGGTACTCCCAGACACAGCTCCACACGACTCATCGGTGAGGACCCTTTGGGCGTGGATATGGTAGCACGGACTGGATGATCACTGGGCCATAGTCTTGTCAGTCCTTTGGCTAACGCCCAATGTAGGCCGATGCTAGGTTAGCACTCGGATCGGTGATGCAACATGGGCCGTCTTGTTAATCGCTCACGTCGCTAAAGCTCTTTAACATTAAGGCTAGATTGACTACGCCTCGTATACTCAGTGACCACGGCAACGGGACGGAACGGAACGTTGATCCCTAGCTACGGCCGAACGCCATGAGAGCAACTACTGAGCTGAACGTAACGATGGCCAACAGCTGGCCGATTTGTTTTTTCTCAGGAACACCTGGCATGCAGACTGGTGTGATTCTAAGACGGGAGCGTGACTCTTCGGCTTTGTGCAGTAACAGGCCGAAAGCAGTTATAGGTCGCAAGCCGCGAAGTGACACAGAAGATCGTGGCTGCATCTCTAGTCCATGACTTGGCGACCTACTTGGCGAATTGGAGTTGGACACGATGCTTGTGCAACAGCAAACCATATTCTTGGCGCCATGTCATATGACAATCAATCATTGTCTGCAGAGAGGCTAAATGGAAATGTTGATGCGATAATGATCATAACTGTATGATCAAAGACTCTCAGCGATAATGTTTCTGTGGCACGCCGTGACAAGTAAATATTATGTCTAAAGCTAATCATCACGAAATAACCGGGCCGGAAAACGTGACATTTCTTCCACGTTCAGTTTGAGGAGAACGGTTACCAAAAAATGCCTACCGCCAGCATCTCAGCACTGAGAATATCATGCCTACCTTCATGCTGTGCTGACAAGGTCGCTTACCGTCAGCGAATCTCCATTGGTGAGCGCGACCCTGATGACACTATGGATGACACTCCATAGCGCTTAAATCAAGCAATCCGCCACAATAACAAATTTTCGCAACACAACACCTGCTCTTAGGAACACAAAACAGTACTCGCAGGTCCTTGCAAGTTGCGTTCCTATTTGTCTACGCACAATGCTCTCGAAATTGCTCCTCTGCAGTCAGCCGAATAATGTCCGTCTCGTCGAAGCGCTTCGTAAGATCGCGCCCCAAGCAGCCTGTATTGTTCAAATCGCACCGCGGCTCGCAAAGCATCATATATTAGGACAACTTTGCGTGTTCGATTTCATTCCAAGCGATTCTGTTGGTGCTGACCTCACAAGAGGTGAACAAGGTAGAGCAGCGCTGACGCAATGACCTGTCTCAGTCATCAGTTAGATGGAGGGTAGTAGATACAGAAAGCCTGGGACGCACGCTGAACGTGCATACTTACGAACGGATCGTGCCGTCCCGTAATGTATTGGATTGGTGGTGAGACAGTCGTGATTGGCCTAAAGTCAATCTCATGTAGTTGATTGGTGTTTGACATCGGACTGAAACCTAGATGACTGCATTCTGGGTAGTGTAGCGCTGCGTAGGTGTTACACTGCGTCATTGAATTCCGATACAGCGAAGCAAGGGATGTGCAGCATCAACAGATCATCATATCAACAGTAGCTAAGAGCTGGTGCGACCGCCAGGGCTCTTTGTCTACAGCCAGTGAAGATGGGGCGCGCAACACCTTGTCAAAGCCCCTCATGACCAGTTCCAAATTCACAACAAATACAGTCAAGCACCTCTGAAGCATGGCAGAAACTTCTATTTTGTGGTTTCCGTACATACATGATTTCCTCGAAAGCGCAGAACGACCTGATCAAGTAGCAATAACAGGTGCAACAACTGAGGAGGCAAAAGTAGAATGTTACTACGACCTTAGCAAAGTATTTGGCACATCCTTGTAGTAAGCTATAGCATTGGGCTGTGAGACCTAGTAGATTGTAACTATAACCAAAACTGCTTAAGAGGGACAGGGTAGGATGAATAGTGTAGGTTGGGACAGTAAGCAAAAATCTTTCTCTTCCTACACAAGTAGTAGTTGAAGAGAGATAGGCAAACAGTTTGAAAGCTAAACAGGCAGTGAAAGTGAGTTTGTAAAGTTGCCTCCAACGTATTCCCAACCATCGATAGATGGTTGCCATGCTGTTCCGTTCCATTTTTTGTGGTACACAGCATTATTGGTTCCAAACCCAAGGACCTCGATCCGGTTGGCATCCTGTGACAAAACTGTAGGAGCGCTGTTGAAGGTACCGCCAAGGCCCTCCTATCCTGTAGTAGAGGGGTACCATTGTCCTCCAGCCCACGCCTTGTGGTACATAGCATCGTTAGTTCCAAGGCCAAAGATGTCGAGTCTGTCCAGGCCCCAGGATACTGCCGCCGGCATGCTGTTGAAAGTGCCACCAAGGTTTTCCCACTCAACACCGGAAGGGTTCCACTTCATGCCATCCCATGCTTTGTGATATAAAGCACTTGCAGGTCCAAGCCCAAAGATGTCGATCCGATTTGAGCCCCAAGAGACTACTGTTGGCGGGGTATTGAAGGTACCGCCAAGACTCTCCCATTCAGTATATGGGTCCCACTTCGTTCCATCCCATATCTTGTGGTACATCGCGTTGTCGGATCCCAGTCCAAATACCTCAAATCTATCAATTCCCAACGATACTGCAGCTGGAGGGCTATTAAAAGTACCACCCAGGTTCTCCCACTGAATGTTAGAAGGAGACCACGTGGTACCATCCCATGACTTATGGTACATGGCATTTTTCGGACCAATCGCAAAGATATCAGTCCGATTCTGGCCCCAAGAGCTAGCGGCTATGAGACCATGGTGAAGCAGAGAGCTCACCGTAGCCGCATCGGTCAATGAAGACAGCATTGTGAACGCTAAAATAACGTTAGTTGAATCTTTGCCTAGTATCATGGTGAGACAGATTAAGTACATGCGAGATCTGTCCGCTAGAAATTACCGCGCCTGTTGGTACTTCAATGACTTTATGATGACTTACAGGGCGTAGCAGACGCTAAATCTTTGAGTAGTGATTTATCGTAAACGGACTGATCTGCACAATATGGTCTTAGGTTTGATTCTTGATACGTTTGGGACCCGTAGCTTCCAGAGGAGAGAAGCTGCACGTCGATTACGACGACAACTGTGTCGCTTTAAGTAGATCTTGCACTCAGGAGAAAATTACAAAAACTGCTAAAGCCTAAAGCAAGGAACACAGGTAGATCGCACGAGCAAAGTATTTCCATGCAAGGTTGCGTCTGTGTTCGAATCAAGGAATGTAGTGCTTTCAATTCAGTAATGGAAGAATATCTGTCTGGAATTTGGTGTCCTCACTCTCGGTCACTGATTGAGCATTCGCCGCTACCGATGCTACAAATACTCTAGTTGCTGGTAGGACACTGCGCTGGCATGTTCGGTCAGACACAGTGTGCTTTTCAACAGTAATAAATTTTGTCATTTTACGTCCTATTGCTTTCACATTGTCCGCTTCGTAGCCTGCATCATATTCACCGCATCTACCTGCTTGTCTAGTGCGTGGGTATCGTTTGTACTCAGCATTCCATAGAACCTACAAGAATGCTTATGCGTTCTAGTTTATGTCTTGGAATTATCACACGAAGCTCATGGATCTTGTATTCTTTAGTCTAGGTATTTTCTACTGTCCCTCCATCTAACCGTGTAAAGGCAATGAGGCGGCCAATTTCTACTGTAGCTTTAACCTCAGCCTATAGGATCGTGGGAATCAGGCCTGATTGCTGCTGGAAGCAGTATCGCATTAGGGTTTGAGTGATCTATCTACTTCGACTTTGGGAGTCCACACAGTCTTGCGTCGCCTGACTTCAATCAAAGCTGGCAAGGAGACTTAGTACCTTACAACTCAGAGCTTTTGGCTTTCTCTGCTAACGGCTTAGAATCATAGTTGAGGAGAAGGTAGGCCGTGCAGTAACTCTAAGTATCAAAGTCGCTTTGCGGGTTCCAAGCTTTCCAATTGGGATCTCTGGAGTTTTCTTTCTCGAGTCAGTCGTAATCAATAACAACGATGAAGCGTACAGTAGTAGTAATAGCAGGGCTTCATGTCGTTACCGCACGTATGCACTACGGCTCACCTTGAATAGGGATGAAGTTAGGTGCGGTCTTTGAATTATTATGACAATCGATTCATCAAGCAGAAGGCAGTCAAAAGCTAGGATTTCAGTTTCATTGGCGAGGATTGCTTTCTCTCTCGCTTTTGATTTTAGGAACGCGAAGCTACTGTTCGATATGCAGGCATGCTTCCCGTTGCTGTATAGAAGGAGAAGATGGTCAAGGATCGAGCAGTTGAGGATCATCATGAGGGCAGTGTCTATAGTAAGAGTGTTTCGCAGTAAGGATTTTCGATTAAGGTATACCAGTACATGATGGTCAAGGTGAGGAAGATACCTGTCGTCCCTACTTATACCCGGCCTCAGCCAGCTATCGAGCATCCCCGGTGATTACTAAGTAATTACGCTATGCACCGGAACACTACTAGTGTGTTCAAAGTAAATGTGGGAAGCATCATGAGCAAAGGGAAGTAGCAACAAACGAGGACCGATGGGGCGAGATCAGCAAGGGTGGCTCAAGCCACCAAGATGTATGCAAGCCAATTAAAACGTCACAAACAGGATTCAGGGTTGAGTTGGGTTGGACATGTATCTCTAGGGCTGATCCCAAGTAGGGTCCTGGGATAGAGAGAGGGTTGATTAAGACTGCGATAGCGAACAGGCAGAAGCAAATGCCAGGAAGCCGCGTCGCCTCCTCTACACCTGCTTTAGCCCACGACGCTATGGACCTAAGCTCTCAAGGGGTCGCCCTGAGCGGCAGGAAGGAAAGGGGAGAATGTTTCCGCTACGGCTTAAAGAGCCACCGAGTAGCATCTTGTCTTCACCCAGATACCCGCCAGTTCATACAAGCTCGTGCTAGCCAGTTGTACCGTTCCGGATCGCTGCCACTATCCCAGAACACTCGCACTATGAGCCCGCCTGTTAGTGTCACTGATTTGATAAACGGAGTGAGCCTGAATTGAGTTGCGTTCAGGCTCTAAACAAGCGCCTTTAAGAAAGATGCCGCCAAATTCGTATTTCCTCTGCGTCTGTGAAGGGACTCATGTTGCGCGAGGAGATCCGACCTGATTATCCTGCCCGTAAGAGCCTGAAAGTTGATAACAAGATGTTTCCAACTTATACTATGACTGATACTGGAGCGGAGGGGAAAGGATTTTATGACCAAAACTGGACCGAGAGCCATGAGCTACCCTTAAAGAAACTGAAGAGACCAACTGGACTAGAAGTATTCGACGAATAAGAAGCTGAGAATGGGTCGTCAACTTACTATGTTACTGTCTGTATGCAAGTAGACGAAACAGTGCTACACCCCGTAGTTGCAGCAGCTGCAAGGGATGGGAGGTTCAACACAGCAGCGGAGGTTACGGAGGGGGTAAGTGCAGGGGTAGTCGTGCAGTCAATCCGGGACTAGTAAGAAATAGGTAAAAAAGGTCAGTGCTGACACTCGGTCCACAGATAACCTTTGAAGATGTTGTTGACCTAAGCGACCACATGCATTCGCTTTGGATGTTAAGGAGTCTCGTGAGCCATCGTATCACCTGTGCTCATATTTGAATATCAGTCGTGCCACGCTTGTGCGCCTCGCTTGAATTTCATCACTACTTCTCTGGGAATCAGTATAGAGCCTAGATGACATTTGGAACACATTTTGGTAGCAGAGAGAGAAAATTCACACCTTACTGCAAGATCTGGCACGGTTGTCTCATTCCTTCCAAGCCGTGGAGCGTAGCGGTTTTGCGGATCCTACAGATACGCGACATAGATTTTGAAGCTCTTTGTCACACTAATGTCGTGATGTCTCGATTGGGAGCGATAGGAACGCTGCAGATTCCAACGAGAGTTTCTACTTGAAAATGCGGAATGTATACCTGAGCATATGGTCAGGAATGCACTGAGGCTTATTGCGGTCTTTATAAGGTTCCCTCCTATCCGCACCGTGCATAATCTAAGCAATCATCTACATTTCCAACTCTTTCGACGACGAGTGCTTCATTGTTCTATATCTCTTAGCGCCTCCTCATAGACCATTGTGCACTGAGTACCCTGCATCTCATTGCTAGATCATGAAGTCCGCTCAAGCATACAAAGGTACACTTCTTTTGTCCCTCGCTCTACACGCCAATGCAGAGTGCGTCCCCGGTCACCGTGAAATACTGCGTCCAGGATATACTGTCGAGTACAGATGTGGCGTGTATCGATCAAGAGAAGTGAAGAACGACATCGGCTCGGAGAATGCGTGCGCCCTACTTTGCGCAGATAGTAGCCCCGTTCAGTCAATCTGCAGCTACCATCCGCCCTCGAAAAGGTGTATCATCGGCAGCCCCGACGGCAAAGACATCTCCTATTCCAACGTCACCTATATGGTGAAGGTCGATGACATTGAAGACCAAAAGGACCCATTCAAGGAGGACTGTAAGGTCGAGAAGGATACGTGGTTAAAACAGGAGGCTGCGTTCAAGGCCGAGCTGGCGAAATGTCAGGCTGGACCCATTGAGCCACTTTGTACGTAACCGTTTCCTTCTTCCTTGCCGCAAATGCTGATGCCGCTAGGTCCCCAACATGACAAAAAGCTATACACAGCACCAGACGGCAAAAGATACATTATCTACTGCAATCTGGCGATATATGGTAATTGGACAAATGGCTACAAGACCGCACCTGGTACCAGTCTTACCGACTGCATCGAGCAATGCGCCCGAATGGCAGACTGTGGTAATGTGAATTTCAACAAGAAAGATTTTTGCGAGTTTAAAACCCACGTACTACCTGCAGATCTGGCGACCGATCGACGCGCAACGCAAGACTGGAATATGGCTATGCGCGTTTTTTGAAATTGATCTTCTCTTGTCCAGAAATGCGAAGTGAGTCATAGTTCAAAACAATTATCGTACACGGACTCGTAACGCGCATGGACGCGTGATCTGTACCCACCAACTTCAGATGGTATTTTGCATCGCTCTATGACTCAAACACAATGCCTGTGAAGCATATCCTTACACTGATGGATAATTTAATAAGATGCAAAGAACGATCCTCGTAACACACTGCTTCGAAAGAAACGCCGGTGGTGCCAATTGACGTTGTCGCGTCAACACAAAGGTCGAGTAGTAACACATGGACAGAAGGCGGAGGAACAACAACCATTGCACCCACGCACTAGGGCAGAGCTCACACAACATAAGTTATGGGACTGATATAGAGACGAAATCTGCCTAAAAGGCAGAAAAGATTACTTTCACAATTCCCCTAGTCAGATAGAACCCATTGGATAAGTAGGGTACCCGATCACTCTACTGTAACTCCGACATTCTCGGCCCAACCTAGTTAATCTACATGAACTCCATGCGTTTGTAATCTGATTTTGGGCAGAACTAACAACACTTTATTGCTCTTCCCTCTCATAAGAGGGCTGAGGAATGAGGATAAGGTGCTAGTTAAGGAATGCACATGAGAGATGTCGCACAGGATATCGCTATAAATAGGGTAAAAATCAGAGTATTTTTACCTGATTTTTAGGCGCAACAAGAGATATGTGTTGGGGTCAGAGTAATAACATCTAAACGTCCTTATTGATCTTCTTGATTGTGGTAAGAAGACTGTTACGGATATTCTCTAGAATGCATTAGGTACTAACGCCGCAGTAAGTGAGATTAGCTTCGTTCGTCCATAGGAAGACGGCTGGTTTTATTAAGGTCACAGCAAAGACGTGCATTAACAAATAATATTGCTAGGCTGTAGAGCGCCTTCTAATCTATGTTTTAGTTACAGCGTTTAATAATTCCTGTGTTATAACACTACTTAGTAAAGACCTATTTAATATTGCATCTGCGTTTAGGCTGTAGCGAACTTAAGCAAATTCCACTGCAAGCAATGCCTACTTAGGTATAGCAACATAGAACACCCCTACTCTAAAACTAAACTCTTTTAGGAAATTATAGTTATGCTTAGGCCAACCTTCTTTAAAAATCACCCTAACTCCCTTAGAAGCTATATTACAATTACATCTCAACCTCTTGCAGCGTCTCCTGCTATCTCTCCTTTAGATACGTGTCTGTGTTATCTTTTTTTAAGGTTTATTTAATATTCTATTTCTTAAGCAGGGTTATTAATATAATAATGCCTAACATAAACTATTGTTCTAAAAACATTAGAGAACATCTTATAAGACATAGGCTCTTTATAAATAAGCTAGAGCTAGTTATTATCTGTTATACCTGCAGATTTGCGCTTAGTAATTCTCTAACTACTGTTGTAAACTATCTTGCTAAGAAGTATAACGTACTTAAATTAACTATAAAAGAGCTAAGGCGTTTATTGCGCTCTTACACGTTCTTAGGACTAGAAGCCTTGCGCTTCTGCCTAGATAGATCTACTCTGCGCCTGTATTTCTACGTGCAGCCTAGCAATGCCTGCAGACACTACTCTCTAAAAACAACTAGCTATAAAGTACTAAGTTGCTATTTGTCTAAGAACTATAGAGTTAAGCGAAAATTACTAATATAGCTCTACAACTACGTAGTTAGCAGTCTATTGCTGCAAAGCTAGGGATAGCACAGTACTGCTAGATACTAGATTGTAAAGGCTAGATTCCTTAATCTAGTAGGCTCTTAACAACAGCTTACTCTAGAACTCTATACTGCAACTCTTTTAATTAGAGGCGTTATATTGTAAAGAGTAGGACTGTTTATTAGCTTAATACAGAGTATCTGCTACTAATAGTAGTAACGCTAACATAGCTCTTAATACAATCTAACACGTATCTGCAATAAGCTGTTTAATACTACTCTTAGCTACTTATTTGTGTCTAATTCTACATAGTAGGGAACTAACAGGTTAGAGTACTAGCACGAACTCTTTTTACCTTATTTTGTACTAGTTATAGATAGACTCTACAACTACCCCTGCGCTTACTTCTTTTTACTATCTTAACTCTATAACCTCTGCTGCTGTACTAAACCTCCTATCTCTTGCAACTGCTGCAACTACAGAGCGTAGCACTAATTCTAGTCTATGTCTTGTATATAGAAAATTTACACAGAGAATCCTGTTAATTCTAGCTGCTTTACATTGCAGTCTAGCCTCCTAAACCCCCTTTCTCTTCTTACTAAGGCAGGTAGGCGGGTAACTATGCTAGTATTCTTAGACTAATTAACTACTTACTTCTAGGTAGAAGCAAAGGAAACGCTAGACATTATTTCCTACCTGCTATTATATAGCTATATGTTTTGCACGCTTTGTAGAAGCGCTATTCTCTAAAAGGTGCTCCTAAATTATCTCTAACAACATTATAACATTAGCAGTAGGCTATCTACAGCTATACTTTGCTAATACAAATATCTTTCTATAGTGCAGGAAGACTTAAATATTATTCTACTTCTAAACAACAGCTAGATACTACTGTTCCTAGCAGCTCCTGTAAGAGGGTTTAGCTGCCTATATTATATCTAGCTTACAGTTAATTAGGGCAAATTGTAGAAGTACTTTAATAGAACTTACAGTCTAAGGAATGCTATAGTATATAGAAAGAATGTTTTATACTTTCTTTAATAATAGATTATGCATAGGAAGACAGGGCAATACTAGCGCGTAGACTACAATTAGATAAACAGCGTTAAGTCTGTAGAAGTAGAATATAAGAAAGAGTAAAGCAATAATAAACAGTTAATACAGCTAGAAGAAAAAGAAGAAGAAGGTTGCTACAACCTAGATCTAGCAGAGCTTCTCTGTATAGAGGAAGAAGAGTAGTATTAGCTTACTAATAAAGCCTATGTAAACGTGTATCTTCTGGATAAGCTATTATATAATAAGAATACGCGCTAGCTTTATAAGTATAGATAGCTGCGTTAGTTTATACGCAGACTATTAAATGTAATTGCTACTACGTCTTAGCTTCCTTTGCATAAGCACTAAGCCCTCTACCTAGGATTGTAGAACGGCTTTAAGTAGAGTAGCTGCTTAGCTACAGAGGTAAAGCTCTTAATGCTTGTTAAGCTTACTAGTTACGCGTTAGACAGATGCAAAGAGACCTTATTGTCTACCTTGCAGGTTCTCTGCTGTTAGCTACGTAGCTAGAGTCTATATTATTGCCTTATCCTGTTTAAGCTGCTAAAGCAACAGGCTACTTAGAAAAGATACTGCTTATACTGCTATTGCTTCCTTTGCTATGTCTTCCTAGCAAGGCAGGTTTACCTAGCACAGAGTTATAACGCGTACAACATTTACAGTCTAACACTTACTGTATTACAGGCAGGAATAATAGATACTACCTAGGCAGAGCTAGACAATTTCTTATTAAATAAGGCAAGGAGAGCCCTATTAAATACTGTGTTGCTACTACCTCTTTTACAGGTCTAGGTAGTTTAGGCTATCTGTAGTCTAGAGTTTTAGGTAGAACTCTTTGCAGATATAGGTTATTACCTAGAGTAGGCTAACCTAGTGCATTAGAAGTGTCCTAGGTGCTAATAAGTGCAAGGTGTTTAAAGCTTAGGTAAGTAGAGGTCTATAAGTTAGCATAGGTAAAGGGCTTTTATATATATATAACATCTACGCTCTTCTAAAAGGCTACTTCTAGTATAGTAATATAGCAGGAAGAGCTTCTGCTAACGTTGGCCTAATATATATAGACCTAATTTCTCTGCTAGCTGTGCTGTTATTACCTGTTGTAGGCAGAGAGTATATATATATGTTCTAATATATAGATAGTAGTTTATTGCTTATGCTAGTGTCCTCTCTCTTTAAGGTTAAGAAGTTAGTGTAGATAGTTAATTATAGGAGTAGACTGTTAGCAGATATGTCCCTTAAGTTTAGGTTTGTACAGCCTACAGCAGGCTGTCTTAGTTTCTTTTTTCTACTACTAGTAGGTAAGAATGCTTAGAAAGCGCTGCTTGTTATAGTTGTAGCTGCCCTACTATCTTCTTCTAGTGCTTGCTTCTAGGGAGGAGAGTAGAGAGCTAGTATTTCTTAAGTAGCCTCTAGGGGGTTATCCTCTTACTGCAGCGTTGCCTAGTTAATAGGTCTATTCTACTATTCTGTAGAGATGCTAGTATGTTATTCTGCTTATACAGTAAATAGCGTTGAGTTTAGTCTTAGTAAGCTTAATTATATGTCTATACACCTAGCTAGAGGCAGCAGGCTAGTAAGATTAACTAGCTAGGTATAGGCTATAGTAATTAGTACACTTAGCTTTATATAGATAGTTATCCTTATAGAGCTCTTAGTGTCTATCTTTACAGACTCTATAGTGTGTATAGTAGGCTGCTTAAGTACTGCTAGCAACGTTACAGTATTTCTTACAGCCTAGTTAAGTCGCTGTATAATAGAGTATTAGCAAATATTTTTAGAGATTTAGCTAGTGCTAAAGAGCTAGAACAAGCGGACTGGCTCTTTATAGAATATAATCTAGGTAATAAAGCAACTCTAGATAGCCCCTTACTCTAAGGTCCTGTAGCTAACTAGCTACTTATCTGTTTATAAGTAGACTTCTTCTCTACTAGCTAGGTAGTAGTAGGTACTTCTATACTATTTAAAGTTTAAAAAGAGCTAGGTACTCCTTATACTGCGTAGTTAACTTAGCGTTCTAGAATTCTAATTGTATCTCTACCTAGTACTTCTACTATAAGCTCCTAGTTTTCTTAGGTTAGAAGTTAGTCTCTAATTGTTTTACTTGCTAGTATAACTGCCTGCTAGTGTTAGTTAGCAATGCAGTAGAGATGTCTTTAACAGTAGTTCCTTCTATACTCCTACTTACTGCCTACGTATTATAGGTAGTGTAATGCCTAAAATATTATTTAACAGATTATTAATAGCACTATACTAATCCTAACGTAATAATAGTAATGTGTAGCTGCAGCGTTGTAAGCAAGTAGCACTGTATATAAGAAGTTGCTATTATTGCGTTCCTTAGAATGTAGTACAGAGCGCGTGCAACTATATGCCTAGTTGTCTTTTAGATACACAGGTAGCATATAACCTCCTAACTCTAGCAGGATTTGCAACACTTTTTAATAAGGTTCTAGTATAGTTTAAGGTACTGTTCCTTTAACTAAAATAGAAAGTTAATAAGAAAGGTTGTGTAAGTAGACAAGGCTTATGCAAGGAAAGAAGATTTAAGCTACTTTGCATAAGCGTATAGGCTTAATACTGTTACTAGAGATGTTAGTTATACTTACTATAGGCTATGCTTTAATACTTACTTCTAATCTTCTAAGTAGTGTAATTTTGCTAAAGGGATTCTGTTCTTTAGCACTGTAAACTAATATTATTATTACATATTTAGTTATTTAACATCTATATTAATTAACAAACTGCAGGTTATATCTGTATTTATTAACAGCAGTTTCTTACGTTGCTAAGATGTTCTCTTAGATTATCTATAGTAAGCTTTAGAGTTATGTTTACAATCTTTCTAACTTGTTTGCAGTGTTTAATAATTAGTTTAACCTTAGTGTATATTAACGCTGTATTACTACGCTACATATTAATAGAAAGTACTGTTTCTAGAAGTAAATATCGCTGCAAAGGTTATCTCTTATTCTTATGTCTTAGACTTTTGCTTTAAAGACTCTAGTTTATAGTTCTCTCTTTCTTAGATATATACTGCAGTAATACTACAGAAGCTGTTTCTGCGTAGGTTAGAAGCTAGCTGCTGTGTAATACAAATAATTAAGCTACTATATTTAAGTCTTATCTGCTATAAAGGTATTAATAGGTACAGGGGCGTAGTAGCCTAAGCTAATAAGTCTTTAGCTTAAGTAAGAACTCTTAGGGACTTAAAGTTATAAATATCTAGTAGATCTAGTTTCTTTGTACAAATTTATGCAGCTAGCACATTATTACGCTAGCTTCTAACACTACACTAACAAGCAGTTAAGTATCTAGCTAACTTATTAACTTTAAATTAAGACTTCTTTGCTAAGCAGTTGTAGGCAGGTACACTGTAAAAAGAGGTAGTTATCTGCAGGTAGACTAAGACCTGCTTCTAACCTGTACGTAATTATTATAATAAGTAACTTTGCTAATACATATTCTTACCTAATTAACCTTAGCTTCTATGTCTACTTCTTAACTAGGCTAGCTGCAAGCAACTTCTTTAATGTAATAACAGGCGTATATAGAGTTAATTTTTAGCTTATTAAACAGTAGGATTAGCTTATATTATTCTATACAACTTATCCTTCTCCTGTTTTCCTAATAATTAGGATGTATAATGTAGTTACAGCTATAGCGTCTAAGCTAAAGACTAATTAAACACGTTAGTTATGCTTACGTAGAGGTTATATAATAATGTTCTAAGCTTCTAGAAGATGTTAGTGTGTTTAGCAATATTAATAGTACAGTAAAGCTTCTAATTAATAAACTATGCTAGGATATTAGGGCAAAAAAAAAACTTATACTGTGTAATTAACCTACAGGACTATAGAATACTATATAAAAAAGTTGCAACATACAGCTCTTATAAAGCTACGCTTTTATAAGCCTATCTTAAGCAATTAGTAATTCTCTAGTAAAGAAAAGTTTAGACTGCTGTTAAACTGCTGTGTAACTTACTGCAAATATACTATAGATATAGTTTTTCTTGCGTAAGCGCAGAGCAGTTATTATTAGACATTGCTATGTAGTTAGAAAGTGTGTAAAGCTAAGAAACTTAACTAAGAATTGTTTACCTAATAGTATATTAGGTAGTAAGAGTAAGGCTAGCTGTTAATTCTATTTAGCGTTAGGACGCTATAAGATAGCTGTAAGTAGGTAACACTGTAATTATAAGTAAAAGTAGTTAATATTATATATAAGCATCTGTATCTGCTAAAATGTGCATAAAACTGCTTAGCTACCTGCTTAAGGCAGAACGTAAGCCTAGAAGCTTTGTCTGTTGTTAAATTGTTCTATGTTTACTAGTGCGTCTCTTACACAGATTGTATGCTGCAAAGATATAGAGGTATAAAGGCTAGTTAGTATTAGCAAGATCTACGATTACACACTTCTGTAAGAAATAATAGAGTATAGATATACGCCTAGGCGTTATTTAAGGTTTAAAGGCAAGGCTTAAGCCTTTATTAGTTAGCTTTAGAGCTTATACTTACAGCTTTAATACCTTCTAGATTAATACATTACGCAGGATTATTAAGAGGCCTAATATAGCTTACTATCTCTTATAGACTACTAGGATCTTACTTTAGCTTAATAGAGGTAGAATAGTAGAGTAAAGATTACTATTTAGCGTAGTTACAAACGTTTGTTGCCTTAGTCTTTAGGCTAGCTTCTTTACAACTACAGCCTTTAGGAAACAAAAGTGTCCTGTTAATTCTTAGCTGCTTACTAACGCTGTAAAGAGATTAAATTAATAATACACCTAGAGGGTAGTTGTTCTTAATCTAACGAGGTTAGCGTAACAGCAATTAGGTAATCTAGCAAGCTTTAATATAAATCTATAGTGTTATTAACTTTTAATTATTACTATACTTATATACTTTAAGCATTGCTATACTTACAAACTTTAAGTGTTACTATACTTACTTGTAATAAGCAGGACTATCGCAACTTAACTATTAATAGATATAGAAGTTCTTATAAGAGATTATACAGCCTTATAGATTGCTTACCTAAGCAGGCAGCTGCTATTGCTTGTAGTTAACGCTGTAGTATCTAACCTAGCAGGATATTAGGCACAACAGGGTTAACTAAACCCTGTTAAGTGCTTAGTATAGATAGTAGTAATAAACAGTTTTTCTCTTACCTTATAAGCTAGTAGCTGTGTTAGTAAGCTAGGAGCAGAAGAAGAGACATGCATAAGGGTCTTAAGGACCTGTCTAGCTGCAGTACTTAGTAAGTGCTAGTATATAGTTGCTTAAAGTGCAAACACAAATAAGCAGTATATAGGTATAGCTAGCTATTATCTAATATTAACCTGTCCTAGCAGTTAGCTTATACAACGTTAATACAGTAGGCCTACCTAGCACCTAGTAGTAGATCTTACAACTAAAGCTAACTAGTGCGCTTTTCTATATGCAGATCTTCTATAGTTATAGTAAGAACAGGAGACTCTACTTATAGAGCTAAAGATGCGAATAAACAAGCTGCTTACTTATAAGATTCTAACTTACATAGAGTAGATAATAATAAAGATAATAATAATAACTACTGCAAAGGTATAGGCAAGGTACTAAAGACGCGTAATTAGAGCAGCTCTCTTAAAATTATTATTGTGTCTAAAAGACCTCTATGTTTAGACGTAATACTGTTCTACTAGTTAGTAAGGATAATAACAGGCTGTTATAAAACGCGTAAGTTAATGTTAGTATGTAGATGTCTAGTAGCTATATAGAAGTGTGTGTATATAGAGCATAAAGCTAAAAATATAAGTTAGATAAATCTTAATTATATTGTCTATATATACTGTCTAGTTACCTAAGGAGAAGATTAGCAAAGCTTGCTTAAGATGCAAGTAGTATTAGTTAACGTTACTAGAGATTGTATAAGCTAGCAGGATAATACTTCTAGGCTTAATTATAATGTTTTGTGCTTATAGCTAACACGCGTATATATTCTCTACAGACTAAGCTGTACAAGCTTTACAAAATAGCTTATAAGTTCTTACAAAGCTCTAAGACCTTAATAAGCAGCCTAAGAAGCACTATATATCTTAGCTATAGAGCACAAGTTTAGCAGTAAGTAGTGCTAACTATACTAGCACGCTAGTTTTAAGATTAGAGCAGGTTATACTAGCACCTTTATAGCTACTAGCCTGCAGAGTACTTATACTAACAGAGCATTATCTATAAAGTAAGTGCTAATATTCTACACTGTAGTTCTAGCTTACGTTTTAGTACTTACTATTTACTATGTTGCAAATTTAGCCTCTCTAAGCAATTAAATCCGCGTAAGGCAAAAGTATAATAAACAGCTTAGGTAATAGGTAATAAGCAGGAGATAAGTATAGAAGCGCTAGTTGCTAGCGTAGTAATAATTAAAAACTGCTGCTAACAGGTTTACTATAGCTAATATAGAAGCGTAAGTAGATAATAGATAGTACAGCTACAGTAGTTAACTCTAGTTATAGAGGTACTGTAAGTAGTTAGTATTACAGAGCTTTGCGTATTAAGGCATCTAGGTGTATCTACTATAATATATCTGCTTATCTTGCAATAATGCAGCCTAGTCTATCTGCTATGCTGTAGTAAGCTAAATAGTCTGCTTAGCACTTCTGCAAAGGACAGCCTATTACAACTAAGTAGTAACTTGTTAACGTTTAAAGGAAGAGATCTATTTAACTATTAACAGCAACGTTAGTATATTACTAGATATAAGAAAAACTATTAGGATTATTATAGAAGCCTTAATAATCTTTAAGTGTACTATCTACAGACTGTATTACAAAGCAGGAAGCCTATAAGCCTTAACTAATTATGCTAAACGCTGCTTGCATTAACAGGTAAGCTGTAGATAGAGCGCTAACAGTTGCTAACAAGGTATTAAGAGGATTATATTCCTTCTACTATTAATAAAAAACTACAGTACTAGCGTAGATACGCTAAAATGCGCTATATGTAATAACTGTTAGTAGCAGGCACAGGCTGTAATGCAATAGTTGTGTACTAACTAAGTAGCCTACTAGATAGCTGTTATTGCTAAACAACTAACATCCCTTGCACTACCTAATATATTACAAACTAAGGCTATCTAGCGTTAAAGCAAGTAAGAACGCTGCCTATAATTAACTCTATATATAATAATAGATGCATTAGCTCTTAAAGATTGCTTATTAATTGCGCGCTAGCGCCTAAGGCTACTTGTTATTAAGCAGCTTAATATAGTTTAGCGTTACTTTAGATTAGAAACTAGTAGCATTCTTACTTTTAACCTGTAAACGTTAACAGGCTAGGATTTTACGCGCAGATATAGTGTTGATTTTAGCAGCATGCTAAAGAAACAGCACGCGTAAGCGTAAGCGTTTTAAGTAAAAATCTAATATTAAGCAAGATTATGCAATTATGCTTTTCTGTTAGCGCCCTGCTACTCGTTCTTACGCTTACTTACAGTACCTGCTTGCTACAGATTAGCATTCTACACCCTTAGTATTCTACTTCCTTAGTATTCTATACGTTTAATACTTTACAATAGCAGACTTTAATCCTAATCTCTATGTAAGTAGTAAAGATACACATGCAGACGCAACAATTTGCCTAATATACTATTAACGTAGGTACTATAAAAGACACAACACCTTATATCTATACTGTAGTAAATGTTTAAATTATATCTATAAACTATTAAGGTCTGTCTCTTAGGCTAGGAAAAACCCCTGTACAGGAAAATCGGTATTGTTATTATATAAGGGCTTCTTAACAGTAGTAATTGTGTAGTTGTCTAAGTATCCTTAGTTTATTGTCTTTCTCTGCTGCTAAAGCATTATGTTATCAGCAGCTAACGCAACAGCTAGGAGGAGCACGACTAAAGTCTTAGACACTGTTGTTAACAACACAGCTAGCCTAGCAATAGCTACTTTACAAACAAGGCTATTTACAACATGCGCGACAATTTATAACAATACAGACAGTGTTAACAGTGCTAAGCTAAAACTAGCAGCTTACAGCGTTAATACCTTAGTGTTATTGCTTGCTAAAACTGTAATAGTTTTGCTGTGCAATGTAACACACACAGAAGAATGTAATTTAGTTAAATATTAACATTGTAACTACATTATTTACTTCTAACGCGACTACCTGCAAATTTAAATATTATAGCTTTAATCTCTTCTAGAACAATTACAGTACAGCGTATTATAAGCTAAGACGCACTTAACACGCTTTACTAAAGCTTTAATAGACTACTAAATAACTCTGTATCCCTCTATCTCTCTATAATTTCTTAAAGTCTAATTATATACGTTGCCCTAACGCGTACAGTTAATATAATTAGCCTCTCTTATATTATTAAGGCTCTGTATTAAAAGGAGAAAAGTGCGTCTATATTAAAAAGCGTTCTTAAGACTAGTAGGACAACTAAGGTTTTCTTTAATGCGCGTAAGACTGTAAAGATCCTCTTTAATAGCTGTAGTATTAGGCTAGCTGTTCTAGTTAGCTTTACCCTACCTAGTGTTAAGAGATAGACTAATAAGGTTCTCTAGCCTTACACTAAATAAGCATATATTTATAAAGTGCAGATAATAGAGCTTGCACTACGCTACAGTGATTATAATTATAAGTAGCTAGCAGGACTTAACTAATATATTGCCTAGGACTTAAGCCTTAACGTTAACGTGCTTATATTATACAGCCTAGATAGAAACAAAGAGTTTAATAAAAGAATCCTGCATTTGCTAGTTTTATAGAAGAAATACTATAGTTAGTTGCTTGTAAACTGCAATAGAGTTAGAGGATTGTTCTAGGTAGTAAATGTCTGCAAAGCAACCTAAAAGCGACTAGCAGTGTTGTGTAGTGAAATTTATAGAGGATACAGCGTTAACAGTGCTAAGAGTGCTTAGAACAAGGATAGCATTAAGGAGTAGACTAAGTCCTAGAACAATAATGTTATAATAGATTCCAATACTGCTAGCAACTTCTTAGGCAGTGCAGAGCATTAGGCAAAGTTTAGTCTGTTGTAATTTAGTTGCATTTAAAGCACTGTAGTAAAAAGTTAGGAGACGTTAAACTATTAGTAAAACATGCACTACAACACGAACACTTAACATTAAATTAGAAAACTTTAACTTTAAGAGTAACGTAAAGCACTACCGAGCCGGACACACTACTAAGCCGGACACTCTAAAACACAGCAAAATCTCAACTTTCTGCACCTTACTATCTTAACAACTACCGAACAGAATTCTATAAAAATTTAAACACTATGCTGCATCTATATAAATACTCTGTTTCTAGACTCATAGAATATAGTCTCTTATATCAAGAAAGTTATTGAGAAAAAACATAAAATGTCTGTGCGTTTTTAAGTATCTCATGCTACAGTATAGGTACAGCTCTATAAATTCAAATATAGAGTAATTGTATAGACACGATAGAGAACTTTAATTTTTGTAGAATTTTATTAGGTAGTTGTTGAGATACAGGGATGTGGTTTTTATGTTTTTTGGTGAGTTTTTGAGTGTCCGGCTCGGTGGTGTGTCCGGCTCGGTGGTGTGTCCGGCTCGGTGGTGCTTTACGTTATATACTTTCAATACTCTGCTTCTAGACAATATAAGTAGATAATCCTAATTGCGTTTCGTTGTCACGTTGTAGTGCTCAGAAGTTAAGGAAATTCGAGCTGCAAGGAAGGCGCTACGCCGTTTTGAATTTCGACGACAAAACTACCGTGTCCGTGCACCAAATGAGCGGATTTACCAAATGCGCGCAACCACCAAAACGCGTCAAAATCCCCCCTCATTTCACTCAACGCCACCATGTCATTAAACAAAGCCCTTGGACATGTAGCCTAGTATATGATGCCTCGTGGTATCGACCCCTGATATTTCCCAGTCAGGCAATCGCACATCCAGACCTAGAAAAGCGTGCATGCAACGCGGATCAGGTGCTGATTCTCTCCTGTTAAAGTCTAGTGTGGTGCCACCCCTTGATCTACGAGTTTTAGGTTTAGCGTAGATCCCCAAAACCATCAAATACTCCTGATAACAGGATGCACGCCAAAGCCACCTTTGCTGACAAGCGACATTCTTGCCTTTCATTGATAGTTGTGTTCGCATTATGGTAACGCCTGCTCCCACTTAATTGAAGAAAGGGCCGTACGAGCCAATACCTACGATCGAGGCCGAAAAGCAAAAATCTAACTCCGATTTCGACGCGTTCAAAGATGCGACGAAAGCTGCTTCCCCTGCGGAAGAAAAACCAGCGGAAGATGACGGCTGTGGCTCCAGTGCAGGTTTCTCCAGAACTAAGAAGAAGGGCAAGAAGAGCGCCCTGATTGAAGAATCAACACCTGAGCAAGGGCACACGCCTGCTCCAGAACCTGAAAAGAAGGAAGATGATGACCCGTGATCGTTCCCTTTTGGCAATGCGACAAAAGACAAGGAGAAGAAGAAGAGGAACGGTACCGTTGAAGAGAAGTCACAGCCCAAGCACGAGTTAACAACAGAGCTCGAATCAGTACCTGAACGGGAATGTGCCAAGTAGAGGATTCGTGAGCATTTGCGGTATTCGCGACTGGCAAAAAAGTGAAAAAGAACCCACGATCGAGGAATCTCCGCTACCAGCAGACTCTGAACCAGAACCCAAACTCGTCCCTCTTGAGCCAGAACCATAGTCGCTTAAGGAAGAGCCAGCATTTGGCCCATTCGCGGGGCTCAGCAAGGCTCAGAAGAAGAAACTCGAGCGCAAGGTGAAGAAAGAAGCAAGAGCCAGGGAGGAAAAGGTTGCTGAACTGACCCAACTGGCAAAAGAGGCCAAGGCTGAACGCATCCGTCTAGAAGAAGAGGACGCGGCCGAGGCGGAGAAGAAGGAAGACGACGGCTGGTATTACTGGGGCAGTTAACTTAAGCTGCAGTTGGCGTTAATTTAACCATCATTTTGTGTAATAGGATCTGTTTTTAATCAGCAAGCGGGAGTAGGACGAAAAACTTTGTCAAACAAAAACGAGCCCATTTGCCCAGGGAGAAGCAGGAGACAAGGTTATAGAAAATAGTGTACGGAGAGAAGAAGGCAATGTGTGTGAGCGTAATGCGCAGCTAGCATTGGACCGACTGGAATTGACGCATCTTGTCTTTTGTCCTATGTACTATCATTGTCTAGTGCAGTAAACCACTAATAAATCGAAATCAGCGAAGGTGTTTCTTGTCCATCCGTACCCATGCTTTCCAATGCCCCAGCTCAGCCGTCATCCTCCTGCTTCTTTGTGGTAACGTCGAAGTAACTTGGACTCCTTTCGCCACTTCTCTCCGCTTGTTTGGACTATGATCCGGCCTCGGACTAGTTAAGCCGGCACCCATCTTTTTCATGACATATAACGCAGCCTGTAACCTCGTCTGAACAGGGCTGGTGAGGCCGGGTGTACCAGTGCTGCTGGTCTATTGTTTCAGCACACCACTCCAGCTTGTCGCGCGACCAAGAGCAGGAGCACTGTCTCTACTTTTATTGGACACCTGAGTTGGAGGACTGATTGCGGGGTGGCGAATCGTCGGTGGGCAATTTGCACAGTACTCCACACTTGGACTGACGATAGGACTAGCTGTCGGGTCTGCGAACTCCGATAACACGTGCAACCCCCTTTGCAACTCGTATGTGAGTGGGCACGGACCTGGTAGTGTCGGTCTT
This sequence comes from Ascochyta lentis, assembly GCA_004011705.1. Lineage (NCBI taxonomy): Eukaryota > Fungi > Ascomycota > Dothideomycetes > Pleosporales > Didymellaceae > Ascochyta > Ascochyta lentis. Next base: position 2,070,157 of record RZGK01000006.1, read on the forward strand.
TTTTGCGGAGCTGGGTGTGCTTGTTGATTGTAATGTGCGGCGTGGTGAGCTGGTGCCCTCCCTGTCAGTTTACTCTTCCGTATCGGAGGACGAGAATCCGACGATGGGATTCACAAAAAGCGGAGGAACTTGACAGGAGAAGACATTGTGTATGTCGTGGCGTAGGAGCGTACCTCAACTATAAAGGACAGTCTGTTCCTGAGTGTGTAGCTTCATCGGTGGTGCACATTCAGTAATCTGTGTTGTAACTGGAGTAGCGATTGCAAAAATCGGACTGGGTAGCTGCGACAACTATGAATTGTCTGGTTTTAAGTGTGCTAGCTCCTCCTAGGGCAGAATTGCGAATAATCGAGGGGCGCAACTTGTGTGGCCCGGACTTAGTGGTGGATCACGAGTTTCGGAGCTTCCTCGGTTTACGTTATCGGACGACTCGGGAGTGAGGTTGACCCTGGGTCTCGGAGTCTCCAGGAACTCTGCATGTGGTACGCTGTCTGTGCTTGCTGTATTCCTATGTCTGACATCTAGATCTGCGATTTGCACATCTCGAAGCCCTGTATCGTTATCAGCTCCTCTTCGCACGCTATAGCAAATATACGCGTACCTTTGTGCAGATTAGCTAATCGATTCTCATACGACTCTACGAGCGTATTTGAGATCGTGTTAAGCGTTTCCGAGGCATGTGAACTTAGCTTCCAATCGACAGGGTATAGCACGCCATGCTTCGCAACCGCTTGAAAAGCTTCAAGTAGACGTAGAGCTTCTAGCACACTTCGCCCAACCATAAAGTTGTTCAACGTGATCTACAAGTCCTGTCAGCTACTATATGCAGCATACATAGGCGTCTTGCTACACCAACCTGCTGTACGAGTCCTTCACCGTCGATGATGAACATGCCTCGCAGACTGGCGCCCTCCCCTTCAACAAGCACGCCATAGTCTCTACCAATCTTGTGGGTAGCGTCGCTCAAAAGGGGTATGTCGATACTACCTTGTCCGCCGTACTGGCGCGGAACGTTCTGCCAATACCACAAGGAATGCTTTGTATCCACTGAGACAAAAGCAATGCTGCAGTGTCTGTTGCGAAACTCATAGGAGCAGTTCTGGAGGGCAATAACCTCGGTTGGACAGACGACGGAGAAAGCAGACGGTATGAACAGCAAAAGCAGCCAAGGTGCATTCGGATTGGACGTGCCTGGTGATGCCAAAGGGCGAATGAAAGTGTCCAGCGATACTTCTGCATATGTATCAGCAATGTCACGCTAAAGGCTTGTAGTATTAGAATACCTTTGATGGTTCCGCCGATGACGGCCTCGCAGTGGAAGCCTGGTGCTTTATGCCCAATGCGGACCTGTCCGAGTAGGCTCATATTGAGTATCGAGTAACGTCGTGGATCACTGCGATGACAAGATTTCGTCGTGAAGGAATTATACTTGTCAATGTGTCCTAAAGCTCATGATCGGTTCAGTCTCGTCTGCACGACGTGCCTTGTATATGATGCTGGCTATCGACGTCATGCTTATCCGTCTCATTTTTTGGATGCAAGCAATGTCTGACTGTCCGGCAGTTCGGTCTGTCTCTATTGTTCGGGGTACTATCTCTAAACTTCGATCCGCGCTACCGGATTCAGCAAGTGTCGCACTTGCTCGACGTGAGGCTACTTGGTATGGTTTTGTAACACAGTACAATCACAGTGACGAGTGTCACGAACGTGTCTGTGAGAGAATAACAAGGCTGATGAGCAAGGAAGAAACGGACGATGAGAGACTTGGGGAAAGGACCGAAGCAACGTAACTTGATTAACAACGGCCCCGACAACACTGAGATCGGTGATCATGAGGTCTAAACAGCTCGGCTTGCAGTGTCTCAGGTTTACCGAGGAGTGCGTTCATCGAGGATACCTTTGTTCGATATATTTGGAATGTGGGCTGTCCAGCGAATACGAGCCTAGCTCGAGCATTGAGCGGGGCGGGAACTAGATGATCTTTTGATTCGCGCAAAAGGGTTGGATTACTCAACCTGCGTTGATGCTGTACGGCCTCGTCATGAACGCAACGCATAGTTCAAAGAAAAGCTCTAGCAGCTCAGCAGCAGCAGCATATATTTCGCTGGACCTATCACTCAAGGTGGGTTCATGTAAGGACGAGTAGGTCTGGCTGACGTCATCCACTCGATCCTCCTCCGAGCTCTCTTCCGCATTCGATTCGAAATCCTCTTCGTCTTCCTCTGGATCTGTTTGGCCATCTTCGTCTGTAGTCTCTCTGTCGATCTGTTCATCCACTTCACCTTCGCTCGTGCTGTCAGTCGCACCCTGTCCACCACGTCTTCGCTCATGATCGACTCCACGACCCGACCATACGTCTGGGCTGATCTGAAAATTCCACAGTGGATGCTCTCAGATCGACTGCAAGCGACCGGATGGCTTTTGACTTAGCCGGATTGCCGGGAAGGATGAACGCTTGCCTGGCTCCATGCGCCATGCACGAAAGTCGAATGCAAGAAAACCTTTCAGCCATCGACGATAAGACCTTCTGGTTTTCTCGCGACCGAGAAACTTAAAGGTTTTTGGAAAGCAGGGCGATGGCCGCGTGGTGATCAGCCAGCACAAGAGCGGACGGCCGGTGCGGCGCATGGTCTGCTCACATCGGTCGAGCACAACCTGCACAGCCTGTGTCAAATGCAATATCTTCTTCTCATCCTCAGAGGGGCTTATGATGTCCGCTTCGCCCTCCAACTGACCGATAGTAATGGTGACTGCATCATGAGTGGCAGGTACCTCGGCAAGACAAAGCAGTATATCGCGGCGAACGCCCTGGTAAGTGGTAGGCGAGCAAGTGCGCTCCATCCAAGGACCAGTGTTCTGCAGCGTTTGAGCTCCCGTGTCAGTCAAAGCAGTGCGCCGCCGCTCTTCGCGACGAGCCTGCTCGCGCTCGTGCACGGTTTTGAGATGCTCGTCAGCACACGGCAGCTCTACCTGGCGTGACACGCTTCCATTCACTAACACCGTCCAGTAATTACGCGTCGGGCCGTTGGCCCAGGTCTGGAGGAAAACATCGTCATACGGGTCATCTGTCCATGATTTGGAAGCTCGTTCGCGTAGATGGAGCTCACAGAGGTGAGTAGTCAATCGCTTCAAGCTAGCAGTGTAGAACTCGCACCCCCGTCAGGCAAAGCCTTCATGCACCTGGAGCTCTGGGTGTGGTTCAGATCCGTGCGGACGGATAGGGATGCTACTTGGGTCTGTGAATTCGCACGGGTGCTGACGCAGATATCGCGTAAGCCCCTATCGAAGTTCCTTGGAAACGCGATGCTTCTTTTCGAGGTGGATGGCGATCTGAGAATTCGCCGTGGCAAGAGCGTACTTACACTTGCGACAGATGAGGGCTCAGCTTTCGACATCAACGTGGGGTTCGCAGCGCGCAAAAGGACTCGACATTGGGTCACGCTCACAATAGCATTCACAAAGCAGGCAAATCAGGACACAGCCGCCTGCAGAGTGAAATAACGGTAGATGGAGTGGGTTTGTGAAGATTGGAAAACGAGAAAAAGGTTGGTGGTAGAGCAAGGATAATGAGGTGTTGTTTGTAGTACTGTCGCGTTGGCGACGCGTGCACGGCCGTTTTTGGGAAACTTGACCAAGTTTCTGGGTCGGCACGGACATTATGTGAAAAGTTTGATCAGAGTTCCGGCGACTATTAGCCCAGCAGGAAGAGGAGCATTCCATTTTTCAGCATAAGTTTGTTAACACGCTGACCAAGGGATGTATAGCACAAGAGTTGAGGAGGAAGATCCGAGTATGCACAGGATAGAAGAGGGTACCTGTCATTGTTGTTGCGCTGTGGTGTTTAGCAATTTTGCCGCATGCGGGGTTCGTGCACGGACAGTGGCAATCTATGTTTGTTACAATTGCAGCATCCACTGATCTTTTGCGACATTGCACCACGAAATCGTTCAACTGTTACCCGACTCATACCCCGACAACGAAAGAATATACGCTGCTGCTGGATAAATAAAAACATATGACTCCGCGACCGGTCCCACTTTGACGCTGCTGCTGACGTACGGACCTTCCCTGATCCGGATCGATCGATCGATTTCTCGCCGCCAGGCAAAGTGTCCATCCTCTCTATTTACGAACGTCCGTTATGTCTGTAAAGGACCAGATAGGTTACATTGAGAACATCGCGCTTGACGATCAAGAGCTGGAGAGACAGATTTCAAAAGTGGTAAGGGACTTAGGATCATGGACAGCACCAGGCCCTGACTGTTATGTTAGTCAAACGAAGAGCTCATTATCGACGGACGGGAAACGCTTGGGATACCTTTCCAAAGAATACCTTCCTCAGTCCGCGCAATAATTGTTAGAGTAAATAGCGATGTCGGGCTTGTCAGGGTTTATTGTCGTACTACTAGATTTGTAGCTACGAGTCCAGATTACGGAGCAGGATTCGCTTTTATGATTGTTCAAGTAGGTGAAGGATGTATAGTGCATGGCCAGCCCTCGATGCGGTTTCTCTATCAGCGCTATCCAGTAATTTGCGGAATGGAACAGGTATAACCAAGCATGCCAAAATGAAACATAACAACACTGAGATACCATAGTCGAAGGTGTTGGGTCTTGAATCTAGAAATAGGGGTATGGGCAAAAAGAGCAGGTCGAAGATATTGTAGTACAATTGGTCCGTATAGGCTCGATTGTAAGTACGCATACGGTTTTGGACTAGTGTATTTCAGGGCCAGTACGTATTGCCCTCTCGTAGCTAGAGAGGAAACCAGTGCAGTATTCCATCGTACCCTACAGCAACTGCTTCTCATGCCACCACAGGATAACACAAGTCGAACGAGTACTTCAAATATTGCATTCTGTAGCACATCATTTTACAACAGCAAATTGACCTAGCTCCATGTGTATATTCTCGTCCGCGTCTGTGCAACCGAGACTTGTAAGGAACAATGCGTGGATGGAACCAGCCAAGGTCTAACTTCATGGCCGTGTCCATCTTCCTCAACCTGCCTCATCGATCGATCCTCGCCTTATCTGCCTCGCTCTGAACAGTATCCGTTTGCGCTACTTGCAGCCGTCATTGTCCTCGGTGTCTACTTGGAATCCCAAATGTCTATGTCAACTCGCGCTTGGCGTCCGGAATTGCTACCTCCTGTCTGCCACCGCTCCTCCCTGCTCCATAAACCCCCACGCGTATATCATGCCCGCGGTGTGTATCGTAGGCTCTTCCCGCATGTCCGCAATCGCTGCCACGCATTTTCATCGTCCAACTACTTGTTCTCGTCTCTTTCGTCTGCTCGAATCGCGGTGGACTCGAGCAAAAACCTCCGGCTGATGTCAATGCCGATCTCACGGTATGCTGGGATCGCGAACTCCTCCCCCAACCCTATCTTCCTCTCGCGCTTCAACGCTTCGCTGAATCAGTCGCCTGTTCAATTACGTCCGCTCGGGTCTGCCGGTCACAGGTACGACGATGTCAACCCCTTCCATACCATCGCCTCCAATCGCTGCTGGAACGGCAACACCAACTGAATGCAATATACCAACAACTCCTCTACCTCGCGTGGCAAATACCGGTAATTTATCTGGACGTCGCCGCTCATGCTATATTGCTTGTGGTACCATGTCACGAACACGCTCGTGCCGTCCTCGATGAATATGTTGCGGTGCCCGCTTTTAACTATGTTGCTGTGCCGGAAGCTCATAATCTCTAGACCTCTGAGCGGTTGCCCGCCTTTCATGTGCATCAACACGACCAACTTCTCCCTAAACTCTACCAATCAATCCATGTACTGCTCTACCTCCTGCATGTTGGTGCTTAACTAAGTCCCTTGCTCAATTTCTACTTGCAATGGCGTTGCATAGTAATATACTGAAATGGTCCAGTAAGTGCGGGATATCTTCGAATTCCTCGGTAGACCGAACTTGTATCTGCATCGTTTCGCACGAGACGCTTCACCAGCAGCAATACCAATATAACAATCATGCTAAAATCCTGCAACACTTCTTGCAAAAATGGCTGGGAGCCTTCCAACGTTCCAGATGTCTTACTCTCCTCCATCAACAAGGTGTGTCTGGTATCAAATTAGGCTTCGGACCATCTTGAGCGGCTTATCCCTCAGTCTCAACACGAACGCGCCTATTAAGTCTTGTTCAGGAAGCTTGACAGTGGAGGGAGCTCAGTAATGTGTTGCGTGGTGTAAGGGTCCGTTGTTGAGCGCGAGCGCGGATAGAGCGGCATCCTGACCGTCTAAAGACATGGCTTGACGTGCAGGACTACGAGCGTAAGTAAGCAGGTATTTGATTATGGGGAGCGTTTAAGCGCGAGCTTGGATGGCGACAGGTTGCGCGTGTCTTCAGAGTGTTCGTGCCCACTCATCTTCCTCCCAGCCGAGTAAATCGTGCCGAATAGGACGGTGAGGGTGACGGTGGCTACTTCAGCTTTTGATGCTGAGACAAGAAGAAGTGCCGCAGTACGAGTGCACCACACGCCGTGTCCGCTAAGATCAGATAGTCGGTGGGGATGCAGCTGCGCTGAAGGTGAGACAGGGACATCGGATGGCTCGTGCAGGTGCGCGTAACAATCTACAGACCGGACCCCTGATGATCGTAGTGACAAGGTAGAGAAGAGAAGTGGGTGCGGAGTGGGGGGCGGTGCGGCGGCTGGCATCTACTGCTAGCACTCTTGTATAGTATACTATGCCTATAAGCATGTAAAAATAGTCTTTTATAACTTACAGTTAATTAGTCTACTTATTAATACCTAAGACGGCTAAGAAACAAACAATTCTGCTATGCTAGTAAATAGAAAATCGCTGGCTTGCTAGAAGATAAACAAACCTAGAAGTTCAATCACTTTAGCAGCCTGTGCTTTCTCGTTATGTCCAGAGCAGAGGAACCATAGCAAGGCTTAAGCTAGTTGTTTCTAGTTCCCATGCCAAAAAAAAGAGCTCTCTGGCATCACGCATCGGATCCTGATACTCCTCTCTATTCTGTGGCTCGTCGTCCGATAGATCGGCGCCGCTGTCAGCGCTTCCGCTACGACTGCGCTGTCAATAGACTAGATCCTCGTCGCTAGCAACGACAACGCGTAGGCAGTAGCAGACAAGCCAGCAGACGTTAGTCAATTTTCTCGCAACTTGCGCTCTTAGGCCAGCGCCTCATCTCTTGTACTAGCGTTGATAGCCCCACCACGCTCTGTTCAACTGCAAGTTCAACCACTTTAGCTGCTCATTGCAGAGCCTGTTCCGTGTGGTCAGGCATCCTGCTGGCACGACTGAGGTGCCCCAGGTTTCGTCCGGCAAGATGCTCTGGCCACTTATTGCAATTGAACCAGCCGGTTTAGTCGGTCTTTGCAACAGAACCATCAGCTGTCTTAAACTCCTCCTCGCGCTTTGCTTTAGCTTCCTCGTACTCGCTCAGAATAGTAGCTACTTGGCTCAGACTGTTAGCTGATTCTGCATGCACTCAGAAGTCGCCAGCCAGATCAAACGTCCAGAAATCTTGGAATGTCCATCCGCTCAGGTCCACGCCCATATCCTCCAAAGGATTAAACGAGCCGCTGAGAGCGTCCATGCTATCGTCTCTGCTGCCACTCATCGAAGGAAACGGCATTTCCCCGATCATGCTATTGCTGGCAAATGCCCCCACTCCCTTCATGCCGAAGCTTCCGGCTGCTCTGCTCGACAGGATTGTGCCCCTTCTTTCGCTCGCGGCACTCGGTGTCCGGACATCACTTGGACTACTTCCGCTCATGCTCTCTCTCAACCCTACGGCAAGGCTGTTCGACGGATCGCGCTGCATGGCGAGGATCTTGAATGCCAGACTTGTGAAGCGATCGAGTGCCGTCTTGCAGCGCTCGCGGATCTCGTCTTCGTTAGTTGTGCGGTGCGCAATCGATGAACTGGGGCGTGGAACAGGGTTCAGTGGAGGTAGCATGCCGATAGCAGCGCTGAGAAGCCAGTATTCCATGTAGCCGGTACCGAGGCGCATGACCTTGCGTTCAAACAGCCGGAGCGTCTGTTCAAGGATGTCAATACTGGTCTTGATGAGAGTGCGAGGCAGTATCTCGCGTAGAAGTACTGCAAGGTAGAGGTTCAGGCTGGATGTAGCAAAGCCGCTTTTGTGCGAGAAAGGAATGTGTAGCCCGCACCTCTATTCAGCGTGTGATGTTTTTTAGTCTCCAGGACTAGTTTGTACTTTGTACCTTTCTTTTCGTCGCGTTGCTGTTGATGCAAGATTTTCCCTAGAACGATGCCTGAAGTAAAATATTGTTCCAAGAATGTTAGAGAACATCTCACAAGACGTGGTCTTCTTATGAACGAGCCAGACCCAATTGTTATCTGCTAGTCCTGCAATTTTTTGGAAATACTCTGAACGTCGTCACCAACCATCTCGCTGAGGGGCACGGTGTGCCGAAATCGATAACGAAAAGTGAAGACGTCTGTTGCGCCCTTACACATTCTTAGGCCCAGAAGCCTTGCTTCTCCGCCCAGATACCCGCATCTCAGAGTGCAGCCCTGTATCGCTTGCAAGCACTGCACTTTAAAGACTATCAGCCATGAAGTCTTAAGTCGCCACTTATCCAAACCACGATGAAGCGGAAAGTTGACAATGGAGAGTAGATCGGGCAATGTCCACGCTGGTGGGTATCAGTTGAGAGAGTTTGCGTTAAGGCCGAGTGGCGGAGTTGTGTTGGGTGGCTAGGTATTAGGAGTGGCCGACTTCTACTCTTCTGAGCTCAATTCGCTTGTTTGTTTTGAGCTGTGCTAGTCTTTGACTTCAGCGCGTTTACCGCCGGTATCCCAGGCGTTTCCAGCGGACGCTTTGCTTCGTCTCGCGAGGAAGACACCGCCTTGCGAACTTCGGAAATCGTGAATACCGCTAGGTCTTTGGTATGTCCCGAAATCTCTCTGCCGGCCCGGACGAAAGCACAACCACTTGCCACTCATTTAGCTGTCAGGCTGTAGTATTTCCGCACTTGTGTTCGACGGACGCTCTTCGTCGATGGCGGTACTATTCCTTCGTGGCTTTTCGGCTCAAGGTCAAACCAGGGGCTGATAATAGCTGGGTTGCTGCATAGGACTCTCTGATAATCGCGCTGTCTAGTCACCTAAGACTTGATCTCAGGCTTCCGGCGTACAAGGTTCCTGGCCCATTTTTCCCCATCCTGGCTACTGTGACGGGCAGCCAGCAGTTGATTGGCCATTTCACGTACGTAGCTAAGCGTAGGGGCAAAGCCTCGCGCGTCAAGCTTCCTTATGTATTGTATAATCGTGTCCTCTTCAATTCTAGTAAGCCGGGATGATTTGGGATGGGAATCGCGTCGTGAGGTGGTTTTGGCGCGTCGGTCAGAGAGGGTCCTTTGACGAACGTCATAGATAGCAGCAGCGCGTCGCTGGCTTAGCGACGCGTCGGATTTCATAGCTTGGATAGCAAGGACTATCCTATTCTCACAAGAAAGCAATTCGAGATCAGGTTGTTGAGACATTGGATGAAAGGTTGAATGGAGTGTGATCTTGGCAAAGGTGAGCGACTCGCTTGCCCGAGCGACTCGCTTACCGCTCACATTACTTTTCTAGAATAGATAATTTGTAGGCTATTCTATAAATATAGCTAGTAGTTAATAGAAACTACTATAATATGCACTAAGTTATGCTTACGATGGGAGTGTCATGTTTCTCAGGCCACCCACATCGGCGGGACGGAAAACAACGATTGCATGATGTTGCCAGTTGTCGGATTTCCACCAGCAACGCTTACGCTTGCGCTTGCGCATGGTGTTCTTCAGCCTGCTGCTGAAATCAACGCTGTGTCTGTGCTCAGAATCGTGGCCCGTCAACGCTCACGGAGAGCGATAATGCTGATGATCTCCAATGGGAGGTTACGCTAAGCCATATTGAGCCGCCCGATGACAGGTGGCCTTAATCGCTAGTGCGCGATCAACGAGCGATCTTCGAAAGCTGATGCATCGTCTATCACTCTTTGTAGTAGAAAGATCACGATCCTCTCAGTACTTCGCTGATGACCGTCAGCGCTCCATCCACGGCTTGCCTGTCAATGCAAACAGCGTCGGGCGTGATCGGTCATGACTCGTGGACTTCCTGCTTCGCAGGGTTGTCAACAATCAAATGGATTCAATAATATTGTTTTGATTTTGTTTGATTACTTCAAAACAATCAAACAAATTGCTACTGCTCCCAATAATCAAACAAAATCAATACTTCAGCTTCCAATTATTGAATCTGTTTGAATTTGTTTGAAAAATCGTCACGTGTGAGGCTGTTGGGATACCCGGGATAGCAGCTGACGATCGATTTCCTGGGGTTGTTACCCCCCCCCCCTCCCTTTTATTAACACTACAGCAATTGTATAGTCGCTAACAGAGCAAAACGATAAGAACGTATAGGTTCGAAGCTTCTTTTTACCAATGCGCAGTGCCAGACGTGCAGCTAGATCACTACGAGCACCAAAGAGTAAATGCGCAGGCACTGCAAAAAAACACCAAATTACTAGCAAGCGTGATTGGGATAGAAAGTTTGCTCTATCGTTTAATGGCACTGGGGGGCTAACTATGCTTCCGCAAGGGTTGAGGCGCTGGCTACGGAGCGCAAAGCGAGAAGAGCTGGACGTACAGCCGTTGGCGCGATTGCAGAACCCGGAGAGTCAGGCCGTATATGCAAGCTACATGGTGAGGTTCGTCTGCTTCTATCTGCGGATACTAGCCGTCGAAGAGCAGCGGATTGTGCGCTTCAGAGAGCAGCAGGACGCAACCGCTTATGCGGAAAGCCACGCGGTGTCAGGCCGCGAGGAGGATAGTGAAGAGAACAGCGTGGACGCCGATGGGATTAGTGAAGCCGACAGCGACGGCCCGCAGTCTCGACGCACAACACGTAGTCAAACGCAACAGGATATGGTAAAGGATGCATGCTGGCTTTTCTATGTGGGCAGAGGAGCAGAAGTCGTATGGGACCAAGCTATGAGACGCGCTAGACGGCGATAATAAAGCGGCTCAGACAAAAGCGCTTCTTGATCCAGTTTCTGGCGGTGCTTGAGTACGATACCGATACGAGCCGCTTACGTACCGCAAAGAACTACTCGTACATGCTGGCGGGAATAGTGTTATGCGTGGGGGTGATTGCAGCTGAAAAGCTGCTCCCATGCTCGCAGCGCAGCACGCGGACAGAGCAATACCGCGATCGCTTTTTAGAGATACGGCAGAGGTATCTGGCAGACGGCTCGCTCAGCCCGATGAGCGAGAGGCTCAGCATACTCGCGTGCGGCAAGCATATTGGATCAAGCGCTGGCAATTCGGGCAATGCACACTGGTCTCTGCATACCGGTCTCTGGACAGACAGACATTTCATTTGACTGCTGGACCTGCTCTACCCCCGCCCAATCTCCCAATTGGATCGGTTGCAGAGACCGCACTAGCTTGAAGTTCAATCCCATAGGATCTACGAGGATGTTGACTGGTGAGAAGCTAGCATACGCTTCCGCTGAGCGGCCACCGCTGAACTTACCAGTAGAAAGCATGAATCGGCCCATCATTAGGAGACTAGCTTGATTTGGCAGATCTGGAGTGGGAATGGAGCAATGTTACCTAACGCGTTCCCGAAAACTGATCAAGGGACAAAAGTGGGGCCGAGGCATGTTCCCACGATCGCACTCCCCACCGAGCATGTCCGAGGTGACACGAAGGAAAGAACGTAGTCCTCAAATGCCAAATGTCTTAAGAACGAGCCATACTATTGGCCGTGATTCTGGAGCCTGGATATCTTGATACATTCTGGTTGCCGAGTTTGTAGTACGCATGTTGTGCCAACGATCAGATGACGATGGAGTGACTCTAGAAGGCTAATAGCGAACTGGGATATCCCGTTTCAAGTGCCACGGGAAAGATAAGTAGCCCTCCAGGTCCCAACGCATTCTGTGTTGCAGTACTTCAATACCGTTGACCATTGTTTCTACGATCAGTTCTTGTCATTACACTTTTCCTGCCCCCCATATCGCACATCATGAGGCTCCTCACAATTTTCGGCGCTCTACTGCCCTCCCTTGCCTTAGCACTTCCTAAAACCCCTCATTCGGTTGGAGACCAAGTAGAACAACTGGAGAGTCGGCAAGTAGGTCCAAAGAATCGTACCTGGTTCCAATCGTATGTACGTTGACATACGGTCTCAAGATAGGAGTGGTGGATATTTGCGTAAGCCTACCTTCGAAAATTGCTTTGTAGACGGGAGACATGAACCATTAACCGCCTATTACAACCGCAGGACGATGTGAGTGCAACTGATGCTGACTTGGCGATACTGAAGACATATATCACTGACTACCACAACTGTAACAGTACGTAAGCGTGCCCAATGCTGCTGCTTTGCCAGCCTAAAGAGACAGGCTACTTACTAGCCCGTGCGTTATAGCTTGTGAGTATATCCAATGCAACTGTTGGAGGTGCTAAAGAGGCAAGCCGCTGACTGCTCTGTATTCTGTAGCTTGTAAGTGTGCTTCAAGCTGTGCCTCAACCAACTAAAGAGACAAGCTACTAACTGCTTCGTGTGCTATAGAGGGTAGGTGATCAAGCACCGCTGCTCGATTCTAAGTTGTTGACTGATTTCTGTGACAGACTGTAAGTGCGTTGGTTGCGGCTGCTAGACAGCTGAAGATATAATCTGCTAACCGCTTTGTGCGCTATAGGTTGTACGTAGATCTGATGCTACTATTTTGCATAGTAAACAAAAGACACTGATTACTTCTTGTGCTGTAGGAAGTAAGTAGACGTTGTGCTGCAGTTTTGCAAGCTGATAAGAAATCTGCTAAGTGCCTTATCTATTGTAGTTTGTAAGTAAACCCGGTTTTGCTGCTGAATTAGCTTTAGAAACAAGCTTCTAACCTTTGTATGTACTATAGGGTGTAAGTAGTTCTATTGCTACTGCTTAATACGCTAAAAAAAGGTTACTAATTTTTCTAACTAGTGTAGGAAGTATATAACCTAAGTACTGCTGCTAGAGAGACTAAAGAGACAGGCTCCTAACTGCTCTGTGTGCTGTAGAAAGTAAGTAGGCCTTAGATTACTGCTTAACAGGCTAAGGAATAATTACTAACTATTTATACCTAGTATAGAAAGTAAGTAGCCCTAGTTACTTTGCTAAAAAGGCTGAAGAGATAGGCTCCTAACTGCTCTGTGTGCTGCAGGCTGTAAGTAAGCCTTAGATTACTACTTAACAGGCTAAGGAACAATTACTAACTTTTTATACCTAGTGTAGTAGGTATATAACCTAAGTACTGCTGCTAGAAAGGCTGAAGAGACAGGCTCCTAACTGCTCCGTGTGCTGCAGGCTGTAAGTAGGCCTTAGATTACTGCTTAACAGGCTAAGAAACAATTACTAACTATTTATACCTAGTGTAGGCAGTATATAACCTAAGTACTGCTGCTGTAAAGGTTAAAGAGACAGGCTCCTAACTGCTCTGCGTACTGCAGCTTATAAGTAGGCCTTTAGCTACTGCTTAACAGGCTAAGGAATAATTACTAACTATTTATGCCTAGTGTAGAAAGTAAGTAGCCCTAGTTACTTTGCTAGAAAGGCTGAAGAGATAAGCTGCTAACAGCAACGTAGCTATAAACCGTAAGTAGTTCTGTTGCTACTGCTTAACAGGCTGAAGAGATAAGCTGCTAACAGCAACGTAGCTATAAACCGTAAGTAGTTCTGTTGCTACTGCTTAATACGCTAAAGAAAGATTACTAATTATTCTAACTAGTCTAGCAAGTATATAACCTAAGTTTCGCTGCTAAAGAGACTAAAGAGACAGGCTTTTAACTGTTCTATCTGCAATAGTCGGTAAGTTAACTAGGCGCTGCTACTTAAATTTCTAAAGGGAAAAGCTGCTAACTGCCTTATATGCTGTAGAATATAAGTAGACCTAGCGCAGCTGCTTAACAGGCTAAGGAGAGAAGCTGCTAACTGCTTAGTGTGCTTTAGACTATAAGTTTACTAAGTAATACTCTGTTATAAGCTGTCTAGTTAAAGTGCTAACTTCTTTATGTAATGTAGATAGTACGTAAATCTCGTGTTGCTGTCTAATTTATTAAACTAAAGTTACTTACTACCTTACGTACAGTAGAAGGTAAGTACAAAGAATACTCCGCGTTAACTATAGAGGAATTACTAACTGCCTCTTATCTTATAGAGTATAAGTAAGCCTAAAGCTACTACTTAGAGGGTTAAAACTAAGCGCTTAATTCTCTGCTTGCTGTAGAAAGTAAGTAGGCCTAGCGCTACTGCTTAAGAGGCTGAAGAAAGATTGCTAACTTCTTATACCTAGTATAGATAGTAAGTAACCCTAGTTACTTTGCTAGAAAGGCTAAAGAGACAGGCTCTTAACTACTCTGCGTGCTGCAGCTTATAAGTAGGCCTTTAGCTGCTGCTTAACAGGCTAAAGGAACAATTACTAACTTTTTATACCTAGTATAGCAGGTATATAACCTAAGTACTGCTGCTAGAAAGGCTAAAGAGACAGGCTGCTAACTACTCTATGTGTTGTAGAACGTAAGTAGGCCTAGTATTACTGCTTAAAAGATTAAATAGGCAAGCAGCTTACTGCTTTATATGCTGCAGCTCCTTAATACGTTAGCTGTTACTAAGGTAAGTAGATTAAATACTGCTTCTTAACAGGGTATAAACATTATTTTACTAATTGCCTTACGTGCTGTAGAAGGTAAGTAAATACATGCCTCTATATAAGGAACAGGGTAGATTAGGCATCTAATTATATTACGTGTTGTAGCTAGTAAGTAAACTTAGAAATACTACCTAAGGACTTAACAATTTGCTAACTATTCTGCGTACTATAGCTTATAAGTACAACTAGTAAAGGTACAGGCTAGACTAAAAAGAGAAGCTGCTAATTTAGCTACCTGTAGTAGAGAGTAAGTTTATATAACTTTACTGCTAAATAGATTTAGAAAAGAAGCTACTAATTATTCTGTGTACTGTAGGCTGTAAGTAGATCTAATTATACTGCTTAACAGGTTAACAAGATAAGTTGCTAAGTTCTCTGTAATATAGATTGTACGTATATCCTACCCTATATAACTCTTTACTTATTATCGGAATACAGTGTCTTCTTAACTAGTTTACACTGCTGCTAGAACTAAGTAATAAATAGTATAAAACGCTAATTATAGAATTAGATACTCTGCTTAGTAAGTTATAACTACCTTACACTAGAACAGTAACCCTTGTTAATATTTACTGTAGCAATAGGAAAAGAAGTAGATATAGTTATAGTCTGCTATAATGTTTAAAAGTTCTGTCTGTTATATAGAGTTCCCGTAAGGGTTTAAGCTTAGGCTAGACTAAACAGGTGTTAGTTGTTACTGCAACTGAATTTATTACTTTATTTAAGTCTTTATGCTATTTATAAAAACTATGTCTAGCTCTACGCTAAGGCTGCGTAGTAGATACTAAATTACTTAACAATACTATATACCTAAATTGTACTAATAAGATAGAGTTAGGTTAGCTCTAAGGGCGAAAATAGTAATTACCCCTAGAGGCAAGGTCTTAGTATTGCTTGCCTCTAGAGTTAAGAAGTCTGTGCTAGGACTTGCAAACTCTTAACCTACTTATAACTAGTCTAATATAGCTTCTACAACAAACTTTTGTCTTTAGAGACACTGCCTTTCCTAAACGCCCTAATTCTAACAAAAGCAAAACTGTAATAAAGTGTAAAGGTAAAGACGTTTTAACTAAAACAGAAAAAAGGCAACGTACAGCTGTTAAGGAAATTAAGAAGGCAGACTCTATCTACAACTAAGCTATGCTATGCTTAGGTACTTAAGTATGCTAATATAGAACACCCCCTATTTTAAAACTAAACTCTTCTAGGAAATTACAATCTCTATATAAGCTAACCTTCTAAAAACTACTACTGTTAGCATACTTATAATGCATGCTAACGCGTAATACACACTCTACTACCTTATACACTCTAAGAAAAGTAAGGTTATTACACAACACTACAACGCTGCTATTATAAGAAAATTTAGTAGATTAATATATAGACTCTTGTAAAACTTTTAGCTACTACAGCTTTTTTAAGGGACGCGTTTAGTAGCTAGTAGATACCTTAGTAGGTAGTAGTAGTAAGGGCGACCTATAAGGCACCTACTAACTACGCACAGTACTACTGCTACAATTCTTAGTTACTTTTAATTACAGCTTTGCTAAGGCCTTACTCTTACCTCTTTTAGGCAATTGTATACTTTTTTAAGCATTGCAAAGAGCTTTAGCTGCTTTTTAAGAAGCTCTCTAAGCCTTACTCTTAGCCTTCTCTGCAGCATGCTTAGCAGTATTTGCTGCAACCCTCTCTTTAAAGACCTTACTCTTCTCTGCCTTTTCTAACTCCTTAAGGCAGGTATTTTAATACTGCTAATTAGCCTTAGCAGCTTTAGCAGCCTCTTCTTCTATTACTTCTTACTCTCTTTGCTTAAGAAGAGCGTTAGCGCGCGCCTTTAACCTTAGTGTAACAATAAAGGCTCTACCTTTTAAGTTAGAATTACTAGGTTTAAGAAGAAGCACTCTCTTTCTCTTCTTCTTATTCTTATTGTTATTAAGAGCCTCTTTAAGGCCTTTAATCTTATGTAATTTAATATTGTTATATACAAAGACTTAGTAATACTTCTACTTAGCTGCTAAGGTAGCACTCTAGTTCTAATCGCGCACAGTACAGCGCAGTAACGTCTGAAACTTTACATAACTTAGTAAACCTAACGCTGCGCGTACTACAGCGTTCTTTAATTACTCTAGTAGAGTTATAGGTAGTAGTAGTGTTTATAGCTTAAAGTAATTAAGTACATAGTTAATATTTAGTAGGTAGATTCCTATCTTCTTAAAGGCTGCCTCTATAAGTCTCTTAGTAAAGGTACTCTTCTATGCAGGTAAGAAGATAGGTATAAAGTTATCTTTATTAATTAGAGACTGTTTCTGCCTATATAGATAGTAATAAGTAAGCTTAGTAGAGTAGTGCTGCAACAAGGTCTTAAAGCACACTATATTAAGCAGCTGCAGTATGTAGGTAGAGTGCAGAGGTAGAATAAAGAGTAGAATTCTGTAATAGTAACAGTAGTTAATAAAGGGCTTAGTTATATAGCTGCTGTAGCTATTAGCAATTAAGAAATAGTAGTAGTATTGTAATTTCTACTGTGTAAGTAGATTAAAGGTGTCTCTTAGCTACGCTATACTAAGATTATAGTTTGTCTAGCTATTAGGTAAGGTAGCAAAGTGTATTAAAGGTGCCTCTAGGTCCTCTAGGTTTATTTCCTTCACCTACAACTTAGAAACCTTGCCTAATTTAGTAGGGAAGATAACGCACAGCGTAATAGCAGTGCTATTAGCGCATATAGCAGCTAGCACTGTTACCTACTCTCTATTACCGTTGTAAGAGCTCTAACTATACTGCTTCTTGCTGTAGAGAGCCTTGTTAAAAATCCTCTTGCTCTTCTTAATTACTCTAATTATAAAACCTTTCTTATCTATATTATATGTATTCTTAGGCTTAACCTTATACTCCTTGATTTTACTAAGCAGAAAATTAAAATAGAGCACGTACTTTTTATAAGAATCGGCGTAGTAACGTCTAGCTTCTATAGGGGTGTCCTAGTTGCTCTTAAGAAGATTAGAGTAATAATAAAGGAACCTGCTAACCTACTTATCTAAGGGCTCCTATACAGCAAAGTACGCGACAATATTTGTAATTATTTGCCTTATAGGCATAAGCTATCTCTTTTTAAGTCCTCTAATGTACTCTACAACCTCTGCTTTAATATGTAGATTAAGTAAGAGTTAGTATTCTGCTTTAACCTTATTTAACGCGCATACTCTGCAGTGCCTACAGCTTAACGTTAAGCAATAACAACCGTGTTTTTTAGCAAGAACTGTATACAGAATATGCTCGTTATCTTTTAAAGAGGCTAGCTCTGTAAGGGCTTCTTCTAGCAGCATTGTAGTGTTAAGTAATTAGAAGGTAGGTAAGACGCGTTAATGTTAGTAGAGTGTGTATTACGCGTTAGCGTGTATTACAAGTGTGCTAACAGTACTACCTAGCTTGCCTTATTAAATTTCTGCTAGTCCCTGCTAAACACTACTAACAAGAAAGGCAGAACAAGTAGTTAGTGCAGAAACGCAATTTTAAAAACAGACCTCTCTTTGTCCTAATCTATGCTTAACCCCTAAAAGTTATCTGTAGTTAGATTATGCTGCCTAACACGTCTTCTCTGTAATTTACAATTAGATCTTGCTATAAATTTAATAATTACAAGTCTTATATAACTCTGCTTCTACGCCTCTCTACCTACTATCTTCTTAATAGAGATATTTATCTTCTATCCTTGCTATAGTGTGCTTATCTGCAAGCTATGTAGATCTGCTATTCTACCCTTATCTCTTTAAGGTTATATTAAGTTGTAACATAATAACATTACGTATTATATTACTAGCCTTAAGCTAAATATGTACAAGAAACACACTAAACCTGCAGAGATGCTTACAGCACTTTTACAAGAAAAATATAGCCTCCTTAACCTACGCTATGCCTAGATCCTAACTCTACTACTAACAGAGCTGCTTGTTTTAGAGTTACGGCTATATTATAGTTTCTGTTGTAGTTATTGTCTAAAAATAATAATTAAATTAGAATATGCCTACGCGCGTATGCAGACTTATTTTAATAAACACTATATTCTTCTACAGAAACAGGGCAGACTAGGAAAAGTTGTTAGCGTGCTAGAAGACAAAGAACTAATCTATTTAGAAATATCCTGTTAACGCTTCTTTTCTTAAGGTGCACAGAGCTCTTTCTTTAAAGTCTATATACTAAGTGCTGTTTAGAAGCTAGTAAAGTCTTAACAGGCTTAATTAAGCTAGGATACTAAGCTACTTAAGGCGCTAATTAGTAAGCAGCTCTATAACAATGCTGCAGAGCAAGAAGTCTAAGCGAGGACATATTATAGCTAGATTACTAAGACAGAAGTCTCCTCTTAGCTTAAGATAACGCAGTAGCTACACTTTTTTAATAGAGTTAATTTAGAGGAAGTAGCACTGCTAGCGTATAGTCTAAATCTAATAACAGAACTACTACTAGTTATTCTGTCTAAGAGCGTTAATTAAGTTATTAAGCAGGCACACTAGTCTATCTGTAAAGACAAAATCAGCATATTTAACTAGGTAAAGATAAACAATTTTATAAGTAACTAATTAACTTGCTATAACTGCATAATTATAGTTAAGCTCTAGAAAGAGACGTTCTAAGCATATAAGAGCCTGTAGAAAAACCTCCTCTGCTTTGTCTACTAAACAAGTCAGCCTAGTCCTTAGATCTTACTACTCTACAAATTTATAAGTATGCAGCTTCTTAGTCTTAATTAAGCTATGTCTCTTTTGCAGGAATTACTGTCTCTAAGACACTTAGTAATAGATTAGGATTTAAATATCTAGGAAGGAACAGAGCTACTAAACAATTTAGATAATTTATGTCTGCACTTATGTATTTTCCTACTTAATTATCCTCTACAAGGTAATTATTTCGAAAGCGTTATCCTTAGCTTTCTTGCTGTTCTAGAAATTAATAGGAAACCTAGGGGCGTTTTCTAAAGCCCTATAAGTTACTTGCTAGATCTGTTAAAGTTTATAAAGATTACGCAGATACTTGTTGTGTAGAGGGCTGTTTTAGCTGCAGACACTAGCAAAGTTAAACATCTATTAGATCTGCTAGACAAGATAAGAGAAAGATTTATAATGCAAGGATGGCGAACTGCATTTAACTAGGCCTGTTGTCTACAAGCGTATGCTAAGAAGGTAGTTAGCAATACTACTTCCCTTAGTTACATTACCTAGTCTAAGGATGCCTAAACAGTATCCTACTAAGACGCGAGTTTTAGTATAGATTCTCTGCGCAGTTTTGTTACTGCTTAGGTTTATAAGGCTTAAGAAGAGCTTAAGGGCCTTCTTCTCCTTTACACAGACAAGAAGCAGGAGGATGTAGTACCAACCTTTTTCCTGCATCAACTCTAGGACAACCTAAGTAACAGCTGTAAGGGCTGGAACTTCCTTAAGGACCTGCGTAATGCAGATCAGCTACAAGGAGGTAGAGAAAGATAGCTTCTTAATAGGGTACTAGAAAACAACTGGCTAAGAGACGAAATGCTTTATTTTACAAAAGAATCTCAGATTTACTAGAACAAAAAGGCTGTCTAAGTGTACTTTACCTAGGTTAACCAATTTCTAGAAACGCTGCTCTTGTTGTTCTATATTACTTTAGGCCAGCCGGCACGTAGTTCCGAACTTCTATCCTTACAGCATTGCAATACTGCACAAGGGCACTATAGAGGCACCTTTATTAAAGACAGTGTAGTTAGCACAGTAACCTCGTATTATAAAGGCTACAACATTACTAGATCTACTAAAATTATCTACCGCTATCTCTTAAAGGAAGTGAGCGAACTTTTTGTTTACTATCTCTAGTTAGTTCTTCCTTTCTAGGAGAAGCTTAATGTTCTTGTAAACAAGCGCAAGGACCTACCATCAACATTCCTGTGGCCAAAAGGAAATAGGAGTTAGGACGCTAACCGTCTTAGCAAAGTAATTGCAAGAGAAGCAGCGTTTCACTTAGATGCCAAGCTCAACATATTGTCTTATCAGCATCTCGCTATTACAATATCACGCCAGCATCTCCTATGTGGGGGCTTTAAACGAGACTACGGAGTTGATAAAAAATTAGCTAACAAGCAGGCATCTCACAGAAGCTGGATAGCAGGCACGGTGTATGCCTAGGGACTACAGGAGGCTTCTAGGCATGTGAAAATGCAGAGCATAGAGTATCGATCAGTTAGTCGGGCATAGCATAACTTTTTAGGGTTTCAAGTGTATCTTAGTGCGCGCAAGCGTTAACTTGCAGAGGATTAGAGCACGGGAAATGCCCAGAAGAGGGTTCGCACAGAAGGATTAATATAATAGTATAACAAATGCAACACTAAAGAATTTACCCGAACAAAATATTGGAAATGTAAGGACACAAGATGTGCAGAGTTTTCGCAAGGCAGTAGAGAATTAAGAACCTATTGAAAAGTCCTATCTTAAATAGGCGAAGGGATTAATGGCCACAGCTATGAACTCTTCGAGAAACCCTACTCAGGTAGGATAGATGATGACTGGTCTTTGACCTCTAACTACACCACATTTAGATTACATCACGCTTTAACAACAGCAATATCAAAGATAGAAGACGTATAGCAGTTGGCAGATATTGCAAAAGAAACCTTTGCAAACGTAGCATTACTTTTCATCTATCAGACGCAGCACAATTCTGCGTGCTGCCTTTCCATTACACTCCCCTATCATCAACTTCCGGCTAAGAACGAAGAACTCAAAGAGTGCCGTTGTGCATTGTGGAGGCGACTACAGACCTGGCTTCGCTCTCTCTGTTTGACTCTTTGAGGAACGGAGAAGTTCGAAGAGCATCAGCTTGGGTTTTCCAAAGCGGCGTAGCAAGATCAATAAGCTGTGGTCCGAACTCTGCCAGCATCTTGCGAACTTGATCTTCAGATGCGTGGAGACAAGTCGAGAGCGCTTCATCTGACTGGAACGTTGCCTTCTCTCATTGTTTTTTCCATCTAACAACAGCTGATTGCATCTCTTCACTCCGCGTATCCACCTCCATTGCCACCATAAAGAAAGTAGAAGTGATTGCATGCTTCAGTTTTGGCTTGAAAAGGCGCACACTTGAGCACTTTGTAAACGTACAGATGATCTCAGCGGTATTGAATGATTCTGGCTTGTGCATGACTAGGACCAGTGATCCTTGATTGCGTAAACGCTGGAGTGCGAAGACTAACTGGCTTGTGGCTAACTGTAGCCTCTTACGCGACTCATGATGTTTGGTACCAGCATGCGCCCGTCGAGTTGTTGCGCCCGTTGCGCCACAGAACACAAGGTCGAACGCCTCGTTCTGGAACGGTATTTTTGAACAGAACTTTGCGATGTCCGGATGTTGAGTCGGTATGGATGTTGTTGGCCGTCCCATCTCGTTTGCTAGCATCGTGATATCGGCGAATTCAATACAAATCTTCAAATCGTCTCTCCATCTTAGCAGCATAATCTGCAGACCTCCCATCTTTGATGGCAATGTGATGCCCCGTATCCTGGCGTCGCGATGTCTACAAAGCACAGTGTGAGTGAACCCACCCGGGGCCATACCGATATCCAGGACTCTTGGGGACTGACTCCCATCAGCTGCTGCGAGTGTAATGACTAATGTGTTCTCGTCCATCTCCTGTCCAATCTTACATGTCATGTCGAAGAAGCCTTGCAATTGCTTATGTGTTTTATTGGCGTTGTCGGATTGTGCACGACGAGCTTGAAAGAATCGATCGCCCTTGAAGGTATTCCAACTTCAATGGTATGTAAGTAAAGATCTCGATATCTTTTTTTCTTGAATACCTTCAATCGGAGATCAGCCAGTTCCTTGAAAATCTGACTTTTTTCTGCTAGATACTGTGCGATGATCACCGACACCAAGGTTTGCTCAGGTGGCAAGGTGCTGCGCATCATCTCCTCTAGGTCTGGATTCATGGCTGGAGCGTTGCTGAATTGAAGTTTGGAAAACTAAATGGGAAATACCTAGCGTCCGAGGCCGGAGAAAGGTTATCAAAGGATGACAGAAGGATGAAAGCAGCAACTCCACGGTATCTTGGGTGATGTGCTTTGAACAACGTTGTCGTGAGGGCCCCGTGTTCACGTGTAGAGGTTTACGTCCAGCTGCGGGGTATGCAGAAGACTATACAACGTGAGGATCCCACGCCAAGAGACCGTGTACAACGCAGGCATGAAGAACGCTTCCCTGACGTGAATAGAGTGAGACCAGTCGAATTAGCCTGATACAGCTGAAATCCATGTCAGTGCTCTATAGAGGGGAGTCGTTGACGGCGAGGAGCCTCCTGTACATGCGAAAGTGAAGAACAGATAGACTCACAAGTTTTTGCGATACTAAAGCTTGTTGAGTACTATGCCGTGCGATCTCTGCGCAAGGGTGTGTCTCTCAGTATCCCAGCGGCTAGCGGTTCACGAGCTATGCAAGTAAAGTCGCTTGTACCACAAACTGCCCTAACAATGTCACTGGCAAGCAGTGCAAATCTTCTTGGTAACTTGGGCATCACAACCGATTTCCACGCGCTTAAAACCACTACACTTTTGACAAACAAAACCGTGACCTCCAAACACGCCTCCTAATTGGAATAAAACACCTCGCTGATATCTTCCGTAGGTAAGTCCGCATGGGATACAGAAGCGCCCGGCTTTGTCTGCTATAGTACCTTCTCCGAGTTTTCCGTGTTTGCCCTTCATTATAGCATTCGAAAATTGACTAGCACAGGGGATCTTCAGGCAAATGTGGCAGGCAAAGTAATCCAACTTGCACATTGGCTGCTTGGATAGTGCCGACCCAAATTGTGCCGCGTTATATTCGGGCCAAAGCTCTATCTCCAGAAGGTCCAATATGTTGTAGACTCTTGTTGTCGGCTGAATCGCTTTGGTCTGCTCACAGAAGAGCTCATCCGTAGCACAGTAGGGGTTCTCAACTCCGAAACAGAGGTCGCGACAAGTCAGTCGCAGCGCGAGACGCGACGCGTAAGTCAGTGAGCCCTGTATATTCAGCAAGGACTCCGTAGATAAGTTGAGCAAGGTCGGCGCCGTCATGGCAAGTAGTAATAATCAGACTGTCTGTTTGGTGAATGTGGTAGAGAGAGGTCAAATTGCTGAACGACGATAGCCAGACTCGCGTGCAGAACTGCACAAGAGCGTGCATCTCGCACGCGTCATTGCCTGCTGTCATTGAAACCAGTGAGTATGCCTGCAGCATGTCCAGGTCCTCGTTAAAAGCGCTGTCAGCCTCTTCCCCATCTTCCTTGTCTTCCTCGTCTTCCGCACCTGCTGTATCTGCTGCATCTCTGCTGTATCTCTGAAGCGTTGACTCCGGTATCCCCTGCGGGTTGAAGAAGCTCATCAGCGACAGCAGCTCCGCCGCCGACCGCCGCTCCTGCCGGATCTGCTCGAACGACATCTGCCAAGTTGTTACTACAGAGTTCGACGCGCTCGTGTCACGACATAGTTCGCCCACGTCCTAGTTGAGCAGGCTTTCCTGCTTCTTGCTGTTTCTTGCTGTTTCTCTGAAACTCTTTGAGATAGCCTGCAACTGTTATGCGCGCGCGTCGGTTGATGTACGCAGCTGCCTGGGCGACGGCAAGAGGTATGCAGTCCAGCGCGTGCAGTAGCGCTACGGCGCTCTCTTTGACTGGCGGATCACGCAGCTTGTTGCGAAGCAGCTGCAGGCCTTCGTCCTCGTTCATCGCGAGCACCTCCATGGTCTTGTTGTAGCCTCCTACTAGTCTAGTTGCTGCGTCTTTGCTCCGCGACGTGACTAGTATCGCCCCGTTGCGGCTCTGGGGGAGGTAGGTAGCCAACGGTGTCTGCGATATCTGCGCGCCGGCATCTGCTTTATCCCGCTGACGCTTCCGCGAGGGGAAGAAGGTGTCCACGTCATTCACATTGTACAATACCA
Source organism: Ascochyta lentis (assembly GCA_004011705.1). Taxonomy (NCBI): domain Eukaryota; kingdom Fungi; phylum Ascomycota; class Dothideomycetes; order Pleosporales; family Didymellaceae; genus Ascochyta; species Ascochyta lentis. The sequence continues at coordinate 2,094,766 of RZGK01000006.1, forward strand.
TCACCCACCGCCCGTTCGCCTCGTCGCGCAGCCACTCGCTGACCAGCCGCAGCACGTTCGCCTTCGGGTCGCTCCTCCCCGGCAGCTGCAGCCGGTCCGCGATGTCTTTGTACGCCTCCTCGAACCGGGCACGGGTGCTGGCGTGCACCCAGAACACAAACGTCTGCGGGCTCGCAACGCGATCGCGGATGCTGTGGGCGTACTGTATCGCCAGCTGCGACTTGCTGTCGTCTGTCAGTACTACAGCGTGCGCGAGAAGTAGGTACGGCGACGTCGACGCACCCTACCCCGCCAAGGCCCACCAGCGCTGCCCGCGCGCCTGCACCCGCGCACTTGTCGCGCACCCACGCGAGGATCTCAGGCCGGTCGACAAAGTCGGGGTCCGCCGCGAACGGCACCGTCGAGAAAGGTATGAGCTCACGCTTCTGCGCTGAGGACCGTTAGCCACGCGGCAGTCTGGCGATGAGGTTCTAGCGTACAATCTGTTCGGCTGGTGCTTAGAAGCATTTAAGAGAGTGTGTAAGAGGGGGCTGGGCGTCTAAATAGATCTGATCTCGTTAGGGTTTAATTGGCGTCCCCACGTCCTGCGCCGCAACACCACCCAGCAGCGCTGCAACAATCACAACCTGAGTTGTAATTTGAAGAAGTACGTTCAACTCGTGGAGTGCGCCTCTGTACATTTGGGCTCTGCTGTTGCAGTTAAAGGCGACGTGGCGATGGATCTGGTGCGGTTCAAGATTCAGTAAACAATTCGTTTATGGCCTAGCGCGCCCTGGTCCTGCACCCGTAACATCACCCCCTTCCAACCCTAATATCTTAACAATTACAGCTTGGACTACGATCCTGAAGAGTGAATTCTCCTCGTGCAACTCTGCTGTACATGTAGCGTCCCTAAAAAAAGATTTTAATTCTTCAATGTCGGTCTAACCTTGGCCCCAAAACCACTCTTCTATGCTTAAAAGATCCTTCGAGAATGCTGAACGAAAAATCGCCAATAGTCATGGCTTTCTTGGCAGTTCCGATCAAAACTTCGAGCGCATGGAAGTCGAAGCGAGTAGGCCCGTCATTCGCGATTGCAAGCCATAGGTGTCGCTTTGACATGGATGTTCCATTCGTCCGTAGGGCACGTTAAAGTGTAAACTAGAGCGCTTTATATATCTAAAAAAGCTATAGAAGACTTGCGTGTAGCTTATACGCGCAAGAAGTAGTTACAATAATAAATAGATTTGTTAGACTATTGTGCTAAGAAGGCTATTGCAGTAGAGAAGCGTAGTATTAAAAAGTAGAAGTAGTTAAAGATAGAGACTATTAAGTTAACTAATCTGTCTAATAAGTTCTTGTTACTGTCTAGTATCTAGGGCGCCTTTAAAGGCTATTCTTTAGAGTACTAGAAGAGCAATATAACGTTACCTAAATAGTCTCTTTAAATTGCTTCAACAACTGCTAGCAGTTTATAATATGCGTAGTTAGTTTCTATATATTTTCTAAGTTAGAGTAATCTAACTGTTTAACTCGATATTTGTCTTAGCTATTTTTTTTTCTAGTGTTGTATTATTTTTGTAACTTTCTATTTATCTTTGCTGTTAGCTTAATAATGTAGTAGAAGGTTATGCTTAATACAAAGTGTAGTGTATTATTAATCGTCACTAACAAGCCTAATAGCCTATTAAGTCTATCTTGTTACGTGCTAGCTTTGCTACCTCTATTAAGCCCTAGTAGACTATTAGTTTAATATAAGCTTATTCTGCTTTACTACACTAACTTCTCTACTTACTTAAATTAACTAGTTTTATTAGTTTTTATAGTGTTTTCTATGATTTATATATTATCTTCTAGCTATTCTTACATCTTACGCTATGTGTTAAGCTATTTCTAAATAATCTAATTTTAATCTAAATCTTACCTATTTTAAACAATATTAGCTTTAATAATAAAATATTTTTATAGTGTAAGGTTACTATAGGCAGGTGTTACGATCCTGTGCAGAGGGAGCGGCACAGTAATAAGTATCGTCTAACTAAACCCCTAACTCTTCCCTAAAGGAACGATAAGTAGAGAAAAACAGAACACCTAGGGTTGTTACGTAACTACTTGTTAACAAGTATAACACACGTAACTGCTTGTTAACAAGCATAGTACAATATACTTGTCTATAAGCACCCTTATATATTTTATTAGACTAACTCTAGTTGCTTGTTAACAAGCATTATATCTCCTTAGTATATAGATTATAGGAATATAACCCTTATAGTTTGTGTTTAACTTTGTTAATTAACTTTGTTATTAGAATATCTTAACCCTGCTTGCGAAACAGATAGTCTACTCTATACTCTTCCTTACAAACCTAGTCGCTACGGTCTTTAACTAGACAACTACCTCTTTAAGAACCCCTGCACGTACTTATTCCTAAGACCTAATTAAACGATTACTTACAGACTTTGTCTAAAGTGTAAAACTTAACATTTTAAACACCCCTAAGATAAGTACTACAGAATCTTACGCTACCCCTAGCAGCTCTAGCATAGATGTAGACACAGATAGAAATATCTACACCTTAAGCGTTATAAACGTTAATAAACTAGATTAATACTATAGAGAGCGTAATAAGCTTAACGACTAGCTTATGCAGTAGGACCTCTTCTTTACCTTCTAGAGTAAGAAGGTTCCTATAGATAAATAAGTAGTCCTTGTTGCTAGCTATATGCGTAGCAAAGCTTTCTAATAGATTAAACCTTTTATACAACAGTTTTAAGCTAGTAACGCACTAGCCGAAGTAGATAAATAGATAAATAACTTTAATAACTTTAAAGAAAAGATTAAGCTAATCTTTAGAGTCTCTAACAAACCTACTATTGCTTAATGCAATATTTAGAAGATTAAGCAGAACAAGTCAGCTGCTAATTACGCTGCAGAGTTTTAGTAGCTTGCTGCTAACACTAACTAGGACGATACTACTCTAATAACTATGTTTAGATAAGGACTAAAGCCTAAGGTTAAGAAGGAACTTATACACACTAGCGCAAGTACTAACAACCTTAATAACCTTATTAATACCTCTATTAATATTAATATGTAACTATACAAACTTTAGCAAGAGCTTTATAACAACCCTAGGACACGTGCTGTTGCTATTGCTAGCAATTGCCTACTTAGGAACTAGTAGCGCAACAACCTAAACTAAGGACAGCAAGGAGGACGTTATTAGCCTAACACTAGCCGACGCATCTACAGTAATACGTAGAGTAGATACTTTAGACTAGAGGCTATAGATCTCTTAAACCTTAATAAGAGGCTGCTACTAGGACAGTAGAACGCAAAGAGTAGAGGAGGACACTACTCCTACAAGGACAGTAGTAAGAACTGCTACAACTGTAGTAAACTAGGCTACTTTATAAGAGACTGTAAGATAAAGAATAAGGTTCTTTAACAGCTTAATGTCTTTACCTGTAATAACAATACTGCAGATGCTAGTAACTAGAAAGTAGTTACTAATAACATAGGATAACTTATAGAAGACCTAGAGTCTAATTCTAAGGACAATAATAAATGCATTAAACCTCCTATTTATACAGCAACTCCTTACTACGACCCTGTAGAAGATAAAGGAGAAATAATTACTAATAGCAATTACTACTATAAGGCAATTAAATGCTATATAGATAGAAACGTTATTAAAATAGGCAAAAGGCACAGCAGACCCTTTTAAAGGCAAGGAAGTTAATACTTTAGCCTTAAAGGTAAGGAACTTATAGTTCTTAAACGTAAACTAGAAGATATTGCTGCAGAACAAGCTATGCTTAACAACGTTAGAATACTATATAAAGAGACAAAAGACTATTAACGTAAGATAGACAACCTCTTAGATAGTCCTTAACCTTTAACAGTTAAAGAAACTAGTACTTAATAACAGCAACGTAACTGTTGCAGAATAGAACATATATGTTAATAAAATAAAGCAGCTTACGCGCAGTAGTATAAGGAGCTTGTCTGCTACAAGAAAGACTTAGAACATAGTAAGTACAACCTAATTATTAATAGGCTTGTTAGACAACTTAAACAAGATATTACTAACTGCTATAACACCTTAAAAGATCTTAAAGAAGCTAAAGGCTAACTATAGTGTAAAAAGAAACTACAGCGTAGCAATAAACAAATGCAATAACACCTGCAGTTGCCTTTAGCTAGCCTATAACTCTAGTACAGTCTAGATATTAGAAATCCCTAATATAGAGACCTTATATAGACAGCTTATAGCAATAACCTATATAAAGTACACTATAACGCTAAGATTAATAATAGATAGTTTCCTAAGGGATACACCTCTTAATATGCGCAGTAGTACAACTATAAGAACAACCTGTATAAGATGCACCTTATTAATAAACGCAACTGTACCTACTTTCCTAGAATAGACAACCCTTAAGCAATTATTTAGATACAGCTAGTAGTTAACAGACAGTGCTATAACGCGTACTAGCAGAACTACCTAAATTAGGACTGCAAAGTTTACTAAGAATATAAGAAATATAATAGATTTAAGGATAGGTCTTTTTTAGGACAGCGCTAGAGAGCGCTAGGGATCGATCTATTAATTCTATTAGAACTAATCGCCTTATTAAGCTTACTATTATACTAAATAGAGTTAAGCTATTAGTATTGTTAGACTTAGAAGCCTAGGGAAACTACATATCCTGCACAGTAGTAGAAGAAGCTAGACTTTAACTATAGTATAAGAAAGAACTGTACCTATTGCAAGTAGCTAATAGAGAGCTAATACTAGAGGAAGAAAGGATTACGCTTAAAGTTTAAGGTGCCCCTCTAAGGATATACAACTATAAAGAAAAATTAGACCTTAATGTTCTTAGGACAGCTGCCTACAATGTTATATTAGAACTACTATAGTTATAAGAGTATAATCTACATATTAACTAAAAGAAGTAACAAATCTTGTTTAACAGATATAAGTACTGTACAGCTGCACTAATACCTACGCAACGCACGCTGTAGTTAGTAGATAAGAAGGAGATTAATAACATCTCTTTAATACATAAGACGCGCTAAGATAGAGTAGTTAACTATAACGTAAAGAAACAACAGTTAGTAGTTAAGGAGAAAGATAGTGCACCTCCTAACATCCTAGATAAATATAAGAGTTATATAGAACTCTTCTAGTATAAGAAGACTGTAAAGGTATTACTGCAGTATAAACTATAGGACTGCAATATTAAGCTGTAGAAAGAGAAGAAACTGCTCTTTAGACCTATATACAGACTCTTAGAAAAAGAACTTAAGGTACTACGCAAGTATATTAAGGAAAACCTTAAGAAAGGATTTATTAGAAAATTAGAATCTCTAGCAGGATTCTCTATTACCTTTGCAGCTAAGAAAGACGGCTTACTACGCCTATGTGTTAACTACTAAAAGCTTAACAACATTACAATTAAGAATTAATACCTGCTACTAAACATTAAGAAGTTACAAGACAGACTTAGTAGAGTATAGTACTTTACTGCACTTAACTTACGCAGAGTATATAACCTTATACGTATAAAAGAAGGTAAGGAATAAAAGACAGTGTTTAGAACCTGTTACAGTTATTATAAGTACCTAGTTATGCTATTTAGGCTAACTAATACACTAGCTACGTGCTAGGCTCTAATTAACAACGTGTTAAGAGTGTATCTAGATAGAATAACAGTAGCATACCTTAATAACATCCTAGTGTACAGTAAGATACTAGAAGAACACATAATCTATATTAAGGAAGTATTAGACTGCCTAGGAAGAGCAGACCTCTGCCTAAAGCTAGAGAAGTGCGAATAGCATAAGAAAGAAGTAGAATTCCTTAGCTATATTATAGGAAGACACAGAGTTAAGATGAGCCTAAAGAAGATTTAGGTTGTAAAGGATTAGCTAACGCTAAAAACAGTTAAGGGAATTTAGGAATTTCTTAGCTTTGTTAACTTTAACTAACGCTTTATTAAGAACTACTCTATAAAGGCGCTACTACTTACTAAACTAACGCAGAAGGATATTCTATTTAAATAGGAACAAGCATAAGAAAATTCCTTCTAGTTACTTAAGCAAGTATGCGTAGAACTACCTATAATAATTATATTTAAGAGTAGAAAGCTGCTTTAAATTAAAACTAATGCCTTAGACCTAGTATTAGGAGCTTGTGCAACGTAAGAACGAGATAGCCTATAGCACCTAATCGCCTACTATTTACAAAAGTTTATAGGACTAGAAGAAAATTACAATGTGCATAGCAAGGAACTTATAGCAATTGTATTAGCCTTAGAACATTAGAGAATCTATACAGAAAGCTGCTTAGACCTTACTATATACACAGACTACAAGAACCTAGTTTATTTTACAACAACTAAGGTTCTTAACAGAAGACAAGTTAGATAGTTAGAGTTACTAGGAAGATACAAGTTTAAGATACTGTATACCCTAGGAAAAGACAATAGAAGAGCTAATACACTTAGCTAACAATACAACCTTGCTAGAACAAAAACAATTAATAAGCATACTATACTTAGAATTAATAAGGATAGATCCTTAGGACTATTACAGCAGCTTAATAACATAATGCAAGTTTAGCAGGAACAACACATCCTGTTACAAGTACTAGAGGAACTTTAAGAAGAAATTATAGCTAGCTATTATAATAACCTGCTATACAGACACCCTAGAATTATGCGTATAATAGAACTTATTAAAAGATATTACAAGTTTAAGAATATAAAAGATAAGGTTACTAAGTATATTAAGAACTGTGTTAATTGTTAACAAAACAAGCACAGTATATATATAAAATACAGAGAAATACAGGCTACAGAGCTACTAACAGCACTATAGATAAACATTACTATAGACTTTGTTACGCAGTTACCTGTCTCTAAGGACCCTGTTACAGGATATACATACAACGCGATCTTTGTTATAGTAGACAGATTTACTAAATACGCTAAGATAATACCTTTTTAATGTAATTATACTGCTAAGTAACTAGCTTAAGTATTCTTAGATTAAGTAATTAGATACTACGGCATACTAGAATCTATTATTAGCGATTAAGATAAGCTCTTTACATTAAACTATTAGACTACGCTGTTAGCAGCTATAGGCACTAAGAAGAAGCTATTAACTGCCTATTACCTGCAGACAGATAGACAGACTAAAAGAATAAATCAGACTATAGAAACATACCTACAGATATACAGCAACTAGTAGTAAGACAACTAGGTTTTGCTATTACCTATAGCACAGATTGCGTATAACAATAAATTATTAGAAGCAACAGGCACAACGCTGTTCTTTGCAAATTACAGAAGACACCTAAATCTCTTTACTAGAAGTCTAGAAACAACTGTTTAGACTAAATCAGCATTATTCTTAGTAGCTAAACTAAAGGAAGTATACTAGAAATTGCTAGAAAACATTAGCAAGGCTTAAGAACAAGCAATCTCTTATGTTAACTAGAAAAGAAAAACAGCACCTTAGCTAAAAGAGGAGGATAAAGTCTATCTCCTTACAGAAAACCTTTAAACGCAAAGACTAATAAAAAAACTAGACTACGTTAAAGTTAGACCCTTTTTTATTTCTAAGCAGATAAGCTTAGTTAACTACAGACTTAACCTGCTAAAGGATGCAAAGATCTATCTAGTGTTCTATATATCTCTGTTAGAACCAGCTAACCCTAGAACGCCTATCTAGTAAAACTTCTATTATTAAGCTAACGGCGAAGATAAATAGGAAGTTGAAAAAATAGTAACACATAAAGAAAACAGCAACTAACAAAGGTATCTAGTTAAATAGTTAGGATACCTAGACTTAGAAAATATATAGGAGCTACCTACACATCTTAAGAGTTGCTGCTAATTAGTACGTAAGTACTATAGTTTGCTACAGACTCTTTAATTAAGCTAAGGGTACTCTAGGTAGCTAGCAAAGCACATATGCTAATAGACGCTGCAGGACAGTTAGAATCGACTTCCTTAGCTAGGTCTAACTTACCTGCCTTAACTATCCTATTTACTAAACACAGCGCCTTTTACTGCGCGCGTTTATTTACCTGTTTTAGGATTTTCTTATTACGCAACAGTTGTGTAATAACAGTTGCAAGGAGCAACTTGTCTTCTTCTACCTTCTTTTTATACTCCTTGCAAGTTTTATCTAATAATAACTAAGATATGTTTATATATAGCTTGCTAGCCTTTATACACTTAGTACACTTTAGACCTTTTAGGCTATCTAGCATAATATAGCACTTGTAACTGCTAAAGAAATAATAGTTATAAGGGACTTTAGCAGGTGTATTAGCTTAACAGATTTCTAATATAAAACAGATATTATAAGCGTATAAGGACATCTTAACTTACAGGTTACTAGATGTAGAGATTACAGATTATATAAATCTCTAAAATATAATTACGTAGTTTAAGGACAAACTAAAGAGGAAGAGGGGATAGTGTTACGATCCTGTGCAGAGGGAGCGGCACAGCAATAAGTATTGTCTAACTAAACCCCTAACTCCTCCCTAAAGGAACAACAAGTAGAGAAAGACAGAATACCTAAGGTTGTTACGTAACTGCTTATTAACAAGCATAACACACGTAACTACTTATTAATAAGCATAGTATAATATGCTTGTCTACAAGCACCCTTATATATTTTATTAGACTAACTCTAGTTGCTTGTTAACAAGTATTATATCTCCTTAGTATATAGATTACAGGAACATAACCTTTATAGTTTGTGTTTAACTTTGTTAATTAACTTTATTATTAGAATATCTTAACTCTGCTTACGAAACAGATAGTCTACTCTATACTCTTCCTTACAAACCTAGTCGCTACGGTCTTTAACTAGACAACTACCTCTTTAAGAACCCCTGCACGTACTTATCCCTAAGACCTAATTAAATAATTACTTACGGACTTTGTCTAAAGTGTAAAACTTAACAGCAGGTAATTAAGTAGAGTAAGATAGGATAAATAATAGGTAATATTTAAGAGATAGGACAAATTCTTAATAGGTAAGTCTTAAGGCACGTAAATAGTATATACGTATATAGCTAGTAGGTCTCTAGGCTTAGCCTAGAACCTAGCTAAGGTATCTCCTAGCGTAAAGAGAACACTTATAACACATAGTCTCTCTATAAAAAAGAAGCTCTATACTTTTACTACTTAATATATTAAACTTCTATTATCTATCTAAGATTGCTAATAATTTTTTTTTATAGTATATACGCATCTAATCTTTATTTATAGTAATCTAGCTGTATATTTTATACTTTATATATAAGGAGCTAACCTCTAAGGGAATTTGCTAGTAAAATACAAGATAGATTTAATAGAGAACAACCTCTAGGACAGAGGTTGCAGAGTTTTTATAACTCTGTTTTAGACACGTTAGCTCTGTAGCAGAGCTTTAGTCTATGCTAGGAAGCGCGAGCCGGAGTAATACCGAGGCAGTGTACGCTAAGGAGCTAGCACCTAGGCCTAGCCTGTTACATTACACTATTAAGCAGCTTTTTTAGCTTTTTTATTAGCTACGCAGGCTTGTTTAGAGGCTTAATTACGCTTAGAGAGATAGTATTAAAGTAACTAAAGCGCTTAATTATCTATTATCTTAGTGTAGTAGATATAGTATAACGTTTACTAAAATATACTTTAAGACTAATAATAGTAGTAACGTTATAGTACTACTTATATACTAAAACACTAAAGTCTTTAAGAAAGTAGAACACTTTATTATAGTTATTAAGTATAAACTGTTAGGCCTTAGGCATGTAGCAGCGTCTACTTCTAACCTGTAATAGCAATAAGTACTGTTTTAGCTACGTGCTTACTATCTAAGTAAGCATTAATACCTTTTTAGCATACTTAGCACGGTAGGCAGAGCTGTATCCTAACATAAACTACTAGACTTGTTTATAGGTGTTTACATAGTTTCTTTTACTAATACTTTTATTATCTACTTATTATAGTATAGCTGCTTAGTAGTTTTATACAAGCTGCATTATATAGGAACTCTAACTCTACTTACTCTAATAGCACTATGTTTCTCTAAGTTTATAGATAAAACTTTTAGTGTTGCTATATAGAATACGTAAGAATTAAGTCTATATAAAGTGTTTTGCTCTCTAGAGTTAAAATTGTTGCAACGCAGTGTAGAGAAGATAGTATAATAGATAGAAGAAAAATTCTTTCTAAAATAAACTAAACTCTAACGCTAAGTCTATCTTACAACAACTTTATATTCTTGTTAGGCTTTTATATTAAGTAGATTTTATACTTAGCTTTAGTATTAGCTTTTAAACTAATCTAGCTCTATAGAATCGTAGAATTCTTGTTAAAAGCTTTCTTATAGTTATACTTATAATTAAACTTAACTATAATATACCTTACAGGCAAATAGATTACTAAGCAAGTAGATTACTTTTGCTAAGCCTCTACTAAACTTCTCTTTATATACTAATGTCTTCTTAACACTACTAGTTAGACGCGTTAAAGGAAGCTTAGATACAGCTTACGCTCTAGGCTCTTAAACAAGACGCAAATCTCTCTTAGCAGGATGCTAACCCTACAATCTACACTAAGTAGACAACGTGCTAGACAACCTTTACGCGCTAATATTATAGCCAACTTGCAGAAGCTAAACAATAATAAGGAAAAGGTAATTATTAAACATGTTCTTAAGCTAGACGCGTAGGGATTTTCCCCTTAGCTCTTAGATATAGCTACTATAGCTAATTCTTTGCGCGCTAAGTGTAACCTAGGCTCTGTTAGCGTAAACTAGCCTAGTACGTTTGTTAAGCAACACCTAGAGCTTAAAGTTAAGTTTAATTGCAAGTACAACTACAAGAGAGCCCTTTATAAGGATTCTAAGGTTCTATAAGGCTAGTTTAGCCTAGTAGCTAACACTAAAGCTAAGTATAGCATCTAGAATAAAGACACGTACAACTTTAACAAGATAGGCTTTATAATAGGCTAGATCTCCTAAGAAGCAGTTGTTATAGCTTTAGAACAATAAGGTCGGCTAAAGGCAGTCTAGCTAGGCAACTAGGAGTAGGCTACAGCTATAGTAGGCATTAATACTAAAGAATAGGCTATTCTAGCCTTCCTTATCTTTAAGGCCTACTACTACCTCTCTGCCTAGTATAAAGAAGAGGATCTGCCTTAAGACTAGGTTATTAGAGTCTCTAATAACAGCTAGACTACTAATAAGCTTAGTCTAGACTAGATAAGCTACTTTAACAGGCATATAAAGAAGCGTACTGTTAGCACTTACTATTTGCTTATTATTAATAGTTATAAGAGCTACAACTCTCTTAAATTCTAGTAGTACTGCAAGGATAGTAAGATAATTGCTCTTTGCTTGCCTCTTTACTTATTGCACCTTACACAGCCCCTTAATGTAGCTTGTTTTGCTGCTTTAAAGAAGGCGTATAGGCGCTAAGCTAAGATACTTATGCGTAACTAGATTAACTATATTATAAAGACAGAGTTCCTACTATACTTTATACGCGCCTATAATGCTGTAATTACTTCTAGCAATATTTAGGGAGGGTTCTAAGGCGCTAGACTAGTCCTGTTTAACCTACAACAGGTTATAAGCAGCCTTAATGTAAAGCTGCGCACGCTATTACTACTACTACCTATTAACAATAAGCTCTAGCAGTTGCAAACCCTAAGTAATACTCTAGAATTTAACTTGCAATCTACTCTAATTTAAGACAAGTTTAAGAAATACTAGAGTAGCTTACTAAATTCTACAATAAGCGCGCTTAAGCATTACATTAAGAGCGCAGCAATAGTTACGCATAAGCTAGTTTTAGCGCAACAGGAGATTGCTAAGCTTTAAGCAGTAAATAAGGTAGCTACACGTTAGAAATTACACAAAAGAAAGCAAGTTTAGGCAGAAGAGACCCTAATAGTTAAGGAGGGCTAGTAATTAACAGCTCTAACAGAGTTTAGAGCGCGTAGTAATAGTAAGAAGGTAAAGAAGCAGGTGCGCGCTAATAGGGCTAAGCTAACCTAAAGGCGCTGTAGACAGTGTAGTAAGACTAGACATAACGCGCGAACGTGCAAGAATAATATAGAAGTAGTCTCTAAGTAATACTACAGCTTGTTTTGCCTTGTGCAGCGCTATTTTGTAGTGTTTTAGGTTATAATAGGGTAGGCTTTAGTAGGGGCTTAGCAAAAGTAATCTACTTGCTTAGGAATCTATTCGCCTGTAAGGTACGTTAAGTTCTAGGTACTACTAAATAAATATACTTAATGTTACGGGTATTTATACTATTCGAACCCTAGTTAATCTATCTAATAGATTACTGTACCTTTTTAGTTTATGTGGCTGAGGTAGGTTTAAGCTAATCCCTTACACTAGGCTAATTTATACTAATCTAGTCTAAATTATACTTAGTATATAAAGAATTAGCTATAGTAGCTATATCTAAAAGCTAAGAGAAGAATTCTTAGATATTTAGCTTTAGATTATATTTAACAATTACTCTCTCTTTATTATTATCTAGCTTTTATAAGTTAGCTATAGAATTTGTGTATAAAGATTATCTAACATGTTAGTTACGTATTATTCTTTAAGAGAATCTATAGATATAGAATTTGGTGTTGCCTGTTTTAACAACTTGTTTAACATAAAGAGAGACGCTTATAGAAAAATGTGCTGGCTTGTCTATAAGAAGCTCGTCAGATGCAAGTACAATAAGACCGAGCGGGTCTGCAACCACTGGGGTAGAGAGTATGCTTCAGACATGTTGGAATTTAAAAAAGAGTTTGGCTCTTTTGTCTTTATAAGCGAACGAGAGCAGCGCATTTATCAAGGGACAAACCCTTTAGAATTGTTCGATACAGTGGAATCTTATTCGACAGTAAAAGCTGACATATTCTCGCATAGTCTATTGTCGAACAACGAAAAGTATGAGATTGAAACCAGGGTTGGTATGCTGTATCCGAGCTGTTGGGCACGACAAGACGAAGCAATGCGCGGAATATTTGCGAACATAAAATGGTTCGCCTTCGATCTCGATGAATTCCGATAAAGCTCAAAGCTTGCTACTGATGAGGCTTTGAAAGCCATATCCGATAAATACGGAATCTCAGTCCCGGATCTCCAACAAAGCTTCTCGCAAGTGCTAGCCGAGAAAACTTCCTCGGCCTTTGTGGAAGGAAAGACTTCCCACGAGTACTGGGACGATAGATTCCGCACAGTACTCCAACATTTCGGTCAGGAGATCAGTGAGAACGACATCACAATATTGTTGAATATATACAAAGAGACTCTCATGAAAACTTTGAAGTTGGAATGTGGAGTTGCGGATCTATTCGAGACTCTCAGGGCAATGGGGAAGAAAATTGCGATAATCACCGAGGGACCACAAGATGCACAGGAGCGGACTACAAGCGCTCTTGGTCTGGCTGACAACTTTGACTTTCTCGCTACCACTAATGCTTTCGGACTGGTCTTCATGAAAAAGTCATTGGTCATCTGTGGATTACTCCCGCCGATGTTGTGTATGTTGGAGACAACGAGCAGCGGGATATGGTACCAGCCACCGAGCTTGGTATTTACAGCATTCATTTTGCCGAGAAAAACTTTCTCACCGGGAACATACCCGGCTAAACGCGCATTCCTGCTCTTTATCCTCTGTTTCCAGTCTAACTTCTCTACTACTGCTTCTGTTCTCCCGCAACTCCGCGTCTGTAGCCCAACATGACACTGTTACTCAACTGTGAAACTTGTTCCACCACGCCCTTATTCAGCGGCGTTTCCGCAGCCATTCACGGATGGCAGGCATAGCAGGCATAGCAGACAGCCGATGTGGTGCAGATGTGACTCTGCACCGTCCACTTCACTTTCAGAATAGCTGTTAGTCCTTAAAGGCCTGGCGTTATCTAGCTTCAACCCATGGGTATGTAAATTTGGTTCCTCCAAAAGTGGCATGTTTGCCTGTGCTTATGTTCCGCGAACTGTGTTTCTTTCTGTATGCCGTACTGAGAACCTTGTATGCGCATAGGAATGCAGTTCTCTCTTCATTGTTAAAAGCAAATAACAATAGTGAGTAGTAAGTTGTAAATTTAGTTCTTCAAGTTGTTACTTCTTATAGTCTTCTTTCTAATCTGTATGTCGTTTAGAGGCGTACTCTGTTATGTTCGGTTGAAATCTAGCGAAGCACTTCTAGTTCTCACGATGGACTGTTCGGTATGCTGTGTTTCGTTCTTCTCTAGATCATGCTCCTTCTCCACTCTTCTGCCTTGGACACTTGCTTGTCTGTACGCAAGTGTTTTGAAAAAGCTATCTGCAAAGCCGTCACTTCGCTCGATAGTGGGTTGTAATACGGCCTTCGGCATGGGCAGATCCATAGCTTGGTAATCGGGGTCTTCAAAAGTCGCCTGCGATCTTGTACGCTCTTCAGCGGCAAAGTCTCGGATTGTGGATTCGCCTGCCGATGTTGAGTTGAGGGGGTGACGACCCTGAAATCTTTTGTGGACGCGGTGTAAAGAGCCCCAAACGTAAAGGTTGCGACGGGGTTGACGGACTTGCTCGACACGGGCCTTTTCTGACAACCAAAAGTTTTTGTTGAACACTAGATACTTATGTCAGGCATTGAAAGGCTTACACTTTCTCTGATTCTACTTACTTGGACGAAGACTTGCGGAGTTGACAGCAACAAGAGCGATGGCCAACTCTCGAGCTCCCCAGCGGGCAATGATGCGGAGTGTCACATTGGGCACGACAGTTGAAGCGACACGAATGATGCACGCAGCCATGACAAAAATCCCTGATGCAAGCAGCATAAAGACCACTACTCGTCGGTGCAGCGGTATCCGCAGGGTCCAAAGCATCGGAAGTGGTATGCTGAGCAAAAGTGCATCCGTGAACGCGTTGAAGCAACTGACTACGATGAACAACGTTGATGATGCCGTACATTTGTTTTCCGGGAGTGGTCGTACTTGAAATCTCCTTTCGAATGGTAGGCACATCAGACTCAACATCAACGTGGTTGACACGAATCCGACAATACAAATCGCTATTGTGAAAGTCAGGAGTTTCTTCTGCCAAGTTCCGATGGCCAGTCGCCTGTATAGGATGATGACGATTGCTTTGAGGCTGAACAGCATCGAAATGCTGGATAAAGTTAGGCGCTGGACTCCCATGCTCCTCATAGGTTTTATGTGCTTACTACGCATAAAATGTGATTATGTATAGCTTGGCTCCAAATGAGGCCCTCTCGACCTGGCGTTCAGTGAGATTCCACACTTCTGTTGCTGAGTAGTCGACATTTGTGCCCGTAAAGTACGTAATGTGTATGCCGGAGACAATGGTAGTCCAACACAGCACTGAGAAGAAAGCGAATCCATCATCGATGCGTAGTCCACATATGCCGACCGTTCGGATCCGTACTGCAAAGCGCAACGCCACCCATAAGACGCCGATAGAGTATAAGGCCCAAATTTCAGGCAGGAACTCCTTGTCCTTGACCGGCGCCATGTAAGACCCAAGTTGCTGAGTGCGACCAATAACCAAATTAAAGGTTCTCGACCTCGATTCGTCGTTTCGCGGAGTAATAAAGCAATGCTTATGGTCGAGGAGGGGGCTGGCATTCCTAAGCACTATGAACCGCGCAACTTCTGGCTATATAACGACCTTGCGGAGAATGAGGGGTGTCGCGACTTGCATACTAGTTACTTAGGTACCTAAGGGTAGGGACTAAAGTTTCAGGCGAACGGCTTATCGATCGAATATGCTATCTTTTCATGCCAAGATCGCTGCTAAATAAGCTTTCCTGTTCGACCAACTGAAACTTATGGCAGGGTCTCCCAAAGCGAGGATTAGCTCTTGCGGGGATAAGGTTTCCGAATACGAGCACACTCAAGGCATCTGATCTGAAACAGCTATGAAGGCCACAAGCCAGCGACGCGAATCTCGATGAATAAACGGCTTCTTTTTCGACGGCTTGTTGCGTTAGCACCAAAGAACGTTCGAATCGTCTTTTGACATTTGTGTAAGATTCGTACGACCCTCAGAAACAACCTATAGAGTTAAGCCAGAAGATTTCCGGCCCGGCGCAGCAACGCTAAGAAGGCCGAGTCCAGATAGCGTTGTTGATCCCTCTTACCTGCTGTTGCGTTATATCCGCGTTACAAACACGCAAACTGTATGCTAGATGGTTTCAACCCAAATCAAAATCCCATAGTAGGCAAAAGTGGCATAAGTAGCAAGAACATACGACAGCAGGCATTCATGGGAAGACGACCTCGGAAGTTGAATAGCTGGGAACAATGCGCAGTACCGATAGCACCAACGTATTTCAATATTTGGGGTTTTCCCGCGTCCGTGCGTGCTGTCAAGTCGGTAAACTTCCCAAGATCAGGCGAAGATCTAAATTTTAGCTTTAAAGGACATAGCGCCCACACAGGAGTTCTAGAAGCCAGATGTGCATCTAGTGCTAGCCCGGCACGCGGCTGCATAAGAAAGCCGCACACCCAAAAGCTGTCCTTCTTGCACAACAAACTACTCAACAACAACAGCTTTAATTAAAATTCTAAAGAGATCGAATTGTAGAATTGCTTCTTTTCTACAGTTCTGTGTTTTCTCTCCTACATTGCTATAGTTGGGGCGCTGTAGTGTTGCAAGAAAATAGGTAAGTTGTTAGTGTTCCCTAAGGTTTGGGTGTTCTGAGTGTGCGGCTTTTTAACGCAGCCGCGTGCCCGGGTCCTCCGTCGGCCGGTTGCGCGACCATTTACGGGTGCTAAGGCACGGGATACGCTTCGTCTCTCAACAACACCTTCGCCTCAAATGATACGACATCGACATTGACATTGACATCGTGTGCGATCATGCCAAACCTAGTTTTGCAAGCTGCATTTCTAGTTACAAAATCCTTTCCAGTCATGCAGCAAGGTGTCTGCTCCCATAGAGTGACACTAGGAACACGGCGACCATGATCTGTGCTCAGAACGGCTGCAACAATTTCCGATGAAAGCGGTGCAGGCTTAGCACTGCGAACTGTCTGCTGAAGCAAGTATCACTTCCATCACTCCAAAGAGATGTTTTTGACTTGGCGTAGTGAAATGGTGTCAAATCGCCATGCGAGCGCTATGGCTGCTCTGGTGAAATATGCCTGTATCACGACGCAGCGCATTCATTCCGGGACGATCTGTGACGGGCAGCTTCTCATATGGCAGTGTAAACGCGTCGAATGTACACGAATCAAACCTCACTGCACAGCGCTTTTAGGGAAGATGGAACAAGAATCATTGGAGAAAAATCATGCCGGTCAAGGCAGGCATTCCTAACCCGATCTACCCTGTCACTTGTCAACCCAACCGGAACGTTCCAAGTGCAGGACAAGAAAGACCAGGCCTCTTAGTAAATGCTGCTGTATGCGGATAAGCAGACGCGGTTATGTCGGAGAAGAGTGTATTAAACATAATGCTAGTGTCAGTGGAAATCGCTTTCATACGAATCTTAGAGACCGCCGAAAGCTGCAGAGATCAATTGAGAGCCCTTCTTTTCTCGCCAGGTGCTCCAGCAAAAGAACAAGGAGAGCTCTTTTGACTACAGCTGGGCAGGGCAGAGATGATCTAGTGTCGTATCTGCTTTCAAGAAGAGCTGATACTACGCTACTTTCCAACAACTAGCTCAAGTCCCATAGTGGCGGCTAGATGTATGCCACCTGTAGACAAGAGATGGGGAGGAAGACACTCAACAGGTAATGCAAGGTGCATACTGTTTACATGCCAAGTTACAACCCCTGCCTTCAGTTGTGGTCACAAACGAAATCGAGGCGTGTGTAGGAACCTTGTGGGAAGTTCAGGCAGACAAATATGGTTGAGACATGCCGACACAAGCGGGCGCTTGCCTTCTATCAAGCATTCACGACAGTGGCGCCACCATATACACTACCGCCCATTCGAACCGCTCGAGACGTAAGAGAAGCAAGCAACGAGCCGACAGCTTTGCACACCAGTTGCAAAAGTCTACCAGAATGTATTGCAGCAAGATCACCGTTCAAAACTATTTACATTACTACAAAGATGGTACTAATCAGCAAGGACCCCTGTCAGAAGCATCTTCCAACACATTGCAGAACCGAAAGCCAAATGTGCAAGCGAGTGTAGCAACATCTCGCCATCGCTGAAGCTGTATCTGAGGCTGTTGCTGATGCTCGATGCAAACAGCGCCAACCAGCACGTGTTGCACACTGATTACTATTAATGCAAGACCTCGTGACAAGCAGAGATCACGGGCTAAGCCATATGGGTGAGCAGTGCGAGTCAGTAGTGGGGCTTAGCGCAGAAGCTATGATGTCAACCAAGGTGTCACCGCAAGCTGTGGACTGGATTAGCCATCCTTGCAACGTCTCGGCTGCTCTTCTGAGCCCTAAGAGGAGACCTTCTACAGTACTGTATGTCCTCTGCGTTTTTCGTGGAATGCTACCTGCGTTGTGGCGGCTTATCGTCGTTGTTCTGCGATTGGATGATCGTGCTAGGCTCGTACTTATCAATGATATGATGACCACGCAGCTATCCCTCTGTTATCAGCTCCAGGTGTTGTGATGCTCAGCTCCTCTGTCTTGGGATCAAACACACTCTGCGACAGAAAGCTAAGTTCCGTCCACGGCTATTACGGTGTACGGTGCTTTCGAGACAAGCAATGTCAAGTCGATGTTGATAATCCGAGCATAGCTGGTCATAAGAGCTGATTTTCCTCCCTTGTTTATCGTAACGATGATGGTAGTCATGCTGACCGTCAGTACCTCCACGCTGAAGACGTCGACCAAGGTTCTGACCCTTATGCTGTGCTTACAATGATGCTAACCGTTAGCACCTTCCCAATAGTAAGCTGCGCCCTGTTGCCACACGTCATCCTCCTCCAAGCTATGTCAGCCTTGACATTGCTTCTGTGGCGGTTTGAACCGCGTGCTTTTGCGGTTGTTGTGATGCCGGCATCGCAATTCGTGCTTCTATCCCTGCAAAGGCTGTAACAGTGGCGGTAAAGGCATTAAATAAATTAGGAGGTACGCATAACGGCCATTAGAGAGCTCTAAAGCCACTGATAGATGTGCTTCGTTTCTTTTATGCTGATGATCCCTAGAGCCGCGTTCTCGCTTTCTGTCGTGCTTTTATCAGGCAAAAATGGTTATTTTGGAGGATTGCTCAAGCAGCGATCGCAATTTCCCAGAAGGGTTTAAGTTTAGAATAGAGGTTGTTCCATGTCGCCATGCTTAAGAAGGTGTAGCACATTTCAGAACTAGCTATTACCATATATATACGAGACAGTCTTAAACCAGCTGTAACTAGCTATCACACTAATCGTTCTTTAAGACTACTAGTTAGTTATTAATAATTGTAACTTTACTTTTTAATCTAATTCAAACGCTTACAAATTAAGTTCAGTTAGCTAGGCGGACTATTGTAAGAGGGCATTTCTTAAGATTCTCTAGTAATTATTCCAAAATTGCGGCGGTCTGCATGCAAAATTGTAAAGTCTTAGTAAGGTGTCTTAGTTATACAAAGAACTTTCTCTGTCTTATCTACTTTTAAATCTGTTTTGTTTTAAATGCAGTTATTATCTTGTAATAAAGATATATAAGAAATGTTTTCTAGTGTTGTTTTCTAGTTCTTTTAATTGCTCTTGCTTCTACTGTATGTATCCCTTAATATTTGTTATAAATACTTCTAGTAAGCAATAGAATGTAGACTACTAGCTACAAATTAACAAGCCTAATTATAGTCTATATTCTATTATTAGTATCTATGTTGCTAAAAGGCTGCTTAATATAGAAGAAAAGCGATCTACTATAGTAGCAAGAGCTAGTAGTTTGCATAGTGTAATTAGCAAGGTAGATACAGAAAGCCTATTAGATCCTAATTAAACAGTAAAAACTCTAGGCTAGTAGTTAGTGTAGAAGAACTAGAAGAGGTAACAGAGAAGTTTAATATAATACATAGCATATAGAAGAGCTAAGAAAGGGCTGTTTTATTACTAGGGCGTATTTACTGTGTCTTTGCTATACACAGTGTGATAGGCTGAGCCCTAAGTGTACGAGACTACGCACTGAACTTACGCACGTGATTATAGAGCATAGCTTGGCATCTTGCTATATCTTGTACAAGAAGAGGCAATCTGTCTTTCTTTCTTATCTTTCTGCTTCTGTAGTATAGGACAAATGCATACTTGTTAGAAGGCTACTTTAACCCTTAATATAAGCAGAAAGATTAAAACTAACTAAACCCCCTAAGCGTACAACAATAGAAGGAGACAGCCTTTACAACTAACAGCTGCCTAGCAGCTAGCCAACGTACAAACAGCAGATGCAATCGCAGCATCTGTACAAGCAATAGCAAGACCTGTTGCGCAACCTATTAGTAGACAATCTAATAGCGACAATACGATCCCTAAAAGCCAACCTAGATAAACTAGCAAGCAAGCAAGAGAGACAACTGTACAAGCAGCTACAATCCTAAATAAACAAACTTAGGGGGATGCTAAGCAACAACGCTTATCTAGAAACCTTAGAAAGAAGTAGACAAAATTTTTCCTCTAGTCCCACTCCTTTAAGTGACTACTAAGATTACACTGTCTAACAGGCCGAAAAGCCTAGGCTTCCTAATGTAGAAGTATTTAACAAAGGATTACATAAACAATATCTTTAATAGAAGATAAAGGTACAGGCTAAGCTGTACAGGGACTAGCCAGCGTACCCTACTAAGAAGGACTAAGTTAACTACGTAATTACTCGTACAACTAGTTAAGCGTTTAATGCTCTATCTCTAATAATAATAAGCCTTATAAACAGCACTACCCTGCTAATGCTTAAGAAGGCCTGGGTATACCTTAACAGGTTCTTTAAGAACCCTACTGCCTAGAAGAAAGCCCTTAAGTACCTCTGTACGACAAAACAAGGCAAAAACAACTTTAATCTACATATCTAGAAGTTTAACTTAAAGCTGCAAGAGGCAGCCTTAGACAGAGCAAGCTACGCTTAGAAGATTAACTATCTTAAGAACAGTTCAAACAGTAAGCTGTTAAGAGCTTAAGCTAGATACCAACTACCTAGACTTAAGACGTACGAACAGTTCATACAGCGTGCTAGGATAACCTAGGAAAACCTTAAGGCTGTAGACAGGATTACAAGTAACAGCTACTCCACCCAGACGTATAACAGCCCTAGTTCCTAGGAAAACCTACGTAGGAACAGCAATAAAATAGACTAGCAGCCTACAGTAGGCGCTTACCAGCCCTGTATAAGGAAAAGAGAATACTAGAGAATAGATAAAGAAATCTGTAAAAGAAGGACTACAGGAGCCTGTCTTAAATGTAGCAACAAAGGCTATATAGTACGTAATTGCAAAAAGAATATTCTATCTAAATTACCTGCTTGTACAAACAAACAAAAGTTAACCTTAAGAATCCCTAAGGTAGCAGCTATACAACCAGCTAAAGAGACCTCTTTATTAGAAGACGAGGGAAAAGAACAGCCCTAGCTGAAAGTCGTACGCTAGGGCCTCTTTAACAAGTTCCTAAGCCTGTACAGTTAATATGTTTACTACTTTATTAACTAGCTGCAACTAAACTAATGTTAATTTATACAGTTATTAACTCTACTACGCTAGCTACTGCTATAGTTAATAATAGTTGTTGTACCTATTACCTAGTAAACAAACAGTCCGTACAGAAGATAAACTTACTATGCATTCTAATTACACCTATAACTATAGAAGGAGTTAACAGTTAAAGAAGCACTATTACTGCTATTACAGAATTTACTCTTAATATTAGAGGCGTATAGCAACACTATATTGCAGCGTATATCACCTCTTTAACGTACGACTACGACATAATTCTTAGAAAGACATAGTTAGAAGATGTTAGTAGTGTAATCAGCACTAAGGACAAGCTCCTATCTATAGAACGGTATAACGTTACTGTACGAAGCACTGAAGTGCTTACCCTACTAGACTGTTGCCTAGTATTAGTAGTAGCCTTCTAGTACTACGTACGAAAGAGCTGTAAGGAAAACTCAGGAATCTAAGTCTTTGCTACTAGTATAAAGGATATCTAGAAGGCCTTAAAACTAAAGACCTAGATAACTGTATAGGAGGTTAAAGCAGCGCTACCTGTATACCTTTAGTTGTACGTTAAGTTGTTTGTCCTAGAAGAAGGTAACAAACTGCCTCCCTACTGTAGCCTAACAGTAGACTATACAATTAAGCTAAATAAAGTAGACGGCAAGACCCTAGAGGTTCTGTACAGTCTCCTCTACGCTATGTCTTAGGATAAGCTCTTAGTCCTACGCTGTACGTTACTAGATTTGTTAGAAAAAGGGTTTATTAGGGCTAGCAACTCCCTAGCTGCATTGCTAGTACTGTTCGTACAGAAGCTAGAAGGTAGGTTACGGTTCTGTATAGACTACAGAGCACTAAATGCCCTAACTAAAAAGGACTAGTATCCTCTTCCCCTAATCAAGGAGACCCTAAACATAATTAGACAAGCTACCTAGTACACTAAACTAGACGTTACAGCTGCCTTCTACAAGATTAGGATAGCAGAAGGACAGGAATAGATAACTGCCTTCTGTACGCGATTTGGTTCGTACAAGTAGCTAGTAACACCTTTTAGATTAGCTAACGCTCCTAGTACCTTCTAGAGGTACATTAACTAGGCCCTTAGAGAGTTTCTAGACAACTTTGCCTCAGCGTACTTAGACAATATATTAATTTTTACTAAGAGTTCTCTACACAAACACTACAAGCACGTATAACAGGTAATTAAATGCCTATAAGAAGCCGGGTTAAACTTAGAACTTAGCAAATGCGAATTTAACGTACAGCGTACGAAGTACCTAGGATTTATCCTAGAAGCAGGGAAGAGTATATTAATAGACCCTAAAAAAGTACAAGCTATTTAGGAATAGCAAGCACCTACTACAGTTAAAGGCGTATAAGGGTTCCTTAGGTTTGCAAACTTCTATTAGAAGTTTATTAAAGACTTTGCTACACTGTTAGAACTGCTTATACAACTTACTAAGAAGGATCTCCCTTTTAAATAGACAGAGGAACAAGATTAAGCTTTCTAGGCCCTAAAAGAAACCTTCCTGTTAGACGAGGTCCTTACTACCCTTAACCCTAAGCAGAGAGCCGTAGTAGAATGTAATTCTTCTAGCTTTGCTATAGGAGCTACCCTTTTATAAGAAGACGCATCTAGCAATCTTTGTACGGTAGCATACCTCTCTTAGAAATTCCTGCCTTATAAAGCAAACTACCCTATCTATAATAAAGAACTCCTTGCAGTAATATTCTGCTTGCAGGAATAGGACGCTAAATTACAAAGCGTATAGGAGTTTAAAGTTGTTACTAACTACAAAAACCTAGAGTACTTTACAAAGAAACAGAAGCTTACTAAAAGACACGTATAATAGGCTTAGATTATGTCACAGTTTAGCAATATAAAGATACAATACTGACCTAGCAAGGACAACGTACAAGCAGATGCCCTCTTAAGAAGAGATTAAGACATGCCTAAAGGAGAGGACAATAAAAGACTTGCTAGTAGAGAGTTTATAATACTTGTCCTATCTAATTAACAAGACCTAACGTACGCTACACCTATATAGGCGCTAACACTT
This sequence comes from Ascochyta lentis, assembly GCA_004011705.1. Lineage (NCBI taxonomy): Eukaryota > Fungi > Ascomycota > Dothideomycetes > Pleosporales > Didymellaceae > Ascochyta > Ascochyta lentis. The sequence continues at coordinate 2,118,431 of RZGK01000006.1, forward strand.
ACGCTAGAAGGCTCTATCCTACTAAATTATCTGCCTTAACTACTATCCTTAGACGACCTAATAACCTAGCACTAGAACTAAGCAGTAGAACAAGATAAAACTTACTAAGCTGTACAACAGGCTGTACAAAGTAGCGCAAGGTCTCTTAACACTATTACAAAGAAGCTTACAGTCTCTCTAGGCAACTGTATAGTAATAGGCAATAATAAGCTTTAATAGAGAAACTAGACATAGGTACCTAATAGCAAGCTAATCTGTACAGAGATTATACAGTAAGCACACCTTACTGTCTAGACAGGACACCCTAGAAGAGAAGAGACATACCGTATAATCGCAAGAATGTAGTACTAGCTAGAGATAAGCGAAGATAACCGCTGTTTTGTACAGAATTGTAACATCTACTAACAAAGTACCCCTTAGAGAGATAGGAAACATAGCTACCTACAACTATTACTAGTGCTAAGCCGTACGTAGCAAGACCTTACTATTAACTTTATTACAGGTCTTCTACTCTTCTTAGGCTGTGTAAACCTTATAGTTACAAAAGACTAACTAAGTAAGAGTATAATCTTAGTCCCCCTAGAGAAGATTAAGGCAGACAATGTTGCCTAGGCATTTGTACAAGAAGTATACCGGCTACACAGACTTCTAAGATTAATTACATTAGACAGAGGTACTTAGTTTGTTAGTAAACTCTAGGGAAGAGTGTGCAAACTTCTAGGCATACAACAGAACCTTTCTACTGCATTCTACCTACAAACAGATAGACTTACTAAGAGAGCTAATAGCAACATTAAAGTAGTAGCACGTACATACGCAAACTAAGCGCAAGACAACTAGGCTACACTTACTCTAATACTAGAACTAATACTTAACACCTATACAAGCTTAATAACTAGAGTCTTACTCTTATTCCTTCAACACAGGTTTAAGAACACTCTGTTCCCTCTAAACCTGCTAGATAACCTAGCTAAAGGCAACCTAATAGATTGTACGACAGATCTAAAAAAGCAGGCTAAAACAATTAGACAGACCTTACGCTAAGCAGCAGACTAGGCAATCTTAGCAATAACATACGCCTAACAACAACAGGAAGCTTAGGCTAACTATATAAGACAACCAGCGCCTAAATACTAAGTTAGAGACTAGGTCTAGCTAAACCTAAAGAATGTTTAGACTAACAGACCTAGTAAAAAGCTAGATTAGAAAAATAGGAAGTTCTAAGTAGCCTGCGTACAAGACCCCTACTAGGTTAAACTTAATGTCCTATAGCAGACTAAGTCCTACTATGTTAACTTACTACAACCTGCTGCAACTAATCTGCTGCCCTTACAACACAATAATTAAGCACTAGAAGCAGTTATCGTACAAGATAAAGACTAAGAGGAACACCTAGAATACCTTGTTAAAGGCATTGTTAATAAACGCGTACAGAATAATTAACTATAATATTAAGTTAAGTAGGCAGGCTATAAAGCTCTGACTTAGAAGCTAAGAGCTAATGTTATTAACACTAAAGCCTATAGAAGTTAGATAGCTTATATAAGAGATATACAGCTACCTATAGGAAGACTAGCTAGAAACTAGAGGAAGAACCTTACCTATATTGCGAACAGCAACCGTACAGAAGGACCTTACACACTACTAAGAGCCTACTTAGCATTGCTAAAGTGTCCCTCCTCTACTAGAGCAGCAACAGCCTGTCTGCTAGAACGACTAAAGGCACTAGAAGTACTGTTAGTAGACTTAGAGGAACTACCTGTACAAGGGTTAGCAAAGCGGTATTAAGCACTACTATTACTCTACACACAGTTAGAGCAAGCCCTATTCTACTCTCTACTAATAAACACGCAGCTAAGGAAAGCTGTAAATGTCTTCTTACCTTAAACAGCAGCAGCGCAGTTATTAGTACAACTAGTAAGGTTAACAGCACTACAGGAGTAAATAACAAAAGCCTTAAGGTAGGAGGGGCGCTAGGTAAGCAGCTAGTAAGCGTAAACAGTTGTATAAGCAACAACAGGGGAGTAATCGCAGACACTAGTACTAAAAACAGCGTTGTACAGGGACTAGTTGCAAGGACAGAGGAAGTAGTTAGTAATATAACAGATATTAATCTGCACAGAGTGTTAGCAAAGGAAAAGACTGTAAAAAGAAGAGCACTGTACAGGAGCAAACGCAAGAATCTAGCAGATCTTGTTAGCAACAGCCTTGTCTATAATATACTACACAGTGTAGTGCTAGTTAAAGTTAGCAGGACCTTAAGGAATGTTAATATTAGCTAGGATAACGCTTCTAGCAGTTGTATAAGTAATAAGCTAGTAAGTAACGTTAACAAGGTAGTTAAAGGCAGCAGAGTAAGTGCTGTTTACAGAGCTACTAGTAGAACCTTAAAGATAGTTAAGGCTACTACCTAGCTAGCCACCAGGACTCTATATACCGCGAGCAGGAGCAGACATAACAACGTACAGGAGTAGAAGATTGCTAAAGAGAAAGACTTCTAGAAAAGCGTACAAAACCTGTAGAATAATTAACAAGTTAAGTGCAAGGTACAGAAAGAGAAGAGCCTCTAGAGAAGGGTCTGTACAGTTTATATAGGAGACTTAGACCTATATACCCCTGCTAAGGCTACAGAGGTCTTAAGGTAAAGTTAACAGACTAACAGTTACTGTATAGGAGAGCAATCGCGAGTCGAGTTACAAGACAAGGTAACATAACTATTTAGGACTGCTGTTAGTGCTAAAGCTGTACGCAAACAGACTGTAATTAGCTAGTGCTGTATAAGTGCAAGTAAAGAAGCACGCACACAACAAGATCACGGCCCTACAGCAAAATCTAGATTACCTAATTTAGACGCTGTGCCTTGTTTTAAGAACAGTAGGCTCTAGGCAACTGTTTTGCTGTTATATTACTGCTCTAAGTTTTACATACAAGCAAACGCGTTAAAGTAAAGGAGAGGGGTATTATAATAGGCTAAGCCCTAAGTGTACAAGACTACGTACTAAACTTACGCACGTAATTATAGAGCACAGCTTAGCATCTTGCTATATCTTGTATAAGAAGAGGCAATCTGTCTTTCTTTCTTATCTTTCTGCTTCTGTAGTATAGGACAAATGCATACTCGTTAGAAGGCTACTTTGACCCTTAACACACAGGTTGCTATACAAGTTATTCTACTGTACTATTTAGTATATTAAACTTTAGATAGATTATTAAGAGCAGGCAGGCTAAATTAAAATGCTACTGTAATTCTTCTATTTTCTAAGAACCCTCTAATAAGGTAAGGATGTCTTACTTAGCGCTAAAGTGCGTAGTGCTTAGGTTTTACGCTTATACTACTTAGGATACTTATCTACAATCGCAAGTTTACTAGGTAACAGACCCTGTTTATAACTACGCGCAATATATTGTTAATATTTTGTTGTCTAGTTGCGGCAACATTGTAGTCTTGTAGGCATATAGAGAAAGTCACTTCTTGCAATTTCCCTTATCTTGTCTTTGTTGCGTACTGTGCGGCAGCAAGTAGCAGACACTATCTTAGCGAAGTTCTAATACTATCCCTAATGCAACAGCTTCTTAATAGGCCTAAACAAACTCTGGCGTGCCTGTGCTAGATTATGTATAGGAGTAGTCGCGCAGAGTTTTGGTGAGGCGAAGCATTACCAGTAGCGTTCGCACGGGGACAGCTTCGCGCAAGCGAGCGAATCAGCGCTCGAGAAACTGGAATGAGGGCTGAGTTGATTTAGCCATGTAGCTCTAAGAGACCGCAAGCAGAGAGTGATAGACCGTCTCACTCTGTAGCGCTGAACTAGGCATCTTTAGAGGCCCAGACTGCGAGGTGGAGTCGTCCTGGTTGATGCTTAGATTAGGACAGGGGTAACACAAGTACTATTGGCAAAGGTAGGTGTACGTTGGGAAGCTCTTAGTATGTCCATTCATGGATGTCTCTTGTCGGTATGAAAATGCTTGATCCCGATATCGAGAAATTGGAAACACCTCTGACGGTACTGGAGTGCTCCGGGTTGGTTTATCAGATGCGGTTGAAATCCCTTGAACAAGAGGCTGATTGACGCTCATCAACTTAGTTGAAGAAATTTTGGGGGATATATACATTTCAAGAAGCCTGAAACGCATCTTGTACAAGACGGTGCTCTCTCATCGCACTGATTCGATGCGTTAGCTGCAAAGAAGCTCTATGTCAGCAGTGCCGGAAGGACTCACCTTCTTCCCGCGACGCTTACATTCATGGCATCCAACCTTTGACTTGCGATGCCATCGCTTCGTCTTTTGGGATGGCTCTCTCTTGACCGGCATCGAGGCAGAGTTTTACAAGACTACTGGTGATCAACAGCGGTTGCGAGACCCACGCGACTTAAGTGCTTCGGTTCAAGGGTTGTGTACAGCCTACTGAATAGTAAGCAGTAAGCACCACGTGATGTCCACAGTTAGTGGCGCAGGTTGGGTGACGGCTGCCTAATCTGAATTAGTTTTGTCATTGGTAGCTCTCTCCAACAGCTCTCGACCAGCGCTTTTACGCTCCATTTACGTTTTCTAGCAACATCGCAGTTCTATAAACTCCCCTAACTACTCTTTATAATACTCTCAGCAGACTGACACAGCGCTATCTGATCAATCATAACAACGGGCAAGACACTCATCCACAATCCGCGCAATATGCGAAGGAGTCACAGCCCTCACACTCTCAAAATCCCCAGCACTAATTCTCCTAACCCTTCGGGAGTCGTTCAGGAGGTCATGAAATCAGCAAGTGCTCAAAACTCGAGAAACTGACCCAAAAGCAGGACGCAGTCGTGTTAGACTATCGGAGAGCCAAAGCAGCAGCAGTTGTTTCAGCACCGCTCAAAGCTGATCGATAAGAACAGCCAAAGAAGCAGAAGCCTTGGCATCTAGAGCCATTACGACTGCTGCGTACACGTTGATTTGTTGCTAGGCTTCTTGGCATAATCATGGAAGTGCTCAGCATCCTATTTTCTGGGCGTAAGCAAAGGTACATCGTACGGTAACAAGAAGTAATTGTCCCCACAAACTCGTAGAAGGGGAGGGAATTTCCTCTTGCTAAAAACTTCGTCATGGTGTCTACAAATAGCCTTTCAAATAGGCAATACAATCACTTGATAGTCACACAGAGACGACTAGGTAGTAGATTAGGTAAGAAGCAAAAATTCGGCAGAAAACATACAACAGGTAGAGACGCTCTCCATCAAATCCGCCCTCTCGCCAAAAACTTCATTGGAATGTCCACAAGTCTCGCTCTCAGATACTCTGCACAGTTCTTCCCTAGGAAATCCACACTGGTCGTGCAGCTCACACCTCTATCGAGATGATCTTTCAGTAGGAAGTGTACCGCCTTCAAACCAGGAAACTCAAACCTCTCGATCCTCTTACCCTTGTACTCATCGGCCAACAGTTGTTTCGCGAACTCTGTCGACAGCAGAGTCTGTAGCCATGCGTACTCGTCCTGATGGCGCACCCAGAATCCTACGTTGCAATCTGAGCCTTTGTCGCCTGAGCGCGCATGCACTATAGTGCCAAGAGGTGCTCGAACAGTTGCACCAAAGCTGCTTAAATCCTCTGAAGCGACTGTAATATCTTGTGTAGGTTGTTGTTTTGGCCATGTTTTGGTGTCTGAAGGTGGTGGGATATCGATCACCGCTTCAACCGCAAGGTGCACTTTGTGTTGAATAGCGGATTGGGGCAAGATGGTGACATAGTACTCGAACACTTCCTTTGGAAAAGCTTGTCGAAGGTCCAGGTGAGGAGTGGCCCCAGGATAAGCAGCCATAATAGGATCCATACATGGCCGCACAAATTTCGCAGGGCTAAGGTCATCAGCTGTACGTGCTTGAGCGATTACACGAAAGTCGACTGTAGCCGCGTTCTGGGTTGTAGGATCCTCTGCGCAGGATCCAATGATTTGGAAAGAAAGATGCGTAAAATTCTCAACGTAAGGACTCATCTGCGCACGAATGAGGTGCTCCATCATGCGCGCTTTCGCAGGTATGTCCAAGCCCGTCAAGAACCAGTGCATCTCCGCTTGATAAATTGGCTTCGCAGTAATTCCCACTTTTGTTGTCGGGGGCGGAAGTGCACCCTTGACTCCTTTGAGAGCGACGCGGTTTTCTGAGATGTACTCAAATGAGATGTGGTCCAGTAAAGCGGTCACATCGGAGTTGAAATACCAAGGACCTTGTATCTCGTACAGCAACTGAGACGTGAGTGTGTTGACTGACACTTCGCCTCCCGAGCCCTTATTCTTCGTGATGACAACGTCACCCGGCGGTGAAATTTCGACAATGGGATAGCCAATATTGTTCCAGCCAAGACACTCGAGATCTTTGAACCCGGTATAGTTACCGCCCGTGCTGTACGAAGAGCATTCAGATAGATGGCCCGCAACAAAAGCATTCGCAAGCTTGTCAAGATCTGATCGCTGCCATTTGTGCCACCAATACGCAGCACCAATGACAGGACTTGCATCTGAGACTCGCCCACAGATAACGATGTCTGCACCTCCTTCAAAAGCTTTGGCAATGCCCAGTCCTCCCAGGTAGGCCTGTGCGTATATAGGCTCGAATTGCCAGTCTTGCAGTTGTTGTCCCGTGCATATGTTCTCAAAGAGTGATTCGCTGCGTTTCTGTGCTTCAAGCAACTGGGGCAGTACCTCGTCGCCAGAGATCCATGCAACGCTGAGCTTCAGCCCTTTGGCTGCAACTAAGTCTGTGACGACTTTATAAAGTTCCTCCGTGTCTGAAGCACCGGCGTTCACCGCGACCTTGATTCGGTGCCTGGCAATGTGTGGTAGGGCCGGCTCAAGAGCTTCTAGGAAGGTAGGCTCATATGCCTCCATTTGACCTAGGATGTATCAATGGCCATCCAGGTGATTGTGCGAAATAAAACTGTACCATTTGACTTGACGTTTGCGCGTGCAGTCATGTTGACCTCGCTCATCCAGTCGCCCACAAGCACATCAATAAGATCGTTCTCATAGTTCGACGCCAGCAACGTCATGGCATTGCGGCGGTCTGTTGTCGAGCCGGAGCAACCTGGAGACTCCGTCAGTTTTCTCAATGTTTGATAAATTTATGTGAGCTGTACCTGCAATGCGTACAGCGCGTTTTGATGTCATGTTGGCGTTCAGGGAGTTCGGATTGTTATTGTGAATAATTTCTGCACGTCACTAGCATGTGCATAGAGTGCAACAGCTTCACAACAAGGACTGCACGGCATGGTGAAGTCTGGGAACGCTGCGGTTTTGTTGTCGCGTAGATGCAGAGTCGCATTGGAGCTGTCAGCGCGCAAGACCGAGGCTCTTGGGCGCGGGGAAGGTACGGCGGCCTACAGTATGGTAGGGGTAAGTATCCAATGTGGCCACATCCCTGGAGGACCTCGGCCGAGGCGTGCGGAGGTACTGAAGTAATCATTAGAGCATCGTTTCATACAAACCTCACGACACCAGAACAAAACACAATTAGCTTACTATGCCTAATAAGGCATTTACTGTGTTAACTATGTTAGAAACAATTTGCTAGATCTTCTTTAATTGTGCATCGTTAGTACAGACTAGATGCGTATTAACGATAAACCTAGGGAGGCGCTTCCTCTAAACGCTCTAATGCACCTTATAAACGTTAAAAGCAGTTAGTAGGCACTAGATCTCTTTTAGGTTACTACTTCTATTTTAGCAACACTAACATTAATATTAATATTATTAATCTAGATATTGTTCTACCTGTTAAGATAGCTATAAAACTGCTTAAGTCCTATTAGGTAGTAGTCTATAATTAGTTCTAAATCCTTAACAGCTTATTTAAGGAGAAATTACAAACGTACTATTAGTTTTCCTAATACAGCAGTATAATAAAAGTCTGCGTAAAGTAGAAAGCTATCCTTAACCTTGTTTTTGCTACTAGAGTATACTTCTCGCACCTTGTTAGCAGTAACTAGTAAGCTAATAACTATAATTATTACGTGTATATATTAAGGGCAATATACTTGCTAGGACTAAATTAAACCACAACACTTATTTGCAGGAGCAGTGCTTGCAGGCAATGCTAGGCTGCACTTAGAGATGCAGATGCAGAGTAGATCTGTCTAGGCAGAGGCGTAAGGCTTCTAGTTCTAAGAATGTGTAGAGCGTAATTAGCTCTTTTGTAGTTAATTTAAGCACACTATGCTTCTTAGTAAGGTAATTTGCAACAGCAGTTAGAGAGTTACTAAGCGCAAATCTGCAGGCGCAACAGATAATAACTAGCTCTAGCTTATTTATAAAGAGCCTATGTCTTGCAAGATGTTCTCTAACATTTTTAGAATAATAGTTTATGTTAGGCATTGTTCTGTTAATAGCCTTACGTGAATAACAGAATAATAAATTAAATTAAACAAAAAGGTGATACAGACGCGCATCTAAAGAACAGCTAGCAGGAGACGCTGCTAGCTGTTAAGATGCAATTGTCAAGTGGTTTCTAAGGGGGTTAGGGTAGTTTTTAGAGGGGTGTGGCCTAAGCGAGATCGCAATTTCCCAAAAGGGTTTAGTTTTGGAATAGAGTTCGTTCCGTGTCGCTATACCTAAGTAGGACACACCTCCCTTGTGATACTGTTACCGTGTCCGTGCTCGTAATAGGCCCGTTCGCGTAATAGGGCACTCCACTACATTCAGCTGATATTCTGTACCCCCACTACCTCAACGCCACAGTGCCTATAAAAGAAGCCCTCTTAGAAATAGATAGTTTAAGACTAACCTTGGTCGCGTTGCATGCGCGCGAATTTGGGGTGGGGTGTGCGATTGCCTGGCTGGGATACATCAGGGGTCGATACTACGAGGCATCAGATTCTAGGGCTCGATGTCGTTGCCGCTTCCGTGGCAAGCGGAGCGCTAATTACTGCTCGGCCGAGCTGCACTACCATGTAAGGATTAGCCCAACGTACTAGCGTAGGTGCATAGCAAGTAGCATATTCACATTTGTGCCCTAGCTTTAATGTAAAGGCTCGCTCTTTATAAGAGAGGCCGAATCTGTGAGTTATTTAATATGCTTCGGCCGAGAACATTTGATAGAAGGGAAGCCAATGATGGTAAGTATTTAAACCTGGCGTTACCTGGATAATAGACCTCACGAACACGACAGTAAACAGTCCTACACAACAGACAAACTATGGCAACTGACAGTATGAATGGAGGTCGCAATAGCCCCAGAAGCGTACATAGTACTCTAGAGACTTACTCCATTTCTCAAGAAACCCAGAAGTTATTCGAGCAGGGCATCCTGAATAACCCACTGATCGCTCCCATGCTGCCAGCAGGTATTGCAGAAGCAGCAGGAAAGGTCCGCTTCGAGGGTACTAGTAAGCCTAGTATACCTATCAACTGGCGATTTGCAGAGAGCATGTCGGCTCTGAAAGGACTTGAAGCGGCCATGGTCAACGTGCTGTTGCAGAGAAAATACGGCCTAGAACCACAAGAAGCCGTGATCAACACGTGAGTTGGCATCTGACTCCGAGAGAACGAGGTACAAATTAACACCGCCCAGGGATCACGCACAACTATTCTTCATGTCTATCTTGCTCAACGTCGTCGACCCGGATGGAGAAGCTATAAGCTTCACTAGCTTAAGCAAGTCCGGCTACGACAAGTACTTCAAGAACACCGACTTGCACGATCAAGGCGGTAGTTCCTACCGCACGGCAGTTACGAACATTTACCGCTGCAATGACGGGCGCTATTTTCATCTCCACGGGTCTATGAACCCTGAGCCAGTGCAGGACATGCTTGGCCTGCCGCATAACATGGACACGAGCACGCTAGAAGAAAGCTGGGCGCCATATATGGAGAAGATGGGCAAAATAAAGAGCGCAGAAATTCAAAGGCTTGCAAGCGATGTGTTTAAGCAGGCTGGGACAATATGCTTGACAAAAGAAGAGTATAGGGACAGCGAGCATGGGCAGGCAAATTCTCATGTGGGATTGTATGAAATCCACGATGTGATGAACGAAAAGCAGGGACTATGCTGGTGGCCTGACGTACAGCAGACGAGCGCCAGGAGACCGCTTGCTGGGTTGAAGGTTCTAGATTTGACGAGGATCATCGCTGCGCCAGCTGTGACGAGGGGATTAGCGGAGTTGGGAGCTAGCGTGATGAGGGTCACAGCGCAGCACGTCACGGACATGACTGCGTTGCATGTAGACATGAACTGGGGCAAGTGGAATTCGCACCTAGATTTTCGAAAAGAGGAGGATCGCGAGAAGTTAAGAGACTTGGTTAGGGAAGCGGATGTTGTGGTTCAAGGGTACCGACCTGGTGTACTTGACAAGTACGGCTTCTCGTCTGAAGGGCTACTTGATCTGACTAAGAACCGCGAAAGGGGTCTGATCGTCGTAAGGGAGAATTGCTATGGTTGGTATGGACCTTGGTCATACCGAAGTGGGTGGCAACAGATCTCTGACGCAAATTGCGGTGTCTCAATGGAGTTTGGCCGGGCTATGGGGATCGACGAGGCTGTTACTCCAGTCTTCCCAAACTCTGACTTTTGTACTGGCACATCAGGCGTTGTTGCAGTACTAGATGCAATCGTACGTCGCGGTTCTAAAGGCGGATCGTACAAAGTCGACGTAAGTACATGCATGATTGATGCACACAGTACTTACTAACGTCTTTAGATCGCGCTCAACTACTACTCCCAATGGCTTGTCAACAGCGTTGGCGTCTACCCTCAAGACGTCTGGGACGACGTCTGGACGCGCAACGGCCGACCCGTGTTCCGCCACTACCACAACATGAACTACACTCTGCCCCGTTTCTTACAGATGCTGAAGGCGAATGCAGGCGACGTTGTCCTGAAGCCCGATTTCTTCGAGAAGCGGCACTCGGGCGCGATCGGCAAAGACATATTGTGCATTAAGCCTATTGTGCAGTACCCAGCTGGAAAGGTGGAGTTGAGGTATAATGTCGGCACAAGGGGGAATGGTGTGGACCAGCCTAAGTGGCCGGCGGATTTGATGACTGAGATTGTTACGTAGAGGAGCTAGAACGTTTGTGAGCGAGCAAGGAACTACCGGTACGCGCACGGACATGGTAGCATGAATGGGACATACCCCCTCTCAACAAGCACTTTCAGAATGTGTCCGCCGACAAAGCCGCTTCCGCCAGTCGAGAGAACTTTCATCGTGATGATCTGTATGCGGAGTAGCCGCAAACTATAAAGAATCCAATGTGTATTGCCGATTCTAGACCATTGTACACGATGCTTTTTTACATTCTAGATCTCGCCCCTGTGCTTGTTCGGACTGTCCGGAACCGCTGATCCCGAACATCGATTACTTATCATATAGCTGCTTACCGATGACGCAGAACCGAAGGTGTTGGCACCACCGGTATGTTCGGCAGTAGTTATTCGCACGGCATGGGCCTTTAACCGTACCCGACAGCCCAACGCGGCGAGAGAGAGCTTTATTCAGGTGGACCGACATAGATAGCACGCTGAGTCGAGCTGCCGCCATTTTCAGTCGAGTCTCAAGGCTTTGCTCATAATATCAATTCACTTCCACGTTAGATCAACAATCAAACGCTACCCACTCTTGCTGCCCCTGGACTTATCTTGAATCGCAAGTGCATACCAGCCTTCCTGCCACGTAATGCTTTCGTGAGCCGGATCACATCGCTTGCCGCCCTCCAGAGATGGTCCGAACACTCACCCGTAATCAGACAATCTGCTCGTGTCTAACGTAGCAGCTAGGTGTTTAGCGTGCATCAACGGTCGAAGCGAGCTAGAAGATCAGCGCTGTCGGCTTCGTTTTGCGCAAAGCCGCCATACAACCACCGAGCACCCACGACATTCGGTAATGCAATTGGCATGAAATTCGAAACAAGCACCGATTATGACGACAAGCGCCCGCTTCCTAGGTGCCACCGCCATCTCTTGCCTAACTTTAGAGAGGAGCTTGGAGCTTGTTGGCTAATTGTCCGGGGGCATCTAAGAGAATTGGCAGCAAATCAAAGACGAATGCCGAATACGCCAGCATTCAGAGCTAATGCGCAAGGGGCAGCTCCAATTTTTGCGAGCAGGTGCAATATCAAGGGAAGGCAAAAAGCGAGTGGAAGATATGGTAATCGAGTATGCGAAAGGTCTCGGCACCGCATCCATGAAGTCCTCACTATCTGTTTCGCAGGACTTGGTTGAAGGAGACTCAATGCAGCTTACATCACTATACCTCAAGGGGAGAGCTGGCAAGAGCAGCTAAGATTAAGAGGCTTTGCCTCGAGTATGTGTTGTCGTAAGAATTTGAGACGTTCCCTGACGTATTAATGCTGACGATCTGCGTTAGTTGAGCCTACAAGCTGAGCTGCCAGCCTGCGATTACATGGGTAGTGTGACACAGTAGAGGCACAATTGAAAATTCGCTCTTGTGGTTGTGTCAAGAAGTATATTGCAACAAGAGATTTAACAAAAGCGACGGAGTCGGAAGAATTACGATTGAGGATTTAAATCCTAAAACGTTTTAGTTTTGGCCTGGGGACATTGCATACAGGATAACGCAAGTAGACCTTAGCGCTGGCACTGTCTTGTTTAGGCCGAACACCCTGCTTTACGTGAATTGAGACCGTTTGGAAAAGATTGAAGGCCGCGGAACATTGCAAGGGGCGAAGCTATCTAGAAATGAGGTTATATCTTGTTGTAAGGCTGTGCTGCTAATACAGACTCCTTACCTCTAGGAGCAAGCATACGTTCGCGAAGCTGTGATACTAGCAAAGACTCTTTAGCTCTGGGAGAAAGCACCCTTTTGCAAGACAGTATGCTCTGTTTAACGTTTGCCTCTAGGGGCGACTTAAGTCTTTGCCCTTAGAAAGAACCTTTCCCTACATTCTTAGTACACTCCAGAGACATGGTTTGTATAAATTAGGGAGCAGGGAGAGAAAAGATGAGTTTTTTTTAATAATAGGAGGTAGGGCAACGCACTCGAATACTCCTGGTGTGAAGCTTAGTTGTGGGAATTACATGCACAAAGGGCCTAAATTAATTCTCCGTGTATACAAAGAAAGTACGCATTGTGCAAAGGGCACAAATCAAACGTACATAAAAGAGCAGCAGAGGCGATTAGGGAGGCAGTAGTCTTAACGCTATATATTTCACACTCCTGCTGTCCTAAGACACTAAGCCTAGTTGCTATTTAGATTCTAGAGAGCCTCTTCTGCTCACTTTAACATCTCTTAATGTACGTAACAGGCTAGTACACTTACTAATTTAGGAGTCTTCTACCTAATTACTGTGCACCTAATTTATTAGACAGAAAGGCATGTAAATAGCAGCAACTAGCTTGTTAAAACAACTCGTATCTAATAGCACAAGCTTGTTTACTTTCTTAGTCTTCCTTTTAACTATAAATAAGGCCTAGCTATTACCTTTAGGCGTAGTTTCTAAGCGTAGAATAAACACGGGTTCTTGTACTGCACAATTTTCACCTAGATTAAAGTAATAAGTCTCTCTACTCTTAGTGTTAAGCATAGCTAATCTATTAAGGTGTAATAGTATAATAAAACTAGGTGTCTGCAGAAGAATAACAGGCATAAAAATCTACTTGTATTTAAGAGTTAAAAAGCGCTTATTAATCTGCGGAAATTCTAAGGGTAAATCTAATAGAACCTTAGGATCTGCTGTCTTAGTTCCTGTTAGCTGTGCTAGATTAATTGTCTAACGCACAAAGTCTGCTTATAGAGGACCCTTTAGCAATAGCAGTCTATTCTCTAGCTTAAAGCATAGAAAGATGTTGTATAAGACGCGTAATAAGTCTAGGTGCAGCTTCCTGTCCTTACTCTCCTAGGCGCTAGCTGTGTGTATAGCAACGCAGTTCTCCTAATAGTATACCCTATGTTTGCTAGAGCTCTAGCTAGGCAGCACTTTCGCGCTACGCTGTAGTATAACAATAAAGGTAGCTAGGCGATTGTGCTTGTAGGTCTAGTAGTGCTTTCTAGCCTTTATGCGGTTAACGTTAGCTTTAAAAGGCTAGAGGACAAGAATATAAAAATTTTTAGTAATTGCGCAGTTATAGATAAAGGCGCGCTAAGGAGCAGAGATCTATTAAATGTCTTGTAGTACGCCTTAGGCGTTAATAGAATAGGTAACAATGTCTAGCGTGCCTAAACCTTTAGCTTTATAACTAAACATAATAAGCTTATTTATAAAAGAGTTAACTTTAGGGTAAGCGCTAAAGGTTTTAGCCTTTAATAGGGAGTTAAAAAGGTTGTAGCTAAGTGTGTCTAGAGTGTTAGAATTAACGTAGTATAGAAGTGCGGATTCCTTAAGAGCAATAAGTTTGCTAGCCTAGTATATAAGATTTGTATTAGCGGTAGAGTTAACTGCTGCCTAGACGCAGAGGTAGTAGGTGTAAGGATTGCAATACAATCTAAACAGATACTCTTAAGCTTTTTTCTTAAGCCTAAGGCGTTTAGTTTTAACGTACTTAATCTTTATATCTATATAGCTGTTATATATACAGAAGGCTAAGATATTACTATCGCCCTTAATTAGCACATCTTGTTTCCTAGAATAGAACAGGTTAACTATAATGTAGTAGAACGTTCTGTTTATTTGCTTTAGAATTTGCCTAAACACTACTAGGTCTGCAATTTCGCCTTTAAATTAATTAGGGAAGTCTGCAAAAGGTTCTTGCAGCTTTCTAGTCTATTTTCCTTTAAGCCTATAGGGTATTACGTCTTAAGCACAACTAGTTAGGCTACTAGAAAGAGCTATAATATAAGAGTAGATAATTATGTCTCTTTTTTAGTAGGAGGGCGATTAGAGCTTATATATCCTAGCCTTGCAATATAAAGGATACTTAGCTAAGTTTAAAAAAGTAATAACGAGTTCTAGAAACTAGTACTCTAGCGCTAGACAAGTTATACAAAAAACGCTGTTAATACTAACAACTATAATTAGTATCTATACTAAGGCTGCAGGTTGTTTAACTTTGCAAAGGCACTAGGTAGTACGCTAGCTTAGCTGTCTAGCGCCCTCTACCCTATATTAGAGATATGCTAACTACGTTGTTAAGCAGGCGCTAATTCTAAGTCTAACCCCTTATTTTGCTTAAAGGCAACCGTAATAACACTTAACTAGTACAACCCTCTCTAGACAAAGTATTTTAGCTTGTACTAGCTAGATTAAGCTTATAGCGTTATTTCAGCTAGCTTATATAACGCAAGTAATTTAAAGCAGTATATACTTTAGGACTTAATCTTGTTAGATAAGTAGCAACCTACAAAGCTTTAAAATATAAAGTACAGCAAAGTCTACTACTAAAAGCAAACAACAACATTATTATTATAAGTAAACTACAACTTTACTATTATAAGCAAATCGCTACTTTACTGTAAATTATTTCTATTATACCTGCTAATCTTACTAAAGTCTGTGCTAAGGCTGCTGTAACCTATAAAAGTATTAGTAACCTGCACAATTACAACGCTAACTAAGCTGTTACAGCTACAAAGCTTATTAAACTCTTTCTTCTTGCTTTTAAGTACTATAAACTTAATAAGGTCTGTAAACTTATTATAAAAGATTACAAACAACACAACTAAAGTATTAGAGATAGACTAGATTCTATTATTAACTTTGCTAAACGCGCGTATAAGGATAACCTTAAGAATAGTAGTAACCTAGATAAGCCTACTGTTATACGCATTAACTATAAACGTATCTTTGTTAACAGAGAATATGTAATCCCTTATATATATATTGTTCTTAAGCCTAGAACACCTAGCTTCTAGGCTATTAAGCCTATGCGCTATAAAGATAGACTCTTTTATAAGCACTAGTTCTGCCTTTAGCTAATGCTAGAGTTAGGTTATATAGGAAATCCTGTATTTTAGCTTAAAGTATTTTACATAGAGATATAACGTACTCTAGCATGCTTTATAGCTTAGCAGGTAACCCTAACTCTAAGGGACTAATTAGGCAGCTCTAGAGCGTAAGGCATATAAGCTATAAGGAAGTAGTTGCTAGTTTAGCAGTAATCTGTCTGTCCTTACTTACAATACACTCTTACCTACACCTTATCCTCTAACGTAACCTAAATATCTTAGTGCCTAACTTTTAAACTGCTTACACTTACAAGTAAAGAGAGTGTAGATTAGACAAAGAAGCTATTACGTAAGTAGCTCTAGCTCTAGAGGCTCCTAAGACCCCTAACTAGTAGTAAGAGATGCTATACCTAGGCGAGTTATCTACTACCTAGATTTAAAGCCTACCTATATCCTACTAAGAAGATGCTAGGAAAGACACTGTAGGAGAAAGAGTAAAGTAGAGACTCTAGAGGGTTCTATTAACACTCTTAGAGGTATAACAACCTATTATAGCCCTAAACGCTACACCTCTCTCTAATACAGAACTACAATTAGATATTAAACTAGTTGCTAACAGATCTATTAGACGCCCTCTAACTACTAAGAGGAACTAGGGATATTATAGACCCTAGAACTCTAAGTAATAGAATACATCTTAGCACTTTATAAGAACATCTAAATAAATCTATTCCTTCTTATAGTAGATTGTTGCAGCTCTCTATCTCTAGAAGACAAACATGCGAATATAATATACTGCTAGAAGACATTTAAAAAAGTTTGCAACAGCTTTAATAAAAAGTACCTTTCTAAATCTAGAGAGAAGTTAGGCAAAAGTAAGAGATTAAAAAGACCCCTAAAACGAAATAAGTCAAGTTAATTAGGCTGCTCTAGTTTATTACACTCTAATAAGGACCGTAACAAGAAGAAGGGCTAGGGTTTAACCTGCTGCAACTGTAGAGAGACTACTTACCTTCGTTCTACGTGTCCTTACCTCCTAAAAGACAAGGATAGTTGCACTAGTACTAAGAAGTTATCCTTAGTAGCTAAGAAGACTACAACTACTGCTACGAGAAAAAGAAAGGAGCAGAAGGACTAATTCCCTATCTCTCTGCTAATATCTCCTTAAATTAGTAAGCCTAGAGCTCTAGAATCCTGCGTTAGGCCCTGTATTTAAAGCTAGCCTAATTATTAACTATTATAGTAACAGTTAGATTCTCTGTATGTCTGCTAATCTAGGTGTTAATTGCTAGTAGAGAATCGAACTGCAGCTTGCGGCTTGCTATAAGAGAGGTGCTTAAATAAAGTAGAAATATAAGGTGCTCTATAGAAGCATATTAAATTGTCTAAATTACTTAGTAATCTACTTATATAAGTTCTATTTAATCTAGAGGCTGTAATTTAAAAGCTTAAAGTATAACTATAGTTATACACTTATACTATCTACTATAGACAATAATACGTAGAAGTCTAAACTACTAAGCAACACACTTAGATTTAGATCTTAGTTAAAGCTAATCTAAAAGGTGTTTAGAGATAACCTAAACTATTACTAAGTGTTCTATATTACTAAGTGTCCTAAAATCTCTTAGCAGCCTTAACCTATACTATAACTCTTTAATTTTATTGCTATTAAACAGGGAGCCTGCATACGTTGTACTAGCATCTAATTCTAAGGACACCTCTATATCCTTTTTGCACGTTCGCGCATTATGCCTAGTCCTACTGTAGTTCCTACAGCGCTAAAGAGCTAGTTAGGCTAGTTCTTAACTACTACTACTACAAGCCTTCTTAGATTGCTAAGGCGTTATAGATGCCTTAGCAGCTACCTGTGCTGCAGCAGTCCTATACTCTATAGTACTACTCTGCTAAATTCGCTTGCGCTTACGCGATTTTTGCTTAGTTATCTCTACTAATTGCTCTTTAAGCTTATAGATCTAAGCACGTTAAAGCGCATTTTTATGCAGTATTAGCTTACTACCTTTTATAAGCTAGGAGAAACTAGCCTAAGCTGTAATAGGCAAGTAAGTAAAGGAATTGCGTATAAGCTTTAATTAAGATCTAAACTTATAGGTATTGCTTAGAGTCTTTAACTGCTATAGCGTCTCTAGAAGAAAGAGTTCTAGCAGAGTACGCAGCTGCACTTTAAGGCAATCTAATATAACCTGCGCGTTAATTAGAACTAGCCCTGCTGCCTTAAAAGCCTTTTAACAGTTCTGCTCTGTAAACACGTTAAAAAACATGTCCTTAAAGGCAGGGAGGAAGCCTTCTTTGTTAATATAGAAGACGCGTTAGCGTGCTAAGTCTCTAATACGCTAAGAGTACCTACGCTTTAGCAGCAAGAAGCGGACTATATTAAGTAGCTAGAGGATGTGCAATAAATAGGGAGGTATATAGAGGGTTAGGATCTTGTGTTTAAGGCAGTAGTTCTTAAAATGCTAGTTAAGGTAGCTCTTATAGCCGTCTAAAATAAGTAGCTAGTACTCTTCTACCTAGCGCGTCTTTATATGCGCGTTAAAGTGCTTTAACTACTCTAGACTAAGTGTGTTGTTTGTCTAGCTGTTCTTAGAGACTAAGAGCTTCTAATTACGCAGTATTAAAGCCTTCTTATACTAGGCAGAGATATAGATACGTCTCTTATAGATAATAAAGGGCAGAGTTGCGTACCTAGCAGCGCAGATGCTCTAAATAACTGTAACCTACTTGCAATTGCTTAGCTAAACAAGCGCAGGTTAGGCGCGTTTCTCTGTACCTATAACAACCTTTATAGAGCTAATTACGCCTATCTAGAAGCTAGTCTTGTTAAAGTTGTGCACGTTATTGTTATAGACGCTATACTTAGCTTTAGTCTCCTCTATAAGCTTAAACTACGCGCTAATTATCTCTAGATCCTCCTAGAGTATTCTCTAGCAATCCTTTGCTTAATTAAAAGCTATTTTAAGCTTAGGCGAGCACGTTATAAAGCAATTAGCCTAGCACTTGCTAACAGGCTTGCTACTGCGTACTGCTAGCAGTTTATTAGCTATATCTACTACCTTACACAGCTAGGGCGAAAATCCTTATAAGTTAAGGTTAAGTATATATTAGATAACTGTCTGCTCTTTAGTTGCAGTAAGCTTCTAGATCTCTAGTTAAGTTTAAGCGTGTTTATTAATTCTATAGAGCTAATTAGAAAGGCGCTAGTGTTTAATGTTAAAGGCAGCAGCTACGCGTTATAGGCTTCTAAATTAACTAGAAGTATAGGCCTTAAGAGCAAGCTTAATTCTACCTTCTTAGTTAATTAACATTGCGTTAGGTTGTTAAGGCATATTAGATTTACTAATGTGTTAGTTATGCTAAGGAAAAGTAGCTAGCTTACTAATGTAGCTGGCGTACTAATAGAATACGTTATTTGTCTTAGCTATTTTTTTTCTAGTGTTATATTGTAGTAGAGTAGAATAGGCTTGTATCTTAATAGTTTGTTAGGGCTTAGCAGGGGTAGCAAAGCTAGCACGTAACAGGATAGACTTAATAAGCTATTAGGCTTATTAGAGACAATTAACAAGATACTACACTTTGCATCTAAATCTTAATATACCCTACAGGCAAGCTAGTTAACAGGTAAGTTAATTACTTTTACTAAGAATCTACATTTCTCTTAATAACTCTAGCAAAATAGCAGCTACTAGTCTAAATTATTATTAAAGATGTATAAATATATAATACAGAACCTATTAGAGTTACATAGGTATAGTAGCTATATTAGGTAAGCTATTTAGAGTTTAGGTAGCTAGATTTTAGAGCTACTTAATCCTTGCAAAGTACCTTATAGCTTCTGTAATAAATTGCTACATTTTTATAGTATTCTATATAGGCTATATTCTATAGAACTCTAAAATATCTAAGCTCTAGAGTTAGTAGTTCTAGAGATCTAGAGTTTAGTTACTTCTAAAAAGTAGAGTTATTAGACAGCTATACCTAATATAGTTAGTAGTGTTCTAGAAATCTAATACGTTACTTATTATATGTATAGAGATATTCTATAGAAATTTTAGAAGTTTCTATTAAGTAGATCTAGAGTTATTAAGCCTTAGATTCTTGGTTTTCTCTAGTAAAACAACGTGACCGGCTCGCTTAGTAACCGGCTCGCCTGTAGGGTACGTTATAGTATCTAAAATAAAAATGTATAACGTACTCTACAGGCAAGTTGCCTACACAGTTTAAGAATCTAGCAATTTTACTAGAGAAAATCAACAATCTAGGCCTTTATAACTCTATAATTACATAATAGAATTTTCTATTAAATTAATACAATACTTCTGTATATAAGAACTCTTAGTGTTCTAGACTGCTAAGCTCTAGCTAGAGTAGAAAAGAAGTTATAGAAAAGTACGCTAAAATAATCCCTGTAATTTAGATTTTCTTTAATAGCTCTTTAGTCTTATTAGCTAGAGCTTAGTAATTCTAGATTCTTATAATTTATACAGGTGCAGCTCTATAGTAGAGTTTTTAAAGTTTATTAACTACTAACGTATCCTACAGGCAAGCGAGCTAACAGGCAAGTAAGCTACTTTTGCTAAGCCCCTACTAAAGTACCCTTTCTATACTAATGTCTTAACAACAACCTATTATTAACGCGTTTTAAGAAGCTTAGGTACAGCTTACGCTTTAAGCTCTTAAATAAGACGCAAATCTCTTTTAGTAACGTGCTGTAGCTATCTATAAAGTGCCTTAAAGCACGCTAAGCTATTAACACACTAGACAACCTTTATAAGGTAATACTATGCCTAACTTACAAGGATTAGATAATAATAAGGAGAGGGTAATTATTAAGCATATACTTAAGCTAGACGTGCAAGGATTTAGCCCCTAGCTTACAGATATAGCTGCTATAGCTAATTCTCTGCGCGCTAAGCGTAATCTAGGCCCTATTAGCGTAAACTAGCCTAGTACGTTTATTAAGCGTTAACTAGAGCTTAAAGTAAAGTTTAATTACAAGTATAACTATAAGTAAGCCCTCTACAAGGATTTAGGGGTTGTGCAGAGCTAGTTTAGCCTAGTAGCTAATATTAAAGCTAAGTATAGCATCTAGAATAACAATACCTACAACTTTAATAAGACAGGCTTTATAATAGGCTAGATCTTCTTAAGAGCAGTTGTTATAGCTTTAGAGAGACAAAGAAGGCTAAAAACAGTCTAGCTAGGCAACTAGGAGTAGATAACAGTTATACAGAGTATTAATGTAAAAGAATAGGCTATTCTGCCCTTTATTATCTTTAAGGCATGCTACTACCTCTCTAGCTAGTACAAGAAGGAAGACCTGCCCTAGAATTAGGTTATTAGAGTCTCTAGTAACGGCTAGACTACTAATAAGCTTAGTCTTAAGTAGTTAAAGCACTTTAACACGTATATAAAGGAGCAAACTGTTAGTACCTACTAACTGCTAGTTATTAATAGCTATAAGAGCTATAACTTACTCTAATTCTAGTAATACTGTAAGAATAA
This sequence comes from Ascochyta lentis, assembly GCA_004011705.1. Taxonomy (NCBI): domain Eukaryota; kingdom Fungi; phylum Ascomycota; class Dothideomycetes; order Pleosporales; family Didymellaceae; genus Ascochyta; species Ascochyta lentis. The sequence goes on from RZGK01000006.1 coordinate 2,139,762, forward strand.
TAAGATTGTTACTATATATATGCCTCTGTACTTATTACACCTCCTATAGCTACTTAATATAGGTTGTTTTACCCCTTTAAAGCTAGTGTATAGGCACTAAGCTAAAATGCTTATATATAACTAGATTACCTACCTTATAAAGACTAAGTTCCTCCTATGCTTTAAAGCAGCCTATAATATAGTGTTTACTTCTAGTAATATCTAAGGAGGGTTCTAAGGTGCTAGATTAGTCCCCTTTAACCTAGAACAGGTTATTTTAACCCTTAATATAAAGCTATAGACGCTATTACTACTACTCTCTACTAACAGCAAGCCCTAGCAGTTGCAAACCCCTAGTAATACTCTAGAATTTAGGTTGTAATTAACTCTAATTTAAGAGAAGTATAAGAAGTAGCAGGGTAGCTTACTAGACTCTGTTCTAAGCGCGCTTAAGCACTACGCAAAGAAGGGAGCAATTTTATCCTACAAGCTAGTTTTAGCCTAATAGGAAATTAGCAAGCTTTAAGCAGCTAATAAGGCTACTACGCAATAAAAATTACATAAAAGAAAGCAGGTTTAGAAGGAAGAGACCCTAATAGTTAGAGATAAGCAGCAACTAGCAGCTCTAAAGAAGTTTAAGGCGCGTAGTAATAGAAAGAAGCTAAAGAAGCAGGTGCGCGCTTAAGAGGGTAAGCTAACTAAAAGGCGCTGTAGAAGGTGTAATTAGACTAGCTACAACGCGCAAACGTGTAAGATTAATGTAGAAGTAGTCTCTAAATAATATTATATACTATAGTCTGCTACAGAGTGCTAAAGTGTAGTGTTTTAGGCTATAATAGGTTAGGTTTTAGTAGAGGCTTAGCAAAAGTAGCTTACTTACCTGTTAGCTTGCTTGCCTATAGGGTATATTATAGGTAAAGATATTTAAGGTTAGTTAAAAACTAGAAATTAACTAGTAAAATTACTAGATTCTTAAACTGTTATAGGTATTTATACTGTTTAAACCCTAGTTAATCTATCTAATAGATTACTGTACCTTTTTAGTCTGTGTAGCTAAGGTAGGTTTAAGCTAAGCCTTTATATAAACTGTGTAGGCGATTTGCCTGTAGAGTACGTTATAACATATAAATATATAAGATTAGAATATCTTAACCTGTTACAATCCTGTGCAGAAGGAGCAGTACAGTAATAAGTATTATCTAACTAAACTCTTAACTCCTTCCTAAAGGAACGATAAGTAGAGAAAGACAGAACACCTAAGGTTGTTACGTAACTCCGAATCGCCTGGAGCTGCTGTCGTGGATTCGCGCGCGGAGTCACGGAAATCTATGCTGGTGCTGCTGTCTGTTGCTATCGCTGTCACGGTTCCTGATGCGGATGTAGTGAGTGATGTCGTGATGATCTTGACTGGTCATGTTAGTGTCACGGTCGTGCTGGGCCCGGCGGCAGCCTGGCCTTTACCGCGTCTAACTGGCGAGCTCGGGGCGGGCCTCGGGGCTTCGGCTGTCGCGGCATGCCGACAACCTACAAGGATGGTAGCTGCTGATCCCTTGTCGCTCTCCGTCCTCCGTTATTCAGCTTCTCATATTCGTCCGTCTACCCTGCAATGTTAGACGGCGACTTGGCTTGTGGGTTGTTACAATGTGCTCTTCACCTATTGGAACGCCTCGAGTGCTGAATCTTCTTTACATTTCGGGATTTATTCTAGTCCCTCCGAGGAATGGTCCGAACCAGAGCGGAGATGATCGACATGGAGCAATGAAACCCAAGCTGATTCGCTGTTCACTAACAGAACACAGCGACTATGTTTGACGTTGACGGTCCTACTCTCCACATTGTACAATCGGGGAATATATTTCAACCACCGATCGTACAATCTGCCAACAACGATGTATAAACTTGCTTCTAACTTGATTTAATATTGTCACAAGAGCAACAGATCTCGAATACGACATGGCACCTCCTGTACACGCCTTAGAGTCAGTTGACGAAAGCTCGCATGGGCGATATTACATCTACGGCATCGTTGCGCTACTCGGACTTGGTGTATTCAGATATGTATACCAGACCTTGACCTCACCCCTTCGAGGTATCCCAGGTCCCTTTCTCGCCCGTTTTACTCGACTCTGGGAGCTTCAAGCTGTGCGTACGCATGATAACCCAACCTTCAATATCGCGCTGCACGAAAAATATGGTAAGATCATGCTGAGCTCTACTCTTGTTTTGCATCCAATGTAAATGAGCGTCACTAATGAACATAGGTCCCATAGTGCGTCTTGCACCAAACCGTTACAGCCTAAATGATGCCGAAGCCGCTAAAGTCATTCTTGGACACCACAATGCTCTTGACAAGTCAAAATTCTACCATCCGTTTGGCCTGCCAGACGAGTACAACATCTTCTCTGAGCCGAGCATATCTACACATGCTAAATCCAAACGTCCGGTTGCGCAGTTGTACTCGCAAACATCGCTTCTCTCCTACGAGCCGTTTGTTGACACATGCAACACCATTTTGTTGAAGAGACTGGAGGAATATGCCCAAGAAGGAAAGACGCTGGATGTCAGGGAGATGATGCAGTACTATGCTTTTGACGTCATTGGCGAGATTACCGTTGGATCACGGTTTGGGCTTATGGAGGACGACGGCGACAAGTCTGGAATCATTAAGGCTATCGATGAGGCCATAACCTACTCGGCGTTCGTAGGCTTGATACCCGAATGGCACTGGTGGTGGTGCGCGGCGATGAATATGATTGGAGTAGTACCCAGCGTCACCAAGGTTATCGGTTTTGTCAACCACCACATTGACAACCGCGTCTCGGGACGCAGCAAATCGCCCTCTGACCGCAGGGACTTTCTCGACAAGATGCTACCCCTGGAGCAGCAAGGCAAAGCAACGCGTTTCCACACGCGGCAGGCCGCCCAGCAAAACATCGGAGCCGGCTCAGACACGACCGCCATTTCTATAACAGCCGTCATCGCCTTCCTCACCATGCACCCTGACACTCTCGTCAAGCTCCGCCATGAACTCGACGAGGCCACCAAGTCCGGCACCCTCTCGGACCCAGTGAAATTCCAAGAAGCGCAGAAGCTGCCGTACCTGCAAGCCGTCATCCTCGAAGCGCTGCGTATTCACCCTGCCGTCGGCGCACCCATGGTGCGTGTTGTCGGCCCCCAGGGCGCGCAACTCGCTGGCCAGTTCTTCCCCCCAGGCACTGAGGTAGGCATTAACGCGTGGGTCACCCATAGAAACAAATCCATCTTTGGATCTGACGCGGACGTCTTCCGTCCGGAGCGCTGGCTCACCGACAATAAAGAGGAGCGTAGCGTCCTGGACCGCAATTTCCTTGCTTTCGGCAGCGGACCGCGCACGTGTATTGGTAAGAACATTAGCCTGTTGGAAATGAGTAAAGTCATTCCGCAGGTCGTGATGAAGTACAATTTTGAAATTGTAAAAAATGAGTATGGGAATAGGTTCTCCTGGAAGACAAGGTGGTTCTCGAAGCCTGATTTTAATGCTGTGGTGAGGAGGAGGACTGTATAGGCTGCATGGTCTTAAGGATTCAAGGGAATTAAGGCACCGTCAGGGACGTCAACAATCAAACGGATTCAATAACATTGTTCAGATTTTGTTTGACTACTTCAAAACAATCAAAAAAATCCCCACTGCTCCCAATAATCAAACAAAATCAATATACCTGCTTCTAATTTTCCAATTTGTTTGAATTTGTTTGAAATATCGTCACGTGTGAGGTTGTTGAGATACCCGTGATAGCAGTCAACCATCGATTTCCTGGGGTAGTACGGAGGAGCATTTCAAAAGTCTTTTCTCCCCCTTGTCAACGCACGGGGCAGTCAGGGGTAATCGGCCCGGGTTTCCATGACGTGTTCTCTTTCTGCTTTCTCTCTTCTATCCTCCTCTACCCCGGTAAGCTCTGTACGCGCACAGACACTGAAAGCTTGCCGAAAATTGCCGTGTCAGCCGACCTGAGAAATTCCCTGGCGTCATCGACAGGTACAAGTTCTTACAGGACGCTCACAGAACGCACCGTTCAACCGAATATGGCTTCAAAGAGGTCTTCTTCGTTTTTGGATGAAGCCGACAGAGTTCTTGGAGAGCGAAAGCGCTCCCGGAACAAAGTCGCCTGTTATCCATGCAACAAACGAAAAGTCAAATGTGACGCTAAGTACGACCCTTGCATACTCTTTCTTTCGGATCTATATGCTGATCGATAGACAACCATGCACAACCTGCATCAAACGTGGTCATCCTACAATATGCGTGTATCCTGGAAACCGGACTGAAGAGGTAACATCAGCGTGTGCCACGGCGCCTAATGAGCAGCGGCAATCCACAATAGAGCGGGAAATGACTATAGACCCTCCTTTCTTGGGTACAGATTCAACTACAACTTACATGCAGCGCCTTGCAAGGGAGAAGGGCAGCGAAGTAGCGGATGACGTTTCTCCAGCCCTTGCTTTGGGTAGCACACTGACTTGGAACCCCTTTCAACGCTACAATGGGCGTGGTTGCGTACACTCAGAGCTTATAGACATCCTGCCTGACAGCAATAGCCTTCAAAGGCATGATGCGCCCCGACTTACTACAATACGCCTATATGCTGACCATGCAAAGACACTACCGGTCATATCGATATATCGTGCACCCATTGAGCCCCCTGATCGACATAGAGCATTTAGAGCTCAAGATAGCAGACTACCTAGAAGGAAACACGACTGTCACTCCAGGTGCAACCTCTGCAGCAACTCTTGCTCTCATCCTCGCAGTTCTTGCATGTGGTGCGCAATATTCCGACCTCGATCTATCTGGACGAAGGAGCACTTCACGAGACTATGCATCAAGGAGCTTGCGTGCGCTCGAACTGGCAAACTACCTCATTCGGCCTACTGCACCCTGTTTGCAGACCTTGCTTCTCCTTGGTACATTCATCCGTAACGATGGAGATGCCAACGCATCGTGGGCTTTGCTTGGCACAACAATAAGGCTCGCGCAATCTGTTGGTTTACACGACGCTGAAAATATGTCAAATCTCTCCGCTGTGGACAAAAGAATGCGATCACAACTCTGGAAAGCAGCTCTGCAGCATGATAGTATTCTTACGCTTTTCTTTGACCGTCCGGCGTCGACATTCTCGCTCACTATCTTCGACCTTCACTCTGCAGCGCTAGCGGAAAGCTTAGATTTCTCACAGGTGATGTGGGGTATCACGCAATTGTGTGCTGGCAGGCTGATGCAACGCACTCAAGGAGTCGACCTTGACCGGTCCCTCCAGTCCCTAAGGCATGTTGACAACCTTCTTACACAGTCCGCGCCGCATTTACAAAGAAGAACAGCCTGTCTTAGCATGCAAGATCGCCTTCAGCACTACGCTATCAATCTACATATGAGTTTTCTGACTTCAGTCATATGTCGCCCTATCTTCCTGCTCCCAGAGCGCGGGAGTGGTGCAAGCTACATCGAACTTAACAAACGAGGTCGAGATGCACTCGCTGACACTGTACGGCATTTCCTCAATCTACATAAGCTAACTACGTACGCTATCCGCACTTGGACCACCATGCACGAAGCATTGAGCTCCTCACTTTTGCTTGAAGTGCTGAACGAACCAGTCATATTGTCAAGATGAATGGCGCTAAGCAGTGTCTTTCTAATAGCTAACAGCAGCTTCCAGCGCTCTTTTAAGCAAACGTCTGCAGATCTCAAGATTAGGTCATTGCAAAAGCCTAATCTGATTGCAGCTAGCGTCTTTATAGAGCACAGTAGAACAATTATACTGTTGTAGAGGAAGCTGCTAGATAATAGTAGGGCTGCTATGTCTTTTATAGCGTAGTATTTTGTTGCTAGTGCTGCAATATCTGCAAACAACTTTTCTGTTTTGTACTTTATAGTTGCTAAAGCCCACTTTAAGAAGATCAAGTGTGTCTTGATATTTAGCTCTTTAAGTATCTCCAGCATCCTAATAGCGTACAGTGTTCTGGTCGCGCCTGTAACGCCCATTACGATCTTCTTTCGTGGCGGCTCAGACAGTTCCGTCGGCAAAATTGTATCGTTCTTTGTCGTCAATCCCGTTGAGAACTGCTTTGTATTGGTTGCGGAGGGTGCGGTCCATGGTCCTCGTGAGGAAAGGCTCAGCTTGCAAGCGTAGGGTGCAAGAAAACATGCCTGAATACGACGAGTTGCTAGCATGGTCATCATGCTCTTCGGAGAGGGCTGATAGAGTAATTATGATGACAATGATCAATTCAAAAGCGGTCGGTCCATTATTTAAGTATATACATACCGAGCCTGGTCCCGAGATCCCGAGGTCGAGTGAAGCAGTGTACTTTTGAAGCTCCAGTTTTAGCCGAATTGATGGCCGATGCCGATGCCGAGAGATGAATCACGCCGACTTTAGTCGAACGAAGTCTATTGAGAAAGCCTATAAAAACACTATCTGCTATTTCTAACAGATGGGAATAGCCTTGAGGATGTCTTTTTTGAACGCTACTTATCTCTATTAAACCTGCAACCCTGCTTAGTGCCTCTACACTATCTTAAGAGCAATTAGTACCTCTAAGAGCCTACAGGATCTACCTTACCTTAACTTCTGTGCGTTTGTTGAGCAATTAAAGAAGGATAGAGATCTCGCGGAAATCAACAATGAGAAGGACCTGCATCTCAAGATAGCGGCCATTATCTGCAAGTTATATAAGACAAACAACAAAGCGCTACTCTTCTACAACGTTAAAGGAGCACAGAATAGTTTGTTTTGCGTCTTAGGTGCACCTGCATTATTGCGGAGCACAAAGAATAGAAAGTTCAGAAGGCTTGCACGCTATCTTGCTTTACTGCCAAACGCTAGTATAAAGGAGATCTTAAACAAGATGCTTTCTGCAAGCAAAAAGCCTAGCTTAAAGCTAAACGTCATTAAGACCAGCTCGTGCAAGGAAAATAAGCTATTTAGCAACTAAATCAACTTAACTAAGCTACTAAGCCCGCTCCTATATTAGGCTAATAGTAGAAAATATATCTAAACATACGGCATGTATATTGTGCAGTTACTAGATAGTACATAAACAAACTAGTTAATTGCTTAAGCTATAATCTACAATAGCAAGCACATTGTTAGTCCTGTTTTCTAGCCGCAGTATATTAGACAGATCTATTAGATATAGCAGAAACTTAGTAAAGATTGCTTCTAGGCGCTGTGCTTTAGAGTGCCTCTAGCTAGTATTATAGCTTCTAGTATGCTGCTTCCTAACAGTGTAACTAAAGCTAAGTACGTTAGTGCAATAACTAGAACAGCCTTAGATGTTGTTAAGTGTAAAATAAATAATCTCCTAGTACCTGCAAACTTAGAGATTGTGTTTAAAGGCACTTTGTTAGCTACAGAGACTGCACCTAAAGGGCTGTTTAGTAAGATGTACAGATATAGTAACTTTTAAACCCTAAACCTTTAAAAAAATTACTAACAAGTTGTAGTCTTCCTAGGTAACAAGCACAGGCACGCGAAGTTTAAGGTTAACTATATTACCTATTACAACAACGCGATTATGCCTGTTTTATGCTCTAGTTAAATTACAGATAAGATACATACCTTAATTAGCTCCTTAGCTGCAGCCTAAATTTGTTAGCTCTATTAAGACAACAGCCTCCCTATAATAGAAGCCTTTTTACTATACAAGTTGCAGGTTACCTAGGTAGTGCTAAAGGTTAATACTGCTAAGCTTAGAGAGTTAAAGACTAATCTAAAGACCTTTGCTAAGCAAATTAGTAACCTAGTCTTTAGTAATAAAGTTAGGTTTCTAATCTACAGGTTAGTGCTTATTAGAGACAATATTAATGTATATAACTACAAGAATATTATATAGGCTTTCTTAACTTAATGCTAGCTAGGCAATAATAAGATTCTATACCTTTACACGCTAGCATTTATGTTAATCCCTTATAATAGATATAGAGCACACAATCTATTTAAAGGCAGCAAAGTTATAAGCAATACATTACTACTAAGTAAGTACACAACTAGACTAATATAGCAAGCTGCTAGCTTTAACAAGAGCTATTCTAAGAAGCTATAAGAGAAGGTAAATAATAACTAGGCTTTAATAGGTTTTAAGAACTAATATATATTTAAAACTATTTTAGCTCTGTCTAATTTACGCGCTCTATGCGCTGTCGCGCTAGCTATCTAAATTAATTTCAGAGGCTACGCAATCTACTTATAAGCAACACAGCTTTCTTTCTCTTATCTTTCTACTACGTATCTACTGTTAGCTGTAGCTACTTTGCTTTTGTTTAGCTATAGCCTAGTGTTAAGTTTTACACTTTAGACAAAGTCTGTAAGTAATTATTTAATTAGGCCTTAGAGATAAGTACTTACAGAGGTTCTTAAAGGAGTAGTTGTTTAGTTAAAGACTATAGCAACTAGAGTTGCAAGGAAGAGTATAGAGTAGACTATCTATTTTATAAGTAGAGTTATGTTAAAGTAATACTTTAGTTAAAGACTGTAAGTATAGATTCTATTAGTTCTTAAGTACAAATAAGGTACAGAAAATTAGGGTAGGTTATTAACTAAGCAAAGCTCGTAATAATAGGGTGTAATAAATAGTACAGAGTATACTATCTAGTTTAAGAGCAGGTTAAGATTCTAAAGACAAACTTAATTAACAAGGTTAAATACAAACTATAAGAGTTGTGTTCCTATAATCTATATACTAAGAAGATATAGTGCTTATTAACAAGTAACTAGAGTTAGTCTAATAAAATACATAAGAGTACTTGTAGATAAGCATATTGTACTATGCTTATTAATAAGTAGTTACGTAATAACCTTAGGTATTCTGTCTTTCTCTACTTATTGTTCCTTTAGGAAGGAGTTAAGAGTTTAGTTAGATAATACTTATTACTATACTGCTCCTTCTGCACAGAATTGTAATAGGTTAAGATATTCTAATCTTATATATTTATATGTTATAATATACTCTATAAGCAAATTGCCTATACAGTTTGTATAAGGGCTTAGCTTAAACCTACCTTAGCTACACAGACTAAAAAGGTATAGTAATCTATTAGATAGATTAACTAGGGTTTAAACAGTATAAATACCTATAACAGTTTAAGAATCTAGTAATTTTACTAGTTAATTTCTAGTTTTTAACTAACCTTAAATATCTTTACCTATAACGTACTCTACAGGCAAGCAAGCTAATAGGCAAGTAAGCTACTTTTGCTAAGTATAAGGAGCTAACCTCTAAGAGAATTTGCTAGTAAAATACAAGATAGATTTAATAGAGAACAACCTCTAGGACAGAGGTTGCAGAGTTTTTATAACTCTGTTTTAGACATGTTAGCTCTATAGCAGAGCTTTAGTCTATACTAGGAAGCGCAAGCTAGAGTAATACTAAGGCAGTGTACGCTAAGGAGCTAGTACCTAGGCCTAGCCTGTTACAGTACCCCCCTACTTATTCTTTGTTTATTAGCGCGCGCCTTAGTTAAAACAACTCTATTACCTACTCCCTACTTTCTACATTCTCTGTTATACTATGTTTTAAGTCTACGCGCCTTCCTCTTATAATCTTACTACTACCTAATTATTTAGTTACTCTACCCTGCTTAATTTTAATAATAGCGCCTCCTAGATTACTAACTGCGTCGCGTTTGCCCTATAAGAAGGCGCTAGGCAAGTAAGTAAGTTACTCTATCCCTACCTGTAATATGCCTATTTACTAACTCTTTTACCTTGCCTAAGCCTGCAGCGCTGCTTCTGCAGATCCTGCCTCTTCTACTACTTGCTTAACTAAGAGGGCGAGGCTTACAGTAAAAGATATTAAGCTAGAGGATAAGAAGATTAAGGAAGCCTTTAACAATGTTTCTGCTAATAATTAGTTTAGAGTTCTAAGTAAGTAGTCTCTACATACCTAACGCGCTAGCAGCTTTATAGATTCTAAGGTCTGTATTAGCTATGCGTTGTCTAGACAGGTCTGCACCTTTACTGCTAGTAGCTGCTTAACTAGCTGCGCTCTCTGTATTCTTAGCTATTCTTACTGCTATAAGGTAAGTTTCTACTTCTTATTTCTTAGTATTCTCTTCCCTAGCTAACTATCTGCTAGGCCCTGCGTAAGATATAGAAGACTCTAAATAAGTACTACGTGTTCTTATAGTTTGCTAAGGGCAACTCTGTAAAGCTCCTGTAAGTTGTTAAGCCTATTTAGGCAGACCTTAAGAAGTGTAAGGACCTTCTACGTTATACTAACCTTGCGTCCTAGCCTAACGCCTGCTTACCTGCTACTAGTTACAAGACTAAGTAGTCTAAGTATAAGGCTAAGGTTAATAAGATTAAGGCCTATCTCTCTGCTGCTGTAGTCCTTGCAGAGTGCACTGCTGTTGCTGCTAAGAAGGTAGTAGTCTAGATTAAGACTCTAGTAAGTTATTCCCCTCTTTTTACACCTGTTTTCTAGAGTATTTGCTAATTCCTTACTTAATATAGCTTACTATTAACTTAACGCTGCTTGCGCGCTTTACCTACTTTAAGGCTAACCTCTGCACACGTCTTAAGATCCTCTCTACTGCTAGATATAAGAACTTTGTCTAAATACTTGTTAAGAACGTTACTAACGCTGCCGTAGGTAATAAGGATAATAGTAGTAGCAGAGGTTCTGCTAAGGGCAGTGCTTAGGTCTTCTCTTGTCTACAGCGTTTAGGATTTTCTTAGCTAGATAATACCTAGGCTTCTAGCTCTTTTTCTTTACAACAATATAGTCCTCCTCTAAGGTAGCCTATCCTTTAAGATAGACTAATACAACAAATAATCTCTCTAACTAACTAGTACTTCTCCTCTTACCTATACTTATCTCTACTTTCTACTTCTCTCCTTCTTCCTCTATTAGGAGTAAGAAAGTTAGTTATGCTCCTCTAGGGGTTCTAATTAGAAGCCTAGAGGCAAGTTCCTATTCCTATCTCTTCTATCTCTTATTATAGACAGCTATCTGTCTAAAGCTTCTAGGTCCTTGCAAACATCCTCTCTTTCCTATGTTTTGCTAATATAGCCTTCCTATTATACTAGGTATTTACGTCTCTTACCCCCTCTTCTAGATTGTCTTTTCCTATAGATAGAGTTAACTTTCTATTCTTTAGAGGATGTACTATTATTATTAGTAATAACTAGGGGGCTAGGCTAGAGGTTATTGTTTAATTGTCTGTAAAGAGGGTCCTATAGGCATAACTTAAGCTAGTTAACATAGAAAACAGGATAGACTTTACTATTAACGTCTAGTTTAACGTTATACAGAGAGATAACTTCTACAACTATAAACTTTTAGTTCTTTTAGTCTAGTTTCCTACTTACTTAGCTGTTTAAGAACTAGTTTCCTAGCTTTAGCTAGACTTTGTCTCTAACCTTTAGCTAGGGGGCTTCCCTTTAGTATGTATTAGCTTACTATTCTTATATCTACTAAGCCTCTGCTATCTAGGCTTTAACAAAGTTAATTGTTTTAGTAAACTTCTATACTATACTTACTACAGCTCTAGTAGGTTCCCTTGCGTGTTAGTGCAACAACTCTGCTGTTAAGTTTAGGTCTATCTAGACTAGATCTACGTTGTAACCGTGCTAGAGGAAGAAAGGGCTAAACTCTGTAGATGTAGCTACCTGTCCTTTAATTGCAATCTAGGCTATAGGCACCTAAGCAGACTAATTATCCTAAGCCTAGTTAATATAGGCTTTTAAGTAGGCTTCTACTACAGAGTTTATACGTTTAGTGCTTCTGTCTGTTTAGAGGTAAAAGGCTGTAGGGAGTCTCTATGTAATTTTTAGCAGTTAGCACATTATCTGCTAGAAGTTACTAAGAAACTGCGTCCCTTAATTAGAGACAATTGCGTTAGGCAACTAGTAATAGGCTACTATATTAGATATAAAAGTACAGGTAACTGTCTTTACTAACAGGTCTAGTAGAGGGACTAGAATAATATCCTTAGAGAGTCTGTCTGTAACAACTATAAGGTTATAGTTACTCTTACTCTTAGGTAGGTTTGTTATAAAGTCTATAGAGATTTTCTTCTAAATCCTATTAGGTAAAGGGAGAGGTTTAAGGAGTCCCTGCTTTAGTTCCCTCTATAGCTTTGTCCTTCTGCAGATGTTGCAGTTCTCTATATACTGTTATAAGGCAGTTAACATCTCTAGCTAGAAGTAGGCTTAGGAGAGGATTGTATACATGTTTCCCTATTTTAGATAACCTGCAATTAGAGAATAATAGGCGTTGTTAATAATCTTAGTCCTAAGGGCATTAGAGTTTAGAACCTATACTCTTCTGCAGTAGCATAGTTAGTCTCTATTATCTACAGAGTACTTAGAGAGGGAAACTTTAAGGTTAAGCTGTATAGGAAACTTCTAGGCTCCTAAAGAGATAGAAGACGTAGTAAGCTAGTAAGTCTTATTGTTCTTAGCAGCGTTTTTCTAAAGTGTTTTAAATTCTTTAATACTATTGTATAGTTCTAAGTTCCTAGCTAGAGGCGTCTCCTTACGCGTTTATTCTAGTTTCTTATAGCAGTTCTCCTATAGCTCTTTGTTTAGAGAGGTTACAGGGAGGAGTCGGTCTGCTCTACGTAGTCCTAAGGAGAAAACCTGTATGTTGTTAGCAAAGTCGTCTTCTAAGCTAGTCTTTACTACTTGCGTAAATAGTTTTAACAGTTAAAACTGTCTAGTCTTAGTTCTCTTGTCTCCTGTAGATAGGGGGACGTCCTCCTCTTTTCTTAAGAGTGTATCTGCTTAGTTATTAACCTTGCTAGGTCTATAGGCAAAGGTAAGGTTAAACTAGCTAAGGAGGCTAGACTAACAGACATGTCTTTTAGAAAGGAGTTAGGCCTTATAGAAGTACTCTAAGTTTTTGTAATTAGTAACAACTGTAAATCCCTTTACTTGTTTTAGCTCTGTGCTCTATTCTTAGAGGTATTTAATTACTGCAAGCATTTTCTTGTTGTAAATAGTGTAGTTTACTTCTGCCTTAGAATTCTTAGCTAAGAAGTATGCTACTATACAGAGTACCTTGTCTTTTCTATATTAGGATAGTACTCCTCCTGTTGCCTATCCTAACACGTTACACTCTAGTACTATCTCTAGGTCCGGGTTAAAGTTCGCGAGTGCCGGTTCTCTAGTAAATGCAGCTTTTATAGTATTAAAGGTATGCTGCTAGGGTTCCCCCTACTTAAAGGTCGCGTTCTTTCCTGTTAAGCAAGTAAGAGGTTCTGCTATACTAGAAAACTAGCTAATAAACTGTTAATAGAAGTTTACAAACCTTAGGAAGCTCTAGATTCCTTTTACTGTCTTTAAGGGTTTCTATAACTTTATAGCAGCAACCTTTACAGGGTCTATCTAGATGCCCTTACTAGCCTTAATAATAAATCCTAAATACTTAGTGCTCTTAACAGAAAACTCGCTCTTTTCTACGTTAAGGTGCAACTCTGCAGCTCTTAGCTTCTAGACAATTTCCTTAACCTTAGCCTTATGCTCCTCTTAGGTGCTGCTAGAGTAGATTAACACATTATCTACGTAGGCAGAGCACTATTCGTCTAAGTACTCCCTTAAGACCTAGTTAATATACTGCTAGAACGTACTTAGGGCGTTAGCTAACCTAAATAGCGTTACTAGCTACTTGTAGAGTCTAAATCTTGTCTAGAAGGCTGTCTTCTATTTATCCCCCTTAGCGATCCTAATCTTGTAGAAGGCTTAGATAACGTCTACCTTAGTAAACTATATTGCTTTTAAGATCTGTAAGAGAGTCTTATAGATTAGAGGCAGTAGGTACTAGTCCTTCTTAGTAATCGCATTTAGTGCCTAATAATTAACACAGAACTAGAGACCTCTACTAGGTTTCTTAACAAACAGCACTAGGGCAGAAGCACTAGACTTGCTAACTTAGATAAAGCCCTTATCTAAGTAGCTAGTAAGTTGCTGTTAGAGCACTAGGAGCTCCTTGCAGGACATGTTGTATAGTAGTCCCTATAGTACTGTTGCAGGTTTTCTGTCTTGCTTAATTAGCTTAATAGCATAATCTATGTCGGGTCTGTAGTAAGGTGCTAGCTTATCTGCTTCCTCCTTTATAAACGTTCTAAACTTATCTTTTAGGAACTCTAAGAGAAGGTCTTAAGAATCTGTTAGCTCCTTCTTCTTTAGGGCCTTCTAGATATCTGCTATTAATACAGAGAATAGCTCTATGTTCTAGTCTGTCTTAGACCTCTTCTTTAGCGCCTAATATAGCTCTAGGCTAACAGGCTTAGGCAGTTAGTTAGGATAGGCACCCTCTCTGCTTCTAACTTGCGTCTGCAAGGAGTAGATAAACAACAATTTCTTAGCCGGTGCTATAGTAACCTCGTTCTTGTCTATCTATAGTCTCCCTAGGATAAGGTTGTACTCTCTTTCCCTGTCTAGCACATATGCCTAGAAGGTCTCTCTGTAGCTATCTATGTTGATCTTTATTCTTACAACATTAGTTACCTAGGTTACTTTCCTAGCTATGCCTAATACCTTACGTCTATACGTAGGAGTGCGTTAGAAGTTGTTTTATAATGCGAACTTAGAAGAGACTATGCTATATACTAAATACCTAGTATTAATTAATATATGTGCTACAGTATTGTCTTGTACTATCACATACAGTAATATAGGCTTGCTATCTAGCTACTACTAGTAGAACTCCTAGAACAGTTCTCTCCTCTTTACAACTTCTTTTCTTAACCCCTGTTTACGCCTTTAAACAGAAGTTTCTAGTTTTCTAAACCTTTGTTAGTAGAATTATTAGTTTTAGAAACCTCGGCAATTGTACTCTAAACCTAGACTTTCTCTAGTCTCTTAGCTAGGGCTAGATTGCATCTGCTTACGTAGTAACCCTTCTTTCTACATCTTAGACAGATGTTAGCAGCTCTCTGCTAGTTTATAACTTCCTAAGTCTGCTACTCTGCTTGTAGTTAGTTATTAGACTTAATCTTCCTAGAGTAGACTCTAGTAGGTTCCTAGTCTATACTATCTAGGTTTGTTCTGCGTATGTGTTGTCTAAAGGTGCTGTTTGTTAGTGCTTTAGACCTACAGAGGTTAACCTCTACTGCTAAGACCCTAGCTATAAGGCTTTAGAGGTCCTAGTTGTCTAGAATATCTACTAACACTATCTTATTCTAGAGGTCTAGTTAGAGTGCAGACATGTACCTAGTCTTAAGGTTCTTCGTGTTGTCCTCTTTAGCAGCGTTGTAGGCTAGCTAGATAAACTCTATATTAAAAGACTTAACACTCTAGTTGCTCTTCTTTATAGTAATAGTTTAGAGTTTCTGCTAAGAGCGCTTCTTAAATAGTAAGTCTTTATACTACTTGTCTAGGAAGTCCTAGAACTAGGCAGTTGTACCTATTAGGTTACAGTCCTTCTACAATAACCTAACCTGCGCAGCCTGTTCTTCTAGCCTATTAAATATATAGTTAACTCTTAGGACAGCCTCCTAGTCTCCTATAGACCTTAGCTTGTCCTTTATCTAAGACTTAAACGTCTAGTACGCTTATTAGTTACTACTAAACTTGCCTATATTAGGTAACTTTATAGTCTTGCTTAGTCTGTTATTAACTGTTTATACAGAGGTAGAGAGTATTACACTATAGTTTAGCAATCCTATAAATACAACGTAGGCTTAGACCTAGGCTTTAACTAGCCTTTGTATAGTTTCGCCTATATCTTTCTATTATAGGTCCTAGTTAGAGTCTGTTATAGAGTAGGCCTTATTATTAGTAATAGCTACTGCAGCCTTAGGTAGGGTTGCCTATAATAGGTAGGTAGTTAGGCGTTCTAGTACGTAAGCTAGAAGCTCCTCCTGCTATTCTTTAGGTACTAACGTAGTAGCAAGGTTCTAGAGTTTAGTCCTAACGTCTAATTAATTGTTGTTACTAGTGCACAGCTTAATGCCGTATTCTCCTAGATGCCTAGCGGCGTTATTGTACGTCTTGCTTATTAATTCTTATTTAGTAATTAAATCTAATTATAAGGAGCTAACCTCTAAGGGAATTTGCTAGTAAAATACAAGATAGATTTAATAGAGGATAACCTCTAGGACAGAGGTTATAGAGTTTTTATAACTCTGTTTCGGACACGTTAGCTCTATAGCAGAGCTTTAGTCTATACTAGAAAGCGCAAGCTAGAGTAATACTAAGGTAGTGTACGCTAAGGAGCTAGCACCTAGGCCTAGCCTGTTATACTAAGCCCCTACTAAAACCTAACCTATTATAGCCTAAAACACTACACTTTAGCACTCTATAGCAGACTACGGTATATAATATTATTTAGAGACTACTTCTACATTAATCTTGCACGTTTACGCGTTGTAGCTAGTCTAATTACACCTTCTACAGCGCCTTTTAGTTAGCTTACCCTCTTAAGCACGTATCTGCTTCTTTAGCTTCTTTCTATTACTACGCGCCCTAAACTCCTTTAGAGCTGCTAGTTACTGCCTATCTCTAACTATTAGAGTCTCTCTCTTCTAAACCTGCTTTCTTTTATGTAATTTTTATTGCGTAGCAGCCTTATTAGCTGCTTAAAGCTTGCTAATTTCCTGTTAGGCTAAAACTAGCTTATAGGATAAAATTGCTCCCTTCTTTGCGTAGTGCTTAAGCGCGCTTAGAATAGAGTCTAGTAAGCTACCCTGCTACTTCTTATACTTCTCTTAAATTAGAGTTAATTACAACCTAAATTCTAGAGTATTGCTAGGGGTTTGTAACTGCTAGGGCTTGCTGTTAGTAGAGAGTAGTAGTAATAGTATCTGCAGCTTTATATTAAGAGTTAAAATAACCTGTTCTAGGTTAAAGAGGACTAATCTAGCACCTTAGAACCCTTCTTAGATATTACTAAGAGTAAATACTATATTATAGGCTGCTTTAAAGCATAGAAGGAACTTAGTCTTTATAAGGTAGGTAATCTAGTTATATATAAGCATTTTAGCTTAGTGCCTATACACTAGCTTTAAAGAGGCAAAACAACCTATATTAAGTAGCTGTAGAAGGTGTAATAAGTGCAGAGGTATATATATAGTAACAATCTTATTATCCTTATAGTATTGCTAGAATTAGAGCAAGTTATAGCTCTTATAGCTATTAATAACTAGCAGTTAGTAGGTACTAATAGTTTGCTCCTTTATATACGTGTTAAAGTGCTTTAACTACTTAAGACTAAGCTTATTAGTAGTCTAGCCGTTACTAGAGACTCTAATAACCTAATTCTAGGGCAGGTCTTCCTTCTTGTACTAGCTAGAGAGGTAGTAGCATGCCTTAAAGATAATAAAGGGCAGAATAGCCTATTCTTTTACATTAATACTCTGTATAACTGTTATCTACTCCTAGTTGCCTAGCTAGACTGTTTTTAGCCTTCTTTGTCTCTCTAAAGCTATAACAACTGCTCTTAAGAAGATCTAGCCTATTATAAAGCCTGTCTTATTAAAGTTGTAGGTATTGTTATTCTAGATGCTATACTTAGCTTTAATATTAGCTACTAGGCTAAACTAGCTCTGCACAACCCCTAAATCCTTGTAGAGGGCTTACTTATAGTTATACTTGTAATTAAACTTTACTTTAAGCTCTAGTTAACGCTTAATAAACGTACTAGGCTAGTTTACGCTAATAGGGCCTAGATTACGCTTAGCGCGCAGAGAATTAGCTATAGCAGCTATATCTGTAAGCTAGGGGCTAAATCCTTGCACGTCTAGCTTAAGTATATGCTTAATAATTACCCTCTCCTTATTATTATCTAATCCTTGTAAGTTAGGCATAGTATTACCTTATAAAGGTTGTCTAGTGTGTTAATAGCTTAGCGTGCTTTAAGGCACTTTATAGATAGCTACAGCACGTTACTAAAAGAGATTTGCGTCTTATTTAAGAGCTTAAAGCGTAAGCTGTACCTAAGCTTCTTAAAACGCGTTAATAATAGGTTGTTGTTAAGACATTAGTATAGAAAGGGTACTTTAGTAGGGGCTTAGCAAAAGTAGCTTACTTGCCTGTTAGCTCGCTTGCCTGTAGGATACGTTAGTAGTTAATAAACTTTAAAAACTCTACTATAGAGCTGCACCTGTATAAATTATAAGAATCTAGAATTACTAAGCTCTAGCTAATAAGACTAAAGAGCTATTAAAGAAAATCTAAATTACAGGGATTATTTTAGCGTACTTTTCTATAACTTCTTTTCTACTCTAGCTAGAGCTTAGCAGTCTAGAACACTAAGAGTTCTTATATACAGAAGTATTGTATTAATTTAATAGAAAATTCTATTATGTAATTATAGAGTTATAAAGGCCTAGATTGTTGATTTTCTCTAGTAAAATTGCTAGATTCTTAAACTGTGTAGGCAACTTGCCTGTAGAGTACGTTATACATTTTTATTTTAGATACTATAACGTACCCTACAGGCGAGCCGGTTACTAAGCGAGCCGGTCACGTTGTTTTACTAGAGAAAACCAAGAATCTAAGGCTTAATAACTCTAGATCTACTTAATAGAAACTTCTAAAATTTCTATAGAATATCTCTATACATATAATAAGTAACGTATTAGATTTCTAGAACACTACTAACTATATTAGGTATAGCTGTCTAATAACTCTACTTTTTAGAAGTAACTAAACTCTAGATCTCTAGAACTACTAACTCTAGAGCTTAGATATTTTAGAGTTCTATAGAATATAGCCTATATAGAATACTATAAAAATGTAGCAATTTATTACAGAAGCTATAAGGTACTTTGCAAGGATTAAGTAGCTCTAAAATCTAGCTACCTAAACTCTAAATAGCTTACCTAATATAGCTACTATACCTATGTAACTCTAATAGGTTCTGCATTATATATTTATACATCTTTAATAATAATTTAGACTAGTAGCTGCTATTTTGCTAGAGTTATTAAGAGAAATGTAGATTCTTAGCAAAAGTAACCAACTTGCCTGTTAACCAGCTCGCCCGTAGAGTACGTTAAGATTTAGATACAAAGTATAGTGTCTTGTTAATCGTCCCTAACAAGCCTAATAGCTTATTAAGTCTATCTCGTTACGTGCTAGCTTTGCTACCCCTGCTAAGCCCTAACGAACTATTAAGATATAAGCCTATTCTGCTCTACTACAATACAACACTAGAAAAAAAATAGCTAAGACAAATAACGTATTCTATTAGTAAGCCGGCTATATTAGTAAGCCGGCTACTTTTTCTTAGCATAACTAACACATTAGTAAATCTAATATGCCTTAATAACCTAACGCAATGTTAATTAACTAAGAAGGCAGAATTAAGCTTGCTCTTAAGGCCTATACTTCTAGTTAATTTAGAAGCCTATAACGCGTAGCTGCTGTCTTTAACGTTAAATACTAGCGCCTCTCTAATTAGCTCTGTAGAATTACTAAACGCGCTTAAACTTAACTAGGGATCTAGAAACTTACTACAACTAAAGAGCAGACAGTTATCTAATATATACTTAACCTTAACTTACAAGGATTTTCGCCCTAGCTGTGTAAGGTAGTAGATATAGCTAATAAACTGCTAGCAGTACGCAGTAGCAAGCCTGTTAGCAAGTGCTAGGCTAATTGCTTTATAACGCGCTCGCTTAAGCTTAAAATAGCTTTTAATTAAGCAAAGGATTGCTAGAGAATACTCTAGCAGGATCTAGAGATAATTAGCGCGTAGTTTAAGCTTATAGAGGAGACTAAAGCTAAGTATAGCGTCTATAACAACAACGTGCACAACTTTAATAAGACTAGCTTCTAGATAGGCGTAATTAGCTCTATAAAGGTTGTTACAGGTGCAGAGAGACGTGCTTAACCTACGCTTGTTTAGCTAGGTAATTACAAGTAGGTTACAGTTATTTAGAGTATCTGCGCTGCTAGGTACGCAACTCTGCCCTTTATTATCTATAAGGGACGCGTCTATATCTCTGCGTAGTACAAGAAGACCTTAATACTACGTAATTAGAAGCTCTTAGTCTCTAAGAACAGCTAGACTAATAACGCGCTTAGTCTAGAGTAGTTAAAGCACTTTAACGCGTACACAGAGACGCGCTAGGTAGAGGTGTACTAGCTACTTATTTTAGACAGCTACAAGAGCTACCTTAATTAGGACTTTAAGAACTACTACCTTAAACATAAGATTCTTACTCTCTGTATATAACGGTCTAGGCAAGGCCTAGTAAAAGATATCTATTTCTTAACTACTTTGCTAAAAAAGCAGATACAAGACAACTAGATTAACTAGTTGTCTAGATAGATAATTAATATACTAGCTTAGAAGACTAAGCTATATAAGAGGCTAGCCTAACGCCCTAAACCCTTTAGCTTCTCTCTAAGCTAGATAGGGCTAGACTCTTATACTGTATGTTATCTTACTTATTACACATCCTCTAGCTGCTTAACGTAGTCTGCTTCTTGCTGCTAAAGCGTAAGTACTCCTAGCGCGTTAGAGACTTAGCATACTAACACGTCTTCTATATTAACAAGGAAGGCTTCCTACTAGCCTTTAGAGACGCGTTCTTTAACGTGTTTACAAAGGCAAACTATTAAAAGGCCTTTAAGGCGTCTAGACTAGTCCCTATTAACGCGTAGGTAGTGTTAGATTGCCTTAAAGTACGGCTGCATATCCTACTAGCAGTACCTCTACCTAAAACGCTGTAGCAATCTAAGACACTAAGTAATACACACAAGTTTAGGTCTTAATCTAAGCTTATAAGCAACTCCTTCTAATAATTACTAAGTGCAGCGTAAGAAGGGTTTCTAAAGCTTGTAAAAGGGGCTAAAGAGATACTGCACGAAAACGTTCTTATTAAGGCCTGCGTGCAAAAGCTTAAAGAGCAATTAGCAGTAATAACTAAGAGAAAATTGCGTAAAAGAAAGCAGATTTAGCATAGTAGCACACTTAAGTATAGCTTAGCAGCATTACAGGTAGCTGCTAAGGCGTCTGTAGCAGCTTAGCTATCTAAGAAGACTTAGGGTAGAGGTAGTTAACTAGAAGCTTAATTAACTGTTTAGCGCTGTAGGAACTGTAGCAAGACTAGACACAACGCACGAACGTGCTAGGAGGGTGCAGAAACATCTTCTAAATCTAATGCAAGTACGCAGTATGCTAGGTTACTGTTTAATAACAAGTAGATATAGTTGCAGTAACTTGTGTAAGTTGTGCTAAGAGAAAATGGCCGGTTTAGTAATATAGCCGGCTCGGTAATAATCTACGTTAGTAGTATTCTAAAAATCTAATACATTACTTGTTATGTATATAGAGATACTCTATAGAAATTTTAGAAGTTTTTATTAAGTAGATCTAGAGTTATTAAGCCTTAGATTCTTGATTTTCTCTAGTAAAACGACGTGACCGGCTCGCCCGGTGACCGGCTCGCCCGTGGAGTACGTTAGTCTAGAGTGTAAGCTGTATTTAAACTTTCTTTAACACGTCTAACTAGTGTTGTTAAGGAGATATTAGTGTAGGAAGGGTGGTTTGGTGGGGGCTTGGCAAAAGTGGTCCACTCGTCCGTGGGGTACGTCATGCTAAGTGATTACAAATCAAGGAATTTCGTATTAATTGAGGCGCTGTTCAGGGAAATTGTTTCCATCTTTTGGATTTCGAATGTACTACCAGACACAAAAATCACATCCGAAGAAACCCATACTCATCAACACATTGTCATCTGCTATGTCCGGACCCTTGGCTGTCGTCAAAATGCTTGATCACCTAGTGCTTACTTGCACAAGTGTGCCTGTGACCGTTCAATGGTACTCCCGATATCTAGGCATGAGAGCCGAGCAGTTTACGTCGCGGCTGGACCCCTCGACACAGAGGTTCGCACTCAAATTTGGCACCCAGAAGATCAATCTACATCAGAAGGGCATGGAATTTGAACCTAAAGCCGCTACTGCTTACCCAGGTACCGCTGACCTGTGTTTTTTGGTCCAAGATGGAACAAACCTAGAAAGTATGATTGATGGATTTAAAAAAGATGGTATCGAAGTTCTCGAGGGTGGAAAGGTCGTGACTCGGACCGGAGCACAGAGAGAACTTCAAAGCATCTATGTCAGAGATCCTGATGGCAACTTGATTGAGTAAGGAACGGATTCAACGCTACTATAATACGAATCCACCGTATTAACCAACCCCAATAGGCTTTCCAAGTACGATGAGATTGCTTAATTCTCTATTCTATGCTGCGGGCCAATCCCACCGAGCGGGCCACTTTTCTTAAGCGAGTCTATTGCAAAGCACCCTCTGCAACAACACCACAACTTGCTATGAATTGCAGAGCACGGAAATATTATTCAGACTTGTCGCTACCAAATAGATCAAGAATTTCTACTGCGCAGGTGCGAGCATTGTGATTAGTCTCGCTGCAACGGCCGCAGCGCCTCTGCCTACGCACTCTCTTCATAAGCTTTCTACTCTCCTCCTGTCTACTATCCTCCTTTTTAGCTATTACGTTAGCTATATCCCCTACTATAAGGCTTTTAGCTGTCTAAACATACTTTCTCTCACAGCTCTTAACCTCCCTTGCTATCTCTACTGCCTTTTGCAGCCCAGCTATTTCTTATTACATTAACACTGATTTATTTCCTATCAATACAATAGCGTACCTGACGAGTGAGTGGGTCACTCTGCTAAGTCCCTAGAGAGACTATACATTGCAACACAATGCCTCAACAACAACGCGAGCAGGTTCCAGATGCCCCAACCGACGCTATCCGCCGTGGCCCAATTTCTCTCCACCACAACGAAGTGTATGTCTATACACATTCAAAGCTTACTAAGTCTTCGACGTTTCCTCCTTTGTAAAGTGAATACTTAGGCTACCTGCACAGACCTTGCGCCCTCCTCGTGCCGTTCTGCACTTGTTCGGCTCTCAACGTCTCTGGTACCTTGCCGCCCTCGACCCAATGGACTAGCTCCGCAAACGGGTCCGTTGAAGCCACACCCCGCCCGTCAGTACAATGCTGCACACCAGGGGCAGAGAACACCGTGTAGGAATCTGGCGCGTTAGAGTCGAGTGCGAGGACGCGTTTGTAGTAGTCGGAAGTGCCGTTGTAGGCAGGTATCGATAGATGATCTTTGTTGAGCCAACGATGCTGTATCCTTTGTGATACGCTGTCACTGTGCTGACTGGGCCGTTTTCGATGAAATACTGCGATGGTGCCCATTCAGCCGGAGTGACACTTCTGTCTGCGTCACGTTATTGAGGATGATACCTTCTCGGGCCTTTGCCTCGTGGTCGCTTTCATCTAGAGCCCCATCGATCTGGACCCGAACCTAATTAGATACAGACAGCGCTATTACTATACCTCGTCTTCGCTTCATTTCTTCTTCTTCTTCTAGTTCAGCCGGATAGACAACCTCAAAACAATCACTCTTAGCACTAAATATAAAGAGACGTTGACAAGAGACGGTCTTCCAGTTTGGAGCAACTGTCTCTGTAGCTTTAGATGGCCGCCCTTCCCTGCGGTTGTCTTTGATATGCTTTCTTAAGCAGTGTTAACGCATAACATCTCTAGAAACTGAGACATAAGCACGCAAGCAGCGGACACCGATTTGTAGAGGAAGATGCCAAAGGGCAGATATGCCTGTACACGGCGTCTTGGAGCAGATTGAATACAGGTCGATCAGTGCCTTCTGTAGGAGCTTGTCCCTGACAATGCATGTCTTTGATGCGGTGTTAAATTGCGGATGATTAGCGTGAAAGCGCTTGTTATAAGCCTAGTAGTGCTGTAGCCTAACTTCGTAGCTGCACGGGGCACAGACCTGTGTTTGGTAATCCTAAAGGAAATAGAAGAGTTCTATAGTAACAACTTCTAATAAAATAGCTGTATAGGTAAAGAGAGATTTTTCTAGCAGGGTGCATACGCGGCGCAAGCATATGTTATAAAACATTCAGATTATGCGATGGTAGTGGCTAGGTTGCGACCTTTGTTTTTGTAGAAGACATAATCTACGCATTGTTAAAGCACAGTCTATCTGTTTACTTACACTTACAAAATCATTTTCAGCTACTTCTAAGTGGATATATATGTGTAAATACATAACAACTAACGTGTTTCACTACGGAACGGCGCGCCCTTACCACCATTGCAACTATTACAGACTATTACCACTGCACCACAACACTGCACTAATAATAGTTCTAGCCTAACATGATATTCAGAAGGATCGCTATCATCTGCATCTATGGTTTATGTTGTACAGGTACGCGTGTTGTAGCTAGTCTTGCCGCAACGCCTGTCCTTACGCATCCTCCCCACTACAGTCCTTCTCAGCTATTAAATCTAGTACTTCACCTACTGTTAGACCCCTCTATACCTGAACATACTTTCTTTCGCAACTACGCTGCTCTGTTAGAGTAGCTATTGCCTTATATACATTAGCTAGTTCCCGTGCCTGCAACACTAAATTAAGTTTTACAATAGCCATGCCTTTTGCAAACAAACTAACAGCCTATAGAAGAGGAGAGATTAGTAATTCTCTATGCCTTCAAATACGCTTACAAACTAGCGTTGATTGCGCTTCTATTTCCTCTAGAGTAGCTAGTGTTTTCAACTCTTATAGGGTAACCTCTTGTAGTAGAAGTGTTAGCATAAGAAGCACTATATTAAGCTCTAATAGCACTTTCAAGGTCGTAGGGAACTAAGCTAGAGCCTCTAAAGCTTGCTAGAATATTTTCCTTTATAGTTGCCTTGTTATAAGCAATGTAGAAGGCTAGCAAGAACGTCTCTCTCTTAACTTACGTGACATAGTATTTAACATAGCTGTTAGTCATAGTTGGTTAGTTAGCTGACAACCTTTGGCTTGTCTACTGTTAAAGTATATATAGCACCTAGTGTACATACCTCTCTTCTATAAGTTAACTCTTAAAATAGTCTCTACAGACAGGCTAGGCAAAAAGTCCTCTATTAAGAATCTACATTATACGCCTGCGAGCTCCACTTTGGCATAAGCAGCGCGGACATACATGTAGTCGCTATCCAGAATTACATTACGTAATTGCGCCGCCTTAAATGTTTTCGTAAATCTAGCAAACCTCCAATATACTAAGGTACAGTAGATACGACCTTCTACCTTCAAGGCTGTTGCAAGGTCGATTGCCCTTCGCCTTTGTAGAGAACTATATCAACTGTTATGATCACAACCAAAAGATAGTAATCTTTTAGCCTCTTGACGATCCCTAGTCGTTTATAGATGGGAAATAGAGGCTTGTACAAGACAGACCAGCCTAATGTTTAGCCAATAGCGTAAACATCCTCACAAACATGGCTGGGGATACTTCGCGGATACTGTCAAAGATTTTCAGCCCTTTAGAAGACAAGCAGCACATTCAAACTATATGGGACACTGCATATCTTCGCCAGATATCAGCATTGATGGCGCAGCAGGAGATCATCGATGTTGTACCACCAAGTAACATTGTTCATGCGCCCTTGAGCCAGTGCAAAGTTGATGGCAATTTGAAGACCTTTGTTATTAACAAAACTTTCGCAGCAGTATCACCAGTCATCTTAGGGGAAGATGCGCTTTCGCTGCCGTACAAGGAGCAGTATACGTCTATAACAAGTGGAGAGATAAAGCCACGTCTTGAGCAGCTATGCAATAGTCTCCAGAGTTACGCAAAGTCAAGATGCGAGCGAGGCTATGTTGACGACCTCCACACAAGCTGTGGATTTCTTGGGAACAGCCGACGCAGGATCTTCGAGAAATCAAGTTCTTGGTCCGGAAACATTCTTCCAAAATTTACTTCAGGCCCACCTCGATAGTTGCGAAGAGTACTTCAAGAACCTGGGCCTAGCTTTCGTTCAAGCTATAACCAGAAATGGTTCGCCCAGCGATGGGTTGGGACTGAACGTGCAGCACGCACCGCGCATATCGCCGACGTTCTGGCTCAGTCGGTTACACTATGACCATCTCACGACACTTTCAGAGGCCTGGAAGACAGCCATCATCGAATACGGCCTGGCTATCACATAAGCTCGCCGTACCCAAAGATTAATCGCAGTTTCCAGTATGCCTGCGGATCTAATCGAAGGGCTTGGCCATGTTGGCCATAGCAATTGGCGGCCAAAGGGCTTTCCCGAAACTCTTCTATTAGAGGCTGAGAGCGGCATCCTAGGCCCATGGGAACAGGAATTCATTGCCTCGCACATGAGAGATCCCAACGACCTGAAGAACATTGTGCTCCAGCTTCTAATGGGAGGTGGTAAGAGTAGTACCATGGTGCCAGTCCTGACGGCTTTTCTCACGGACATGAAGAAGTAAGCTCAGTCGCTTGACTTTTACACTGCTTTCGCAGTGGCTTATTGATGCATCCGGGCTCGTCAGAGTGATTGTGGCCAAACTCCAGAGCAAGCAGATGTTGCAGATGTTGGTATCCAAGCTTGGCTACCTGCTCAACAGACGTGTATATCACATGCCGTTTTCTCGAGCGCTCCAGCCCAGCGTGTATGAGGCTGATCTCATTCGCAAGATACATGAAGAGTGTACAGCGAATCCAGGCGTCTTGTTGGTCCAGCCTGAATATGTCCTGTCATTCAAGCTCATGGCTGTAGAGTCCGCTCTTACTGGACAGCGCTGTGCGCAGTCACTACTAGGCACACAACAGTTTTTCGATATGTATCCCACGATATCGTCAATGAGTCAGACGAAAACTTCTCCGTGAATGTTGAGTTGATCTATACGATGGAATCGCAGCGACCCATCGAGTTTGCTCCATGGCGATGTCTTCTCATTCAGGCGATCATCGGCCTGATCCCACGAATTGCAGCATAGGTCAAAAAAGACTTCCCGATTTTATCGCGATTTGTAGCGATGACGGGGATAGGAGATTTCTGAGAGTCTGGTTTCTTCGCAACGACGCAGCTGATATGCTGCTGACGCTCGTTACGAAGCATGTCGTAGAGTTTGGAGTCATCGGATTGCCGACCAGCTCCCACTCTCCGGAGGTCCAGGCTGCGCTATTGAAGCGCATCATCAAGGGCGAACCAATGCCCCAAGATGTACAAACAGTAGAGAACAGCAAGTTTTGGACCACAGACTAGAATGTAAACGTTTGCTAAAAGATGGGTTTTGCTTAAGACCTAGCGTGTATTGATTTAAAGCTTATTAAACCCGTCCCATCTTTTGAAAGTTTCGACATGTATTCCAAGATTATCTAGCATTCTACCAACACTCTGATCGATTAAGTCCTCTAATGTCTTTGGTCTTGTATAGAAAGCAGGTACTGGCGGGAAGATAGTTGCACCAGCTCTTTCTAAAAACGCCATGTTATCAAGATGGATTGCGCTAAGAGGTGTTTCTCGTACAGCCAACAGTAGCTTGCGACGCTCCTTTAAACAAACATCGGCTGATCGGGAGATAAGATCGTCGCAGAATCCAGAACGAATAGCGGCTAGGGTTTTCATTGAACAAGGAACAATGATCATGCCGTCGTGGAGGAAGCTGCCTGAAGATGGTGCCGCTGCCATATCCTTCATGGCGTAGTATTTCGTGGCGAGCGATGCGATATCGGCAAACGATCTTTCTGTTTCGTACTTCATGGTGGCTATAGCCCACTTTGAGAATATAAGGTGTGTCTCAATATCTAGTGCTTTCAGTATCTCTAACATGCGAATGGCATACAGGGTCCCAGTGGCGCCCTAAATGGAGTAAGCTAATTACTGGGTCTCTTCGTTGCAAGCCCACTTACGGTCACTCCTATGACAAGCCTTTTTTTGGGGGGTATAGGAGCAGTAGTCGAGTAAATAAGGTCCTGATCTCGTGCCTGTGAAGTTGAAATGCACCTTGACTGAAGTTGTCGAGGTGACTTTGTAGTGTGGACCACATGGCATGGAAGATTGCAAGATCTTCTTAACGGCTGAAGTATCTGCATCGGAAGAATTTGTGTAGCACGTGCGCCGAGTTAACCGCTCACCTAGGGGTTGCGGTTGTTGCTATCTCAATACGGTAGAGGATTTTGCGGTAAAGGTCTAAAATTGTAAAGTGAATATTGCGAAAACAGTAATATAACTTCAATTGATAGAAGTTGATACTGGAGCTGCTGCAGTGTAGTAGAAAAGAGCCTTCTATATAGCTGAGGTGCCGAGGTAAAGATCGTAGCGTCTCCTAAACGCAAGCTCTCTGAAGTACTAGATGATAGGCACAGCATGTAACTGCGCTAGACTGGCCAGTTGGTTCGGGGTACCCAGCATTGGGCTGGGTATGGATTAGCGTTGCACAGGTCCAAGGTTTGGCATACAGAAGGGTAGGGTCCCCCATGTGTAGGTAGCGGTCAAGATGAGATCGCTTGGACTACGTCTCGGGATTGGGTTTGGAATACACCAGCGGGTATGGATCAATCAGTTGTGATTAATAATCTGCAACATAAACAACGCAGTAGTAACCTCGGTCGGTGCAACTTCGACCAGAACCGGCCCGAACTACTATGCAGAACGTTTGGGAAGAGGTTGGGTTGGGGCTATCACCATTTACAGATCAGGTCGGGGTCATAAACTTACCTAAAGCAATTTATTGACTCACAAGGCGTTTTGGCATGCGCGAACCAAAACTCAAAGAATCAGCTCCACTGCTCGTACGAGCTGAGCTGGCGGCGATGATAAAGCTGTTACCATACGTCGCTCGTACGAGCTCAATGGCGTGCGCGAATGAACACGTGAACAAATATTCAATAGATTTGAAGCTACCTTGAGCGATTAAACGGACGTGCAAATTGACTAATAACCTGTAGTATGCCCCGGCAGTATATAAATTTGCTTGCAAAACTCTGAAGCACCTACAATCACCATAATGTTATCAAATCTGCATCAACCACCCACCCTCACTACACAACGCTTGATCACCTTCTCAAGAGCAATGAGCACCTCATTATCGACCCAAGACCTTCCTCATCTAAGTTTTCGGTCTTTCGTGCAATCTTTGAAAGCAGATGGAGATGTCGCTGAAATCAATGAAGAGATGGACCCGAACCTTGAGATCTCAGCTATCATTCGCAAATCCTGCGAGACAAACGACAAAGCCCCACTTTTCAACAATGTTAAAGGGGCAAAAAATGGGCTCTTCCGTATCTTTGGTGCTCCAGGATCCCTGAGAAACTCAACAAAGGGTAAATATGGCAGGCTTGCACGGCACCTAGCCCTTCCACCGGACGCGGGGATGAAGGAAATATTGGATAAAATGCTTTCCGCAACCGATAAGATAGGAATCAAGCCGAATATTGTGGAGACAGGCACCTGCAAAGAAAACAAGTTGTTCGGGGACGATATCAACCTCCAAGAGCTACCAGCACCTTTAATTCACCAAGCGGATGGTGGAAAATACGTTTCAACCTACGGCGTACACATCGTGCAGTCACCAGATGGCCAATGGACTAATTGGTCGATTACGAGGGCGATGATTCACGACGGCAGGCACCTTGTTGGAGTAGTCCACCCGACGCAGCATATCGGCCAGATTCACAAGATGTGGAAGGACATAGGCAAGGATTGTCCATGGGCGCTATGTTTTGGAGCACCACCTGCTGCAATCATGGCTTCGAGTGCGCCACTTGCTGATGGGGTTTCTGAAGCAGATTACGTAGGTGCCATGACTGGTACAGCTTTAGATGTTGTCAAGTGCGAAACGAACGATCTTTTTGCACCTGCAAACTCTGAAATTGTTTTTGAAGGTATAATTTCCGCCAACGATACTGCTCCTGAGGGCCCATTTGGTGAGATGCACGGTTATGGTATTCGCAGCAGTCCCAAATTTAAGTCTGACAGCTAACCATACCCAGTGTTCCCTGGGGAGACTCGCCAGAATCCTATGTTCAGGGTTGATTGTATTACTCATCGCGATAATGCTATCCTCCCTGTCTCTGCTTGCGGGAGACTCACTGATGAGACTCACACAATGATTGGTTCCCTTATAGCAGCAGAGATTCGACAGCTGTGCCAAGATCGAGGTCTTCCTATCACAGACGCATTTACACCATTCGAATCGCAGGTGACATGGGCTGTACTGAAGGTCGATACTGCAAAGCTAAGGAAGATGAAGACTGATTCGAAGAGCTTTTCGAAGCTGGTAGGGGATATTGTCTTTGCTGACAAGATTGGTACCATGATACACAGGCTGGTGCTTGTTGGGGACGATATCGACGTCTACGACAGCAAAGACGTTTTCTGGGCTTTTTCAACTAGGTGTCGGCCGTTCGATGATGAAGTTTTTTTTCCGGATACAACCGCGTTCATCCTGATACCTTATAACTCTCAGGGTACACACAATCCGATAAAAGGTGGCAAAGTTGTAAGCGATGCTCTGCTGTCAATCGAGTACACGACAGGGGCAAACTGGCAGGCGGCAAGTTTCAAGGAAAGCTATCCACAAGAGTTGCAGGATAAAGTGAACAACAATTGGACTGCATTAGGTTTTCAAGAATAACCTGATAATGTTGCAGTATCGATCAGACCGTACAAGACAAGACTATACCCACAATAGACTAGCCTAGTCTAGTCTGTCTCAGGACAAGTATATATTGTTCTCTCATAGCTAGATAGCAATTCAGCACAATTTTCCATTGTTCTCTACAGCGGCTGGTTACGCCGCCACATATAACAATACTGTATTAGGCGTTAGAGGTTAGAGCTACCGTAAGAGCATGTCACGGGTATTCATATTGTACAAACCCTAGTGGAATAGATCACTGTACCTTTTTGGTCAGCGTGGCCGAGGTGGGTTTGAGCCAAGGTCTCACGGTTCTTGGGTGAGTGGCTCGCTTGTGGAGTACGTTATTTGTGAAGTAACGTACTCCACGGGCGAGTCGCCCACACGGTTTGAGAATCTAGCGATTTTACTAGAGAAAATCAACAATCTCGGCCTTAATAACTCTACGATTACCTAATAAAATTCTCTACAAACTTAATACAATACTTCTGTATATAAGAACTCTTAGTGTTCTAGATTACTAAGCTCTAGCTAGAGTAGGAAAGAAGTTATGCAAAAGTACGCTAAAATAATCCCTGTAATTTAGATTTTCTTTAATAGCTCTTTAGTCTTATTAGCTAGAGCTTAGTAATTCTAGATTGTTATAATTTATACTGGTGCAGCTCTATAGTAAAGTTTTTAAAGTTTATTAACTACTGTAGGTAAAGATATTTAAGGTTAAAAACTAGAAATTAACTAGTAAAATCGCTAGATTCTTAAACCGTGTGAGCGACTCGCCCGTGGAGTACGTTAGTTAGAATTTAATAGCATTAAAGAAATACATAGCACTACAAAAAAGTTACTTTAAAAAAGAAAAACTCTAGCGCTAAGTCAGTTTTACCGCGATGTAGTGTTCTTTACGCGCTCTTATATTCGATAGGTTGCTTATAGAGCATGAATCGCCTACAGCGTTATCAAACCTCAATGATAATATCGGTTCGTAGAAGCTTGATACGGTAGTCTCGTTGTGGTCAAAGGCCGCGTTGGGGTAGATTTCAAATCAACCCCAACACCGGTCTTACTACGGACAAACCTTGTTGACCAATCTGTGCATCTTAGTTGTGCCCGCGCTGACGCAAATTTTAGACCGCGAATTTACCTCAAGAGAGGATTTTGTTCTTCAACGCTGCCCGGTCTGTATATGTCATGATGTTCATCTGCCATTCTGTAAATCAATAGCCTCAGTATATTTTAACTCTCTGAACCATGTTGCGTAACACAGTTGTATTGGATACGCCAGTTGGAGCTGCCTTGCGATGGTTGCGCATTGTGGGAGCTTCTTTCCCAGAATATGCATCAGATTTCCCGTGGCTCAAATCCTACATGAAAGTTTCTGTGCCCAACGAGGGACCTTTTTCGCAAGTCGAGAGCCACGAGCTGCAGGATAACTTGCGCAAACTCCGGCAAACGATTCTGTCCGGCGCCGACACACATCATGCGACTGCGCAGCTTTATCGGGTCTATAGCGAGTACAGCCGCAGACAAGATCCTCAGGTGCCGCCGCCTGATGACGACTTGGCCCGCGATGCGGCTACTCTGGATATCAACCTTGATGCCTTGAGGCGTGTTGTGTCGCCAGGTCTTCGTCCTCGAGTACACTCGGATGGTTCCATACTGTGTGATTGGTACGGAGAGAAGGACTCCGCCAACCCACTCAACTGGTCTGCCCTACAAAAACTGTATGTGGTGGCCGTTGTGACAGCATGTTCCTTTGTCGTCTACATAGCGGCACCCATCTGGGTCCCAAGTGAGGAGGACTTTAGAGCGGAATTCGGTACAGGCTACGAATACACAGCTCTTGGATTAGCTCTGTTTGTGTAAGTTTCTCACTTTACCTACTGAGCATTGCTGACCGCGCTCTCAGGCTAGGTTACGGTGCTGGGCCTTTGCTCTTCGCTCCTTTGAGCGAAATAGCTCGGATCGGTCGAAATCCTCCTTATGCGTTAACCTTTGCCATCTTCATGGGAATGACCGTAGCGGTTGCCCTCGTCAGAAATGCACCTGCCTTCATGTTCCTCAGGTTCTTACAGGGCTTTTTTGGGAGTCCGGTCCTCGCTACCGGAGGAGCATCTCTTGCAGACATCTATGCACCGACAACTCTACCTTTCGCCATGACGGCCTGGGCCTACGCTTGTTTCGTTGCTCCTATCGTCGGGTGAGTGATTCCCCTCGCGGCATGGAGAAGCAATTCGTGCCACTCCTTGATACGCCGTTCCACATGGCTGACTGTGAATAGACCAATCGTCGCAAGCGCCGCGATTCCTTATCTCGGATGGCGATTCTCCATTTGGGAAATTCTTATTGCCAGTGCACCCGTCATGATCATGTTGTTGTTTCTACCTGAAACCAGCTCGCCTACCATTCTGTACTACCGCGCCAAACGCCTCCGCGAAGTCACTCAGAATCCGGATATTCATTCGCTCTCCGAGTTATCACAAGCTCACATTAGCTTCCGCACGCTGTTGGTCGAGTCGCTGCTGACGCCGATGAAAATCACGCTGCTCGATCCTGCGATTCTGTTCACAAATCTATACATGATGCTCATCTACGGCATCTACTACTCGTTCTTCGAGGCTTTTCCACTTGTGTATGGAGGCATCTACAAGTTCAATTTCCTCCAGAACGGGCTGGCTTTCATTCCCATTGCCGTCGGAACCACCATGTCCCTCGTCGCGTACATGTCCTATCTCTACTTCGTCCGTGTGAGTACCATTGAGCTGCTACAAGGAAACACGAGCTAACAGCAATGCTAGGTCCCGAAAGTCAAAAGAGGGGACCCAACGTACCCAGAACAGGTCCTACTACCAGGCTGTGTTGCATCCGTGCTTCCGCCGATCGGACTGTTCTTGTTCGGGTGGAGTGCCAACGAAAACGTCCATTGGATCGTCTCCATGATTGGAGTAGCCTTGTATCCCATGGGTGTATACGTTGTGTTCCAGGGTCTTTTCTTGTACCTGCCTCTCTGCTACCCGCGGTATGCTGCGAGTTTGTTTGCTGCTTCGGATATGACCCGCTGCACATTCGGAATGGCTGCTGTTCTATTCGCACGACCTCTATACACGACGCTGGGTATTGGGCCCGCGTGTAGTCTTCTTGCGGGACTCATGATTATTTGTGTCTTTGGCATTCTGGCGCTTTACAAGTACGGACCTAGTCTTCGGAAGCGGTCCAAATTTACCGACACATTTTAGTTCTTTGTTTATACATAGTAGCATAGACTTTGTGTATAGTCTATGCATGAGCATCTGCCACAAGTTCGTTGTCTGAGCGTGTAATGAGTGTTCATTGATGAAGTGGAAAGTCTATGGTGTCTTTCAAGGTTTGTCTGATACTTCTGCAAAGAATCTGAGTAGACCTTCATACTTGGGGTTTTGGGTTAACGATGCGAGGAGGCCCGGGCTTTAACGTCCACTTTCTGTGCATGATGGGAGGCAATGGAACACATGACAGATTAGATGAATGAACCCGAAATCTATGCAACATCTGCTATCTTGATGGTCGATATCTATACAGTCTATATCTACATAACAGAAGATAGTCTATATAAGGTCACTATGTACGCAAACAGATACAACACACAACTCTATTTGCTGACCTCAATGCAGACCTTTCCAATATGCTGCCCGGACACCAGGTACTCGAACGCCTTGATGACCTCGTCCCGCGAGAAGCCAAAGATCTTCTCCACAGGCATGTTCAGGTTCTTGGTCGTCACGAAGCGCGTCACGTCCTCAAGCTGCTGCTTATTTCCGACCATGATGCCGCGAACGACAGCGCCCTTGTTTAGGGCAAGCGCGGCGACATCAGGCATCTTGTCTTGAGAGCAGCCTGCGAGGAATCCGATAACGGCAATGTTGCCGCCGTAGGCTACAGCGTCGAGACTCTGGGCGATGGTGCCGGCGCCACCGTTCTCGAGGATATAGTCAGCGCCATGGCCATTAGTGATCTTGTGAACCTGCCGTGACCAGTCGGGTGTTGTCTTGTAGTTGATAGTGTAGTCAGCGCTGTATGTCTTCTGGACCTGTGCGAGTTTCTCATCGGAGGATGAGGTGATGATGGTCTTGGCACCGACTGCTTTAGCGAGGATAAGACCAGTGATGGAGACACCTCCAGTTCCTTGCAAGCTTGTTAGCTTGTGAACAACTGCGCGGTAGACAAGGATATTTACCGAGGAAAAGCACAGTCTGGCCAGGCTTCAAGGGAATGTTGCCGTACAGTGCGTTCCAGGCTGTAGCTCCCGTGCACACCAAAGCACTCAGCTGTGCGAAGCTGAGCAAGGTGCCAGACGGAATTTTGATAAGCGCGGAGCTGGGCAACACGGCGTACTCACGGAGCACACCGTCGTAGCAGCCACCAAGGCTGTGGAGCCAGTCAGGCATAGCACCGTACAGCGTCTTCAGGTCAAAGGAGGCGATGACGCTGTCTCCCTGAGTGAAGTCACCTACGTGGCTACCGACGGATATAACTTCACCTGAGAGGTCGGAACAGGGGACAACATTGTCTTTGACAGGGAATGGGTACTTTCCCGTAGCCACAGCAAAGTCGCGGAAGTTGAGCGCGACGTTCTTGATCTTGATCAGGACTTCATTGCTGGAGGGAGTCGGAACATCCTCCTGGTAGACCTGGAGGTCATTGATGGAGGTGCGCTGAGGCAGACGGAAAACTTGCTGCTTGGCCATCATGAGCTGTTGTCCGTGAACGGTAGGTCACTACGATGGATGGTCTGATAAATCCATCTCCGGAATCTGCATGACATCTATAATAAATTCCATGTATAAGTGCTGACAAATGTGCATAAGTGCAAGCCCAGGTACAAGTGCCTTGTTGACCGAGCTGGCCGACCATGTGAAAGTGCAGGTGCAAGTGCATGTACACGTGGATGGGCAAGTTCAAGCGCATGAAGCTGTGGCTCCACTTCGGCGCAGAGATTTTGGCCTCCAATCACCTGCCTTGAAAGTCACCTCCACTCCCCATGAGTAGAGTAATATGACACTTCCATGACAGACTGTGGTCCGTAAGCAAGGATGAGATCAGTTTGCCCGAGCTGCTGACGCAGACAATGCCAGTGTGGCGGTGTGCAATGTCAAACTCTGTAGTGTCGGGGACGTGATGGACCGCGTGCCATGATGTCCCAAGTAGGGTCGCATGCTTTGAGGGAAAAGAGGCACTCTGCTGGAAGTAATGCTGCCGTGTTTGCTCTGGAAAATTGCAACTGTATGTTTGGTGATCTACTCAATTGCTTTCCTTTAAAGATCCTTTTTCTGGATTCGTGCTTCTGGATTCTTGGTGCTAAATTCTTGCTACCAAATTGTCGCTACTAAACTTTGCTACTAAATTCTCGCTTCTCTTTTAGACTTCTACTGCTCTCCTGGCCTCTCCAACCCCAAATCCTGTCATCTTCTAAAGTCCAGCTAAACCGCGACGGGAAAAATCACAAGGCTAACGTGAAGCATAAAGAGAAATTGATGGCTCAACAGCGAGGGAGTCACTCACTGCTCACACAATCGCTCACAGTACCATTCATGCAAGCACGAAAAGCAAGCAGGGATCGGTTCAGCAACTACCCAACCCTGCAGATACAAAAGAAAAGACACAGACAAGCATAGACACAGACAGTACCATGTAATCATGCATTCGCTAAGTTCAAATCCTTCACGAATTTCCGCGTCTCATACTCCTCGTGCGTCAGAGGCGTCATTAACGCACCGGCTGAGCGCGTGTAGTACGTGGTGTCGTTGAGGCGCACGTAGTAGGCGATGCAGCGGCCGGCGTTAGCGGACAGAGGCAGTGAGGAAGCGGCGCTGACCTGGTTCTCTGAAAGGACGGCAAGTGCTTCGCCATACACGACATGGCACACCTCGGGCTCGGAGGGGTCGATGAGAAGCGTCTGCACATGGGGAAAGGTTAATGCGGTGGCAGTGATCGGGGGTGTCGCAGGTGTGAAGACTCACGAGGGTAGACCATGCGTTTGCCAAGTCGCTTCCATGGCGACCTACATGAAGTTCGTCGGCACCGGGCGCCGTGTACTCGTGCATCTCAGCCAAGTACTTCTCCCAGGGAAGCTCGAGGACATGGCTTAGGTTATTGAAGAGAGCCGCGGCCAAGGCGTTCAGGGCCCTTAGGGTGGCGTCGAGACGACGGTCGATGGGGCTGTCATTGGGGGCCAGGCTGCGCTTGGACAGGCGGTACAGTTGGCTGGCCGAGGCCTCGGCTTGTTGTAGGAGGAGGGCGAGGTCGATGCTGGACGTGTCGATGTTGGTTATGGTGACACTGGTCGCTTTGGCGGCGATGGATTGACGCAGGGCAGGCAGTGCAGAGTAGTCGTACAGAGAATGCCGGGTAACGGTGGGCGTAGACATGGCTCAGGCAGGGGTGTGAAGATGAGTTGCAAGTAGCAAGTGTGCATTTATGGAATATGTGCCCCAATACGTCTCCAACGTCGTCTCCAACACGATCAACATGACGGCGCTTGCACACCGGCCGTGGAGCTGCTATCGCAATCCGC
The DNA here is from genome assembly GCA_004011705.1 of Ascochyta lentis. Classification (NCBI taxonomy): domain Eukaryota; kingdom Fungi; phylum Ascomycota; class Dothideomycetes; order Pleosporales; family Didymellaceae; genus Ascochyta; species Ascochyta lentis. The sequence goes on from RZGK01000006.1 coordinate 2,176,708, forward strand.
TGCTATTGTAATCCGAGTGCAACTCGGCGAGCATGTCGATGACCAGCTTGCCCCCAGCGCCTCGATGGGACTCGCTGACCAAGTCGTTGATGTGCTCCAGGGCAAAGCTGCGGGTCACGGCGGCGATGCCATGGGCGGCCGCGAAGGCGAGCATGTCACGGAGCTGCTGGTTGCGGCCGACTAGGCTGCCCACGACGCGGATATCGCGAAAGACGACGTCGCCCGCGTCGAGCACAAAGCCGCGGCTGGGGAAGCTGACGACGACCATGGTGCCGTGGTTGCGCAGCAGCTGCATGCCCGTATTGAAGGCCGCCTGCGACTCGGGCAGCAGCAGCACGGCGTCGACGCCTGCCAGCAGCCCCTCGTCGGCGCGCTGCTCGCCCACGCCTGCGAGCGCGCTGGCCACGTCGAGGCGGCGCGCGTCGGCCACGGTGACGCGCGCCTGTGCGGGCGCGTCCAGGGTGGCGACGACGGCGCGCAGCAGCTCCAGAGCCGCGTCCTGGGCGTCGACGGCCAGCACAGCGAGGTCGAGATGGGCGGCAAATTGCACCGCCAGGTGGCCCAGCCCGCCGCCCGCGCCCATGATGGCGACCTTGCGCGCGCCGTGCGTGGTGCGCGCCAGCTCCAGCGCCGACCACACCGTCAGGCCTGCGCACATGAGCGGCGCAGCCTGCACCGCCGTCATGGGCGCGGGCTGCGAGGGCAGCGGAGCGACCTGGCGGCTGTCGACAAGCGCGAAGTCGCGAAAGCCGCCGTCGGTGGTGAGGCCCAGATTCAGTATGTGCGGGCAGAAGGGCGCCGCGCCTCGTCTGCACTCGCGACACGCTCCGCACGCGTGGTATGGCCGGCCCGGCACGCCGACCTCCACACCCACCGCCAGCTGCAGCGCCTCGCTGGCCACATCCGGGCCCATGGCAACAATGCGGCCCGCAAACTCGTGGCAGCCCACGCGCGGCAGCGCCTGCGACATGGCCCCCGACGCAAACACGGCATCGGTGTGGCAGTACGACGCAGCCAGCACCCGCACCAGCAGGTCGTGCCCCTCGGGTGCGCTGGGCGTGTCGACATTCTGCACCTGGTACGGCTCGTTGAACTGGTGCAACACCGCAGCCCGCATCTTGGCCGGCACCGCCTCCGTGCTTCTTGCTTCGGCTGTCGTCGTCATAGTCGTGTGTGTGCAGGTCTCAACTGAAGAGGATTGGGATGGCTTCCGGCTCGTCGTTGTGCTTGTTTGTTCATGCGAATCCACCGAAGATGATGGGAATGGCTGCTGTCGTCGCCGGGTGCATGCTCGGCCCTCACAGGAATCAATGCGAGTGCTTTAAATGGTGCTGCATGGCTGCTGTCTCTGCTGCGTCCGCTCTCTATTTTCTGATCATGGCCCCTGCCCAGTTCCCCCCCCCCCCCCCCCCCCCACCCCCTTCCCCAACCTTAGCCTCGCCCTGCTACCGCCCACCGCCCACCATTTCCTTACAAAGCATCACAAGGCATCGCTATTGGAGGCAAATTTCTTGCTAGTAATTCGATAGCGTTGTTCTTCCCTACAGTTTTGTGTTTTGTCTGTCCCATGCTAAGTGCTGTTGCATTAAGAATTGATGGCAAAGATGCGGAGATTTTGAGTGTTTTTGTAAGCTATAGACGTTTCGTGCTACTGCCCCTACAAGTCGTCCATGTATCCACCCCTCACTCATGGACATTGCCAATCGTCACAGATTTGATGTTCTGGTACTCCGCCAGTCCATATTTACTCCCCTCGCGACCCATCCCGGACTCTTTTATGCCTCCAAATGGTGATTCTGCTGCACTGATCAGCCCGGTGTTGATCCCCACCATGCCCACCTGCAGCGAACTAGCAACCCGCAGCACACGGCTCACGTCCTTTGAGAAGAAGTACCCGGCAAGTCCAAACTCGGTGTCGTTAGCGAGGTCCAGCGCCTCTTGCTCGCTGCCAAACGCGAAAATTGGGGCTAGCGGTCCAAACGTCTCATCGTAGGCCACCTGCATCTGTTTCGACGCGCCAGTGATGATGGTGGGCTCGTAGAAGAAACCGTCGCCCAGTCCCTCAGGGCGCTTTCCTCCGCTTCGCAGCACTCCACCTTTGCTCAGTGCATCCTGGACGTGCTCTTCGACCTTAGTCACAGCAGCTGCGTTCACTAGAGGGCCATGCGTAGTGCTTGCATCAAGGCCCTTTCCGAGTTTCATAGCCTTCACCTTGGCCACCAGTTTCTCAGTAAACGGCTCCACGATGCTGTGATGCACGAGAAGCCGGTTGGCACACTGCTAGGGTCAGCACGTTGGCAAACGATGCTCGGATCAACATGACTTACCACACATGTCTGACCAGAAGATCTGAACTTGCAGATTACAGCAGCATCGACCGCGATATCGAGGTCCGCGTCTTCGAACACAATAAACGGAGCATTGCCTCCCAGCTCCATGCTGACCTTCTTCATCGTTCCAGCGGCCAACTTGGTCAGTATCTTACCCACTCCCGTCGACCCGGTGAAGCTGATTTTCTTGACCTTTGTGTTCGTGGCCAGCTCGAGCGATGCTTGGCGATCTTTGGTGGGAACCAATGCGATGACATCAGCAGGTATGCCAGCCTGCAAGGCCAGCTTGGTCAGTGCCGCGGCCGTAAAGGGAGTCTCGCTCGGAGGCTTGATAACGACAGAGCACCCGGCGGCAAACGCAGGCGCGATCTTCCTCGTAATCATGGCTGCTGGAAAATTCCATGGCGTGATGATGCCACATACACCAACCGGCTCTTTGACCGTGAAGACAAACGAGTTCGCATACGAACTGGGAATCTGGTCGCCGTACGATCGGGTCGCTTCTTCTGAGAACCATTGCACGAAAGACGCCGCGTAGGTCACTTCTCCACGAGCTTCAGCAAGCGCCTTGCCGTTCTCGAGCGAAAGAATGGTAGCAACTAGAAGCCTATTAGTGTCTCCCTTCCATGGCAAAGTCGTTGGACGTACTGTCTTCGAGATTCTCCAGAATCAAATCGTTCCATTTCCTCAGAATCTGGCCTTTCTGCTTGGCTGTTGTGTCGGTCCAGTACTTGCTATACCCTTGGTGGCACTTATCGATGCACGAAACGAAGTCGCCTTTAGAAAAATCCGAGCACTGCGCCAGTACCTGGCCTGTTGCGGGGTCATACACAGGAAATGTCTTGCCCTCTGCTGCTCTTGACCACTCTCCGTTGATAAATCCCCTCGTCTCGAACAACGGTTGATTCTTGAGGTGATCCATTGGTGACGTATGGATGGTGGTAGACCCTGGAAGGATGAAGGAACAAATGCTGTGAGAGGTACCGGACAAGTGTGGCCACCTTGCAGAGCAAATCTACGTGTTTGTGTAGAGCACAAGTCTATCTATCTTACGTTTCGTTCCGATTTAATATCTTGGTCGGCCTACAGGGACTCTCCACAATCTCCATAGTCTATTATGCATACGTCCCTAGCTTTCTCCAATGGTGGGGTAAGCCCTTATGTCGGGGTTTATGGGTAACATCTCAACGACTTAGAGCACGTATCTGTTCTCTAGCTTAAGTTTGCTTTATACCACAGCATCGATTCCCATGAATTTCACTGTTTAAACGGAGGCGCCCGGGATGTCGCTCAGCTCGTCGAGAGCGTGCTCATCATCGGCAAACAATTTATATACGCTTCGGAAATCTTTTCCCTTGCAGCAGTCGGTCTCAACCGCCTTTTGATACGTCCTCGCCACCGCTCCGGCGAGAACGGAACGCCCACCGACTTCCCTTCGCAGATCGATAGACATGTTCAGGACGCCCTGGCACAGCTCGGTTGAAAATCCATCCTCAAAGTCCTTTGCGGCCGAGGAAACGTCCGAGACACCTTTGACGGGGTTTTGCTCGCGGCTGTTGTAACACATGCCCGTGGAGACGTTGATGACGCCGGCCAGCGTTTTTGGATCGAGTCCGTATCGGCTTCCAAGGTCCATGGCTTCACATACGCCCAACATGGACACTGCGGAGAGGTAGTTGTTGATTTGTTTGGTCGCAAGCCCAGCTCCGGCGCGTCCGCAATGGAAGATGGACTCGGGGTTCGCCATGGTAGCAACAATCGGTCGAATTCGCTTGAAAGCAGCGTCTTCACCCCCAATCATGAACGTGAGGGTTCCGTTGTCGGCTCCACCACGGCCTCCTGAGACAGGGCTATCCACAAATATGCCCAGTCCAGATGCCGCTACTGCGCGTCTAACTTCGAGTGAGATTGCAACTTCGATGGTCGAGCATTCAATGAATACCATCTCTGTCGCGGCGGATCCAGCAACGGAAAGAAGCCCGGTTTGAGCGTTGGTGAAAGCATCCAACACGTGAGATCCCCTAGGTAGCATAGTGATGATGATGTCCTGTTCAAACGAATAAGCATCGTTCAATGGCATGGTGCCGCAAGACATGCCGCTTTTTCTGCCACCTCTCTAGGGCTATGGGCAACTTCGACTTTGCCTTCCACCTCAGCGACCCATTGGTCGCATCTCTGCTTGACCAGTTCACAAATCACCAGCTTGGACGTCTCTGGGATCTTCCTGCGCAGGTTCTTGGCCATGCCATACCCCATGACGCCGAGACCTATGAAGCCATAGGTGCTATTAGGAAGAGGATCACACGGCTGCATGTTGTGTGGTTGCTATAGGTGTTCTGTACTTGCGGAAAGTGCCACAATGCGGCAGCAAGATAGAGGCATGTATTAAATATACAATTAACATTCTCGGATCGAGTCATCGGAAATTCAACTACCTCCCTGGCCGAACGCCCCATGGCTTCTTCTCCAAATGCGCAGCGCTAAGAGCCATCTCCACAAGTCTGCCCTTCTCAACTAACTACTATAAATCGAGTTTCGTGAATACGGAGTAGCGCGATGCGGGGTATCAATAGGCGATGTCGGCCTTCTCGGGTTGGAGGGTTACGTATTTGGGGTAATATAGCAGTCGTGGGGAAACACATGCCTCCAAAACCATAGTGGAACCACGCATTGAAAACAGAGTAGTCTCTCATTGTTGCAATGCTGCGCAAGCTCATCTTTTATCAAGATAATACTCAATTGCATCTGGTTCCTAGTACTCAAACCCATCACATCATATCACATTTTCCAACATGTCCTCCGGAGATAAGGCCCTTTTCGAGACCGGTCTCAAGAACCGCCGCGAGGTTGTAGGCGAGGCCTACGTGAACCGCGCCCTACAGAATGGCTCGAGCGAGTTCGCCTACCCCGGGCAACAGCTTGTTACGGAGTAAGCGCTACAACGTAAAGGCTGCGTGGACAGCATAAATGCTTGCCACGGGTCTTCTTTTCGCGACTGGTGGTAACTTGCGCAGATACTGCTGGGGAAACGTATGGTCCCGCCCCGGCCTCGAGCGCAAGCAGCGCAGTCTCCTCAGTAGGTTGACTCCCACCACTACTCCTGCCTCACTACAGGACTGATGTGCAACCCAGACATCGGCATGCTGATTGCCCTGAAGAGCTGGCCCGAGCTCGGAATCCACGTGCGCGGCGCTTTAAACAACGGCCTTACTGAGCTGGAGATCCGTGAGAGTATCCTTCAAGCCACCATCTACGTTGGCGTTCCCGCAGGTGTCGAGGCATTCAAGGTAGCGGAAAAGACGATCGACGAAATGGTCGCGGCGAACGAGCACAAAAGGCAACTCAAGAGCCTGTCTCCCGATGCGCCTCAGTAATCGCTAGGGTTGCGAGAACGGTATATTTGTCGTCTGATGGGTGTGCTGCAGTCTGGAACTGATCCTCAATGCCTTGTATAATCAGACAATAGGATCATATCCTTGTACTGTTTTTGTCTTACTTTATCTTGTATACACACACACATCAATAGCAGTAACCAATGGACACGCATGGTAACGGATACATTATGACCACCTTTGCTAGATTGCGTCCCCAGGCGTCAGACTCTGGTTTGACTTTCACACACTCACATTTTTTCTCATGCAACTTGTGAGTATAACTACTCAGCTTCAACACACCCATCGCTCTCAGCCGGCGGGAAAGGAGAGCAGAATCACGTCATAGCCCACATGACCTATTAAATGCCTTCTACAGTGTGTCTTATCACATTACCCCATAGCTGAGCTCGTCCATATACCCCCTTGAGAGACTGGATTCGGATTATTCGGCTCTCTATGACGTTAGATACGTCACTCAATTAACCAATTCACCTTGCTCTTTTATCCAGTAGAACTGTTCTTTGGGTTCCTTGCTCGAAAGAAGCATGTAAGAACACAAGCCGGCTACATATGGTGATCTTCACATAGGTAGCTTTCTACTCCCCTCTGCGACGCTAAGCATAATGCAAGCATGACATGCAAGCTTGAAGTCGGTGCCAATGCGTCATGCTGTGGAACAAATCAGAACATGATCTGCCAGATTCTTTCGGAGAATATATTGATAAAACTTACCAAAACCTGATGTGTACATAAGCCAATACGAACAATTCGAATCGGTTCATTAAAAGCGTGAACTCAGGCAATTGTTTTCATTGGGTGTAAAATGGATTGGGTCTATCTATCCACAATCTTTCATGTACAGTATCCAATCTCCACTGCCCTACTACGAATGTACAGGACGTTGAACTCTTCACGTAAAATGCGAGCTTTTTTGAGCCATTTGCCGAGTCCAGGATCACCAGCCGCGAATCCCAATACTTGTTCTCACGCAATCACGTCGATGCGAGATGCTGTACCCTTCCGGTCCTCACTATCAACTTTGAAGTCGTCGGCATTGCCCGCCCGCAAGTCGTTTCCTAAATCCAGCCTTCGCTCTTCGGTCATCTGAGTAAGGTCAAGAGCGACCTCATCTCCAAATAACTTTGAGATCTCCTCAAGGCTCAGGAGTCTAGTCTCCGGAAGCATGTTGGCCAGAAACCAAACTCCGGAAAGAGGGATGATGATGAAGACCAGGTAGTAACGCCATCCCACTGCAGCAAACGCCGTCGGAGCTGCTTGAGTGTAGATGAGAGTCATCATGAACAGACCCATAACGCTGAAGCCAACACCTTGTGCCCGGATTGGGGTCGGGAAGATCTCAGCGCAGTAGACGTAAGAAGAAGCGTCCATGCTGCCTCCGTAAAAAGTCACAAAGAGGTAGAGGAAGAAGACCCCGAAACCGTTTCCAACTTTGTTGGTTGTGCCTCCATACTGGGCGACCATGGCGGTGAAACAACTCAGAGATAGTGCACAGCCGATGAGGCCGACCATCATAATTCGAATTCTTCCGAATCGATCCAGAATGAGGCTATTGACCCAATTCATGAAGGCAGCCCAAGAGTTGTAGAATGCATACAGGAGGAGAGGAATGGATCCGTGGAGACCAAGTCCGTTGTAGAGAAGAACCTGGTAGTTGTTGACAACAAGCACACCTGTGGATTGCGCAATGCATCTATATATCTGGTTAACGTCTCTGGTCAACACATTTAGAAGGCTGGACTCCACTCACTGGACGAAAAACCCACTGATCAGGCGTTTACGGTACGACTTCTTTTTGAAAACCTCAGCCCAGGTGCCGTGTACTCCCTGAGCTCGCTCTAGCTGGAGTTGAAGATGGATCTGGTGGATCTCCTCCGCAGCGTGAGGATGTAGCCTCTCCAAGACTTTGAAAGCTGTGTCGTTGCGTCCCTTGGAACAGAGCCATCTAGGGGACTCGGGTACCCACGGAGATCCAATGAGCAGAAGTAGTGGTGCAAGGACTTGCAAGGCTAGGCAGAGTCGCCATTGAATTGCACCGTTGGTCAGGAAGTAGCATCCGTAGCCGACCCAGCCAGCTCCTGCCTACGAGATGTGTCAATCTGCAGGTCTGATCCTCAATGTACGAGACAACTTACGTATCCGCAGACGATCAAGAATCCGTGCGATCCGACCATACGTCCTCGAGAGGCTGCCGGTGACACCTCCGTCTGATAGAGGGGTACAGTGACGTCCATCATTCCTACGCCAACTCCGTTGAAGAATCGTGCAGTCAGGAACATGGCAATATGGACAGATCCGGCCTGGATTGCGGCTGTGATGACACAGGCTAAGGCCACGATCTGAATTGTTCGAAGACGTCCGAATTTGTTGGCAAACCAAGGCACGATAAGGCAACCGACCATGCCACCGCCAGCGTAGAGGGCATTGCTAGCTGATGAGGTTAGTGTTCGACTAGTCCGTTACGTTGAGTGCGTGGACTCACCGCCAACAATTCGGTTTCCCTCATCTGCGTTGGGCCCCTCAAGATCTAGGTTGAAGTACTGAAAGAAGGAGGGCAAGCCGATAACAGAACCAATGATTGCGGAGTTGAATCCATAAGTGAATGACCCCAACGCGACAAAGAAGACGATAACAAAGTTGGTAAGGGATGACTTCCCCATATTCTAAAGTTCTCTATTGAGTGTAGAACTTGAAGAAGATATCGTCTGCGTTAGTGCTCCGTGAGAGAGTTCATATACATACCCAGGGAGTGATTCATCATCCTTTACCATGAACACAGCCATGGGGCCCCGGTCACGTGTTCAGGGGTACTTTGAGCTAGGAGGCATCTAGATCCCAGCCGTTGGGGCAAGATGCGGGGAAGAGCCGAAGTGACCGGTGGAGAAAATTTCGGGACTATGCTCTCACAGATAAGATTTGGGAGGTACACTGTCGCTTTCGTATTCTACGCTAAATATATATTACAGCTTGAGCTATTGATAAGTCCTAGTCGCAAGGTTTCCCTCTTTTCCTCTACATGCCACAAGCCGCTTCTACTCAGGCCGATACTTGTGGTGGATGCAAGTGCTACTGTCAACTTACTTAGTTCTCTGTTTACCGAAATCCTCAAAAACCTCTCCAGCATCATGCACCTCCCATCTAGCACCAGCACTGTGAAAGTGCGCGCAATAAACACAACAACGGAGATGGTGTGCGATTCGGGCGCTTTCGTTCGCCCTGTCATCCCTGGCCACGAGTATTTGAACCTCAAAACACTCTGTTTCCTGATCGACAACGAAGCGCATGATAAGAGAATTCTATTCGATTGTGGTGCGCGAAAGGACTTCTGGAATGGCCCTGCGCAAACGAAGCGTATGATTGGAGGTCACGTCCCAGCACTGCGTGTTGAGAAGGGCGTAGATGAGATTTTGGTAGACGCTGGAGTGGCCTTGGATTCGCTCGGTATGTGACAGTGGCTCTGGCAAGGACTCCGTTGCGTCTAACAAGTACTCGGTGTAGACGCAATAGTATGGAGCCACTGGCACTGGGACCATATTGGAGACGGTTCGAAATTTCCAGATCAAACAGATATTGTAGTCGGACCTGGATTCAGTGAAAACTTTCTCCCAGGATGGCCACTAGATCCAAATGGCCGCTTGCTTGCAAGTGATTTTGCGTACGTGGACAGAATTACTGCCAATCTTGTTTTCACAAGCTGACGATGCTTATGCAGTGGCCATTTTATCGACGAGATCAGCTTCAAGGATCACGATTTCTCCATCGGCGATTTCCGCGCGCACGACTATTTTGGTGATGGCTCCTTTTACCTACTGGATGTCCCTGGCGTACGTAGGCCTCACTCGTAATATGCGTGGCCTTGAAAAGCGAGACTGACCCATTTCTTTGCAGCATGCGATAGGGCACATATGCGGACTGGCACGGACGACTAAAGATACTTTTGTATTTTTAGGGGGCGACTGCTGTCATTTCCCAGGGACATTTCGCCCTACAACTCGAGCACCCATGCCGGCGGTTATTCCGAGTGAGGCACTTGACGACTACTTTCCTACGCCTTGTCCTTGTTCGATCTTTACAGAGCTGAACCCACACTGCCAAAGAGAAGAAGAAGTTACTGGTCAAACAGATGGTGGTAGCACTCCATTTTATAAGGTGACGCGAAACAAAGCAAGTGCCTATGATTGCCCTGTAATGGCGGAGGAGAGCATCAAAAGTCTGGAGGAGTTCGACGCTGATCCAAACATCTTCATTCTTCTCGCTCATGATGGTGCGCTCTTCGACGTATTGCCTCTCCTCAATCACACGCCAGATGCGCATATATCGGATTGGAAGTCGCAAGAGTACAAGACACGCACATTTTGGGGATTCTTGAATGAGTTACCTCGGAACAAAGAACCTGGGCGAAAAAAATTAGTGCCTGGGTTGATGCGAGACGGTAAAAAGATTGCCTTGGATTTCAAAGATTTGTGTTTCCGAGACGTAGCATGATTCACTCTCACTACACACACCGTCTTTCATAGGCTAAGGAAGATCTTGGGTTCTCGACATGATCAATGCGCGCCCACCTCTGGGTCATCTTGTACTTGGTTCCCGTTAATAGCTTAAGCCTTTCGAAATGCACAATGAAGACCTGTAGCTTGAACAAATATGTAAGTCGCTGACTTGCCTGTGAGATTGCCCTGTTCGTATGTGCTGCCTGACATCAAACATGTGTCACGCGCGTTCTACGTCTTTCTTTGACTAACCCAGATCAACCGTTCATTACCTGCATCATTGCCATGTCACTCGCTCCACCTTGCGCTTCATTGAGTCCTTTGGGAGCATATCCACTCACTGCGTCGTGTTCTGGGCTTCAAAAACGGTGTCTCTGTGAGTACAATCAACATCTCTGTGGCACAATCGCATAGCTTGACTCAGCATCTTGCATTGTTAACAGGCCTCGCCGAGGCAATGGCTACGATCGCTGACTGCCTCAACCCAGCCGTGGGCTTGGCTGTGGAGGTCATTCACTAAACTGTGTGTGGGACAGCTCGCTTTTTGGGGGCGGGTGCGTATCATATTGCGACGTAAACGGTAATTGCACTCAATGTTGATTAGTTGGCACTCGCCGGCGATAAGTGGGCTGTGTTGTTACGTAAGAAGAGGGCTTTGTTGGAGAAGCGCCCCTGCCGATCTAGTTGGAGAAATATGAGCCACTGAACAGGGGAGCAAGACAGACCCTAACGGTGCGTTACAAAGCACAAATGCCGAGCTTGACCGTTGACCGCATGTAGTAGGCTATGTATATACTTAATCAGTCCGCCGTATAATCCATTCAGTGTCGTCTTTCGCCTGTTGTAATATTACAAGATCCATACGAAACATGGCTGCCCAGACCGGTAACCCAAATGATGACTTCACAGATCTGCTCAAGCCCCTCAAAATGGGCGATTTGACACTGAGCAATCGTGTAGTTATGGCGTCCTTGACACGAAACCGCGACAACATACCCCGATCTAATTTGCATGTTCCGTATTACGAAGAACGTGCAGGCTGCGGCCTCATAGTAGGGTCGTACCATCCCGTGTACATGTTTTTCCACTGACTCGTGGCGCTTTGGCATACAGCTATCAGAGGCCGCCTTGATTTGCCCACAAGGAACAGAGTGGACTTACATGCCTGGAATCTACACGCCTGAACACGTGAGTTGCATGCACATGCCTTAGGTTGCCAGAGGGGTTGAAATGCTGATATCACCAATCAGGTCGCTGGCTGGAGACAAGTCACTGATGCCGTGCACGCAAAGGGCGGGCTTATTTTTTGCCAGTTGCACCACGTTGGACGTGTTGCGCACCCAGGAACTAGAGTGCAGAGGTCTATCGGCAAGCCGGTTCCAGGTCCTTCAGATGTTGCAGCTCGTGGAGGAAAGTTCCGCAACGTACCCGGCGCTCCAGGATACGTGGAGCCCACTCCTATCGAGGACCCGTATGAGTACATTGCCCTATACGACCATGCTACCAAATGCGCAAAGGAAGCCGGCTTCGATGGCGTTGAGATCCACAACGTAAGTAAAGGCTGGACCAGGCAACTGACAGTTGCTCTAAGGTTCAGAAAAACTTACAAAAACACAGGCAAACGGTTACTTGCCTATGCAATTCCTTGAGTCCCATAGCAACAGACGAACGGACGAGTTTGGTGGCTCTATTACCAACAGAATGCGATTCTCCCTCACAATGCTTAGGGCTTTGACTAAGCACTTCCCTTACAATCGAATCGGCATCAAGATTGCACCTTGCGGTGGCTACAATGACATGGGAGAGATCGATGACGAAGGCAATCCCTCAGTCAGCAGAGCAAAGGAGACATACGGTACCTTCTGTACCGAGCTGAACAAGCTGGGCCTGGCATATGTCCAGGTAATGCGATGGTGGGCATCATACGATCCCATGATCGGGGGGAAGCCACGAGCTGTTGAGTGGGATCCTATCGGCTACCTGCGGCCAATCCTGAAGAACACATTGGTTCTCGGAAATACGGGGTTCACTCCACATGAAGCCAACGAGTGGATCCGAGACGGCAAGATGGATGGTGCAGTCATCGGCAGGCCATTTTTATATAACCCCGATTACGTACAGAAGTTGGGGCAGGGTCGCGCAGCTGAGTTGTACCTGGAACAGCCTGGGGATGAATACTGGTGGTACAAGTGGCGTATGAACGGTAAGCACCCCTGCAGATGCTTTACGATAGAATGCATGCTAAACTTTGACAGATAAGCGAGACGGATACTTGAACTGGGGTAATCGCTCAAAGATAACGTACACAGCCCAGAAAGACGCCTTGAGTTACATCCATGATTGATAAGCCTGCACAGGGCAGATAGCTCAAGTGACTATCTGAAGCTTGTGTTCGTTTGTGAATGAATGCTTGTACATCGTAGCATGTGAAGAAATTCACTAAAAACCCCAAATGACAAGATTGCCATTGTCTCCTGCATCTGCACCGTGGTTCTAGCGTGCTCCAGCTCAAAGACGTATGAACGCAGCGGATTAATATTGATAAACATACGTGCATGGTATTGCCTATTGATCACTTAGATAGCTCCAGGGAAATACAACTTCTGCTCCAGCGCATTATCTGCCCAAGTGGCGTCGTGCGCAAAGATGATCTCGACATCGCCAAAACTTGTGCCCCCATTGCCAAGCGTTCTGATCAAAGCCAAGGTTTTTTCAGCCTGATTTTTGTCGGCGTGAATGCAACAGATATTGTTAATGTTATGAGGGTCGCTCCACACGGCTATCTCTTTTTCCCCTGTCAACAGTCGTAAATCATGGCATGCGTCGCCCGCCAAGTAAACGTATCTGCCGTTTTGGAGTCTGCACAAAAGATTGAGGTGGCCGGGGAGGTGGCCTGGGGCTGAAACGATGAGGAGACTACCGTCTCTAAACACATCTAAAGTGGCAGGTAGGATGCCCTTCGGCCTCCACTGCTGTCCCCAAAATATCTGTTGTGGCGCAGACCAAGCGACACCATCGCTGGATGTGGAGTCCGTCAGCGATTTGGCTGACGAGTGGTTGGAATGTATTGAGGAGGGTGCATTGTCCACAACATGAAGTTCAATGGTCCTGTCCAAAGGCAGCAGGTCGGGTTCGAAACAGCTATGACTGCCATTTTCCAATCGTGAAGAACCATTGAGAAGGCTCAAGGCACCATTACCAACCACAAAATTGGAGTCGGGGTAGTCCGAAGGTGTGCCCACATGATCCCAATGGACGTGGCTCAACACCACGAAGTCGATGTCCTTAGCAGACAGACCACCTCTTTCCAACGAACACAAAGTGTCCGGGGAGCCTGAGCACGGTTGTCTTGTCTTGACATGATTGCGGATTGGCTCGCTGTATGCAGAGATGTCGCGACGGATGCCGAGATCGAATAGAATTCGCGTTATTTTCGAAGTCGAAGGCGAAGTATGTTGGATGAGGAACGACAACGAGGGCACCGTCTTTCGCGCATCTTGATTGGCGAGTGGTGTTACAAAGAAACGTTCAGGCAGCGTGAAGTAGCCGGCCTGTAGAGGATGGACGGTTACATATGCGTTTTCCTTAAACATAATTGCTTTGTTTCATAGCTGGTACGGCACCAGCTCAAGGCATCAAAGTTGTTTGTCTTATTTTTAAATGGAAAGTCTCGGGTGAGTGCTAGGAATTTCACCGATATCGCCAAACCTTGCATGCTTTTCACTGGAGAAAGTGGTAGATCGGTAGGAGAAATGGGGCAAGGGGTTGTGGGGTAGATTATTGAACAACGGAAGACGCAATATTCTCTCCAACGAAACGTCAAACGGACACTGCACTGGCAACGGACGGGCGTTCTCATTGTTGGAGCTAGCACGTATATCTATGCTGTGGAGATAATCTGTGTGCTCTGCTGACTTGGGGAAAGATTGCCGCATTATTCATAGTTCCATCGTGGGAACGAGTTGGAGGCATCTGTTGGATCTTACCGTGCGGCCAGCTGAGGACTGCTAGCGCTGCAACTAGCGGTTCCCCATATTTTAAATCACTGGGATAGCATCGGGGAGTACGCGGCTCGTTCCCGACAACGACACATATTCTTTGATTGCCAATAACCCTTCTTGAGACAGATTGAAGCCTTGTAGTGTCACTCTTGGCATTACACTTCGATTTTGATTCAATATTGATGATGACTTGTTTCAAGAAAAACCAAAGCTATTCTATGATTCAAGTTGCAATCGTAAGTACTCTCCAACCATTGCGAAACTGGTCCCGACCACATGTACTACCTGAAACACGTGGACACCCTTGAATATCTCAGCCCACAGACATATTGTGTATGCTGCCAATTTACGAATCGCCATAAATTCGTCATCGGTGTCTCGAAACCCGGTGCCTAGATCCGTCTCAAGCACCAAGCTCCTGAGCATACGAAGTAACTTTCTCTCATCTTCCCGCAAGACATTGATACCTCCAACCCGTACACACTCAGCCACGACAGCTAACCATCGACCTAGTAGAAATGCACACTCTAGGTTAGCGAGGGAATGCACAATGCTCCAATGCTGCGTGTGTGTACGTGCCACGAACGGAATTCCCTTACGAACAGGTATACTGAGCGCGTGGATGCACTGAAGTACCGCACGGTCAACATGCGCTGACCGAATCAAAACCTGCACACTCTCATCCATGAAAGATCGGGCAATGCAATGGGGATCCCGCGAATCCAGCTTCAGGTTGGGCCCCAGATCGGCATTGAGCCGGGCATAGGCTATCCGGAGCACTGCGGTTGAGTTGAAACCCATAGGTCCCTTAGGCGACATGGGATCGAGAGTCGATTCGCAAGTCGTTTCCCAAGACTGTTGCCAAGCTCGAAGTGCTGCCTCGAATGCTTTCAAAGCCTCCACTCGCAATGTCGGAGACTCAGATGTCTGATAACTACAGGCATGTCGCTCAAAGAAAATCTGCTGAACGATGGCATGAATCAGAATGTAGTTCCCAAAGGCCGAAATTTGAAAACTCTTTTGGATCTGCTCTCCGCGAAGTAGCCGGCGAAGCGTAGCTTGAAAACTTAGTCCTTGAGATTCTTTTTCAGCTCGTGCACGTCTCCACCTGATTGCAGTTGTCGCTTTCCACTCTTTACCAGAGCTAGGTAAGAATATTGCTACCTCTTGGTTGAAGATCATGGGCGGGACATTGAATGCGATGCTCTGAAGGTTGAATATAATGTAAGCCACAGATAGAGTTCGCCTTCTTTCTTCGCCGGCGATCCATTCCGGCCATTCGACACCGGTAGAGAGCTTCTCTGGTACCGATATGCCGTGTCTGCGGGTAAGAACAGCCAAGTAGCCTGCCATCTCTAGTGCTTCCGGTACTAGCGGTTTGTCGGCCCATGAAGACATGGCTGTAAGTATAAGAAGAGCTTGCATCGTCCTTATTTCCGCTTCTTGGTCAACGGAGACTGCATCTGGACTAGGTTCTGTATCGATGTTTGGTTCTTCAACGCTAGGGTGCACATGGGGTGCCGTGGCTGGCTGTAAGTCGCCGAAATTCACGTATTTGGGTGAGCTCGCCATCAGCTGATCTGACATGAGCTGCCGGGATACGTGGAGTTTGCGATTGATTATTGTCTTGGCAGCGAAGTACAGAGCGTATCCCTTTGCATGCTCGAACTTGTACAAGGCGCCGACACTTGCGATGGCAAGCAACAACTCCGGGGCCATGGTTGCAGGTGAAATGGTTGACATATGTAAGAAGGGCAAGTGTTCATGGAAGCCGCGGAAATAGCCCTCAAGGAACCGTGATAAAGTGTATCGACTCGGCACTGAAAAGTTGGCAGATAGGAGCTTTCGGTAAGGCGCAAAGGTACTCTGCAGCTGCTCGTACGCAGAACTCGATATTCGCCAAGGGCATGCAAGATCAGCTTCATCCGCAGCATGTAATTCTGGATCCAGCGGCCATTCGATGGGAAAGGTAGTATTAACATGGCCACCTGTAACGCCCTGAGTGCTGTTTGGTGCCATAATGGATGGTCCGGAAATCTGTGGAGGGCAATACACAGTAGGCAACTGTTGACCGACGCAATCGGCTTGGCGCATGTCGGTGCGGCTTTCAGACAGCTGTGTAAGTGAATAGTCTGTGTTGAAGAAAGCCGCAGGCAGGAACTCGTCAACGCGATAAGTGTTGCTCCATAGAAAATCTAAAGACATGCCATCCGGGGGTTCCATGATGGGATCTACATCGAACGTACCATTGAGACAGTCAACTTCCGCATCGAACGGTGCCACCATCGGTATAGCCTGTGCCATAGAGGCGGGAGCGAAATCAGCATAACTCTGAGGCTGTGAGGCAGCTATAATCTCAGGTGATGGCAGAGCAGATACTGCTTCAAGGTTGTGCATGAGGTTGGCATCAGCACTAATGGGAGGAACCCCAATGGAATTTCCATTAGTATTATCGCCATGAGGCCCAGAATGGATCATGTGAGCCTTGTCCAGGCTTGCCGAAACTGGCTGTGGGCCTGCAGATCCATCTTCTACGTGTGTGTCCACTTGAGGATGTGCAAGCCGAGTATGTCGCACAAGCAGATCGCTACGGTAACAATCAGTGGGGAAAACAGCGAAAAAGATTCAGGGGGCTGACCGTCTTGAGAAATCTGTACCACAAGCGCACTTGAATGGCTTTTCGAGCGTATCTGTGTTTGTGTTTGCATTAAGGTGCCATATCTTGAGGTTGAATCGCACTTACGAATACGCTCGTGCCTTTGCAGGTGCTCCAGCCTTTTAAACTGCTTGTTACAAAACCTGCATGGCGCAATGTGGTATCGTGGTCTGCCCCTCGCCATTGATTGTGCGTCGGGGGTAGAGTTTGTGGTTGCGATTGTGGAGAAAATGATGGCGTCTTTGGGGAAGACATTCAGCAAACCCCACAAAGAGCCTCGATAATTTACCCCGCACGCTAAAGTAGAAATTTTCTGCTGACATACTATTAAGTCCCGAGCCGTCGATCATCACGCTGTCTGACCCACGACTTTGATCTTGGAATGGGCGCGAATAAGATGTGTGAGTACGGCAGTCAGTGCAATCTCATTTTAAATGGCAATCGAAAGGTCATTGCGCAGCAAACAATGATCCTGCTCGTGCAGAAGAGAGCCGGAGACAGCAGTTGTGAGAACAGTGTATATCTTCATTTTATAATGTACTGCCAAAGGAAGGCCTGTTTTCCCATTGCACATAAATGATTCGCTTAATTAGAGGTCGAAGACGACTTTGTTGACCTAGTGACGTTTAGCATGCTCTTAGCTGATCACCTGAAATTGCGACCTACTTCTCTTGCGTCGAAACGTCGGTAAGCCTCATTTGCTTCTTCCAGCTTCATCTTGGTGCCGCACAGGAACAAAAGCCGGTCTTCGAGCTTGACCAGAACCTCCAATGCCTCCTCGAAGATGCTTCGTACGGGGCATCTTCCGAAAGCCAGAGTCAGGTTCTTTCCATACAGCAGCGGTCCTGCCAGCAGCAGCGTCGATGTGTGTACACCAACCGAGCTGATCGATGCGAATGGTCTGGCAATGTCGATGCTCAGGTCCAAGGCACCCGCGTTGCCCACAACCTCCAACACAACATCGGCTCCTCTGCCGCCAGTGGCTTGGCGAACGGTCGTACCGGGATCTTCGTTTAGGTCCAGAGGGATGGCGCCGAGCTGTTTGGCTTCTTGCAAACGCTCGGGAACGGAGTCAATGGCATATACTGTAGAGCACATTGTCAATGCCGAAGCAACGGCGCAAAGGCCCACTGGACCGCAGCCTACAACAGCGCAAACTGTCGACTCCTGTTCTGCAGGCTCGAGGTTTTTCAAGAATCGGGACGCGGCAAAATATCTGTATTCGTGAGCTTCCCATTACCAAAACGTTGAAACGAATAGGGAACGGACCCGGTGGGGAAGATATCGGCCATCAATACCAGCAATTCTCGCGGCACTGTAGTCGGGGCTAGTACCATAGTGGTATCGGCGTTCGGGACGCGGACGTAATCTGCTTGTCCGCCAGGTATACTGTTCGTGCCTTGACTGTTGCCAAAGAGTTTGCCATTGGCGCAGCGGCTTGATTGCTTCTTTTTGCAAAAGAAGCACTTTCCGCATGCCGTAAAGAAGGGTACCTTTCCACAGATGAGAAATTTCGAGATGGAAGCAGGGAGCCATGCATTGATGCAGTTGGCCGGCTCTTTGTGAAGAGTAAGTTCGTACGTACCACGACCTGATCTCCTACTCTGAAATTTTTGACATCTCCGCCTATCTCGTCGACTTGGCCAACAAATTCGTGGCCGATGATAAAGTTGGTGGGAATGTCCATTTGTCCCCTATAAAAGTGAAGATCGCTTCCACATAGAGCCGCTGACTGGACTCGGATGATACAATCCTTTGGCTCTTCAATTTTCGGACTAGGCCGCTGTTCTAATTTTACTTGTCTAACTCCCTTGAACACGACCGCGCGCATGGTTTCGGGACGAGATGAGGTTGCCATGATAAAGAAGTAATAGTCAGCAAAGAGATTAGTGCTTCAGGTCGAAGGTGTATTGCGTCGCGAAGAAATGCTGGGGGGCTCATGTCTGTGGTCGTGCACTTTTAAGTAAGGTTTTCAAATCACACAATCTCAACCTCCAAGCCTAAGTGGTGCTAGCTTAGTATAGGTGTGTTGGGGAAATTGCGGGGTAGATAAAGTAACCACATCTGCGTAACGTCGCTGCTCGGCCCCCCAGCGATGGTACTACGCATGCGCCGGAGTAGTAGTGCGTTTAGAGGTCGTTATTCAAGATATGTTAATATAAACATCTAATCTGCTCTTGTTCTGAGCTAGTCGATATAACGTATGTCACGCGTGTCCTTCCCAAGGTCTGGGGATACCTTGGATGGACCCCGGACTAGTCCTGGGGCTTCACAGGCGCCCCACGTATGTAATATACAGGAACCTCAAGACTCATCCATCAAGGATTCGTCTTATCTCATACATCAACCCCAATTTTCCGTCTCATCTCACTCTGCTCAATTGCCTGTCCACAGTGACATGTTACGATCCTCAGAATACGGGAAGGATTAGACCAATTACAGTGGTTGTGGCACAGTGGTTATGACAACAAAACGCACACAAATAAGCAATAATTACAGTGTCAGCACTCAGCCAAGAACTGAGTGGAAACGTGACTACATACCTAAGAACTAATTAGAACAATGCTTCTAAGCTTTGCTTAGAGTACGATCTCAACAAAGCGCTAGAACTCTCTAGTTCTACTGCTTCTTAAACTAAGAATACTACAATTACGCCTGTCTGCAAGTAATTCTGTCGGAAGAAGAATATACCCCTGCCCCAAGTTTGTAAGCTAGAATGAAGACTAGATTGTTACATTATGCTGCTAACGGTCCCCGGAGAGACAGTATTGTTTTATCCCCGGTACAGCGCAATTCGAATTTCTCTTCCAGTGTATCATGCTCTTGGAGCCCTGCACGACATCGCAGCCGGACTGCAGTCGGACATCCAATTCAGACTGAGTGCCGACGAATGCACAGTACAACAGTATTTCTCTTTCGATGAAGCCACAAACCCACAAGCACATACGCAAGAGGAGGACTCCAGTAGACCACCGAATGGAGGGCAACCTTTCGAAGACCGAATCCGTATCCACGAAGGAAACGCCCTACCACCGAAAAAGGTCACACCGTGTGGAAACTCATCTGGAACACATACAACAATATTGTGCTTATTTTCCTCACCGTCGCCGCCGCGATATCGCTTGCCCTCGGTCTCTATGAGACACTCAGAGTAGATCGTCCTCGTGGCTCGCCTCAACCTGTCGATTGTGTTGAGGGCTGCGCTATTGTAATTACCGTGGTCATCATCGTACCCGTCACAGCCATAAACGATTGGGTAAAAGAGGCGGCATTTGCAAAGCTCAACGCCAAAAGGAGCAACGAGACGTCAAAGTCACACAATGTTGGAAGACAGCCATGATTAGCATATACCATATGCTAGCGGTAGACATGATACACCTTGAGCTAGGCGACATCATCCTAGTGGACGAAACTCTCATAGACGGCCCAGAGGTCAAGTGCGATGGATCATCTGCTACAGGAGAATCAGATGCTATGCGCAAGATGCCGGGCGCCCTTGTCAAGAAAGCTCTAGACTCAGATTAGCCGATCAAGAACTTAGACGCGTTCATCATCTACAGTGCAAAAGTAGTTGAAGGTGTTGGCAGCTTCTTAGACCTTAATAAGGGACTGCTACTAGGACACTAGAATAAAAAGAAGGGTAACGTACCCCACGGACGAGTCGGACACCGGACGAGTCGGACACCGGACGAGTCGGACACTTTTGCCAAGACCCCACCAAACCACCCTTCCTACACTAATGTCTCCTTAACACTACTATTTAGACGTGTTAAAAGAAGCTTAGATACAGCTTGCGCTCTAGGCTCTTAAACAAGACGCAACTCTATCCCTGTAACGCGCTGCTGCTATCTACAGGGTTCCTTAAAGCACACTAAGCAACTAACGCACTAGACAACCTTTACGCGCTAATTCTATAGCCAACTTGCAGAAGCTAGACAATAATAAGGAAAGGGTAATTGTTAAACATGTTCTTAAGCTAGATGCCTAAGGATTTTCCCCTTAGCTCTTAGATGTAGCTACTATAGCTAATTCCTTACGCGCTAAGCGTAATCTAGGCTCTATTAGCGCAAACTAGCCTAGTACGTTTGTTAAGCAACACCTAGAGCTTAGAGTTAAGTTTAATTACAAGTATAACTACAAGAGAGCCTTCTATATAGATTCTAAGATTCTGTAGGGCTAGTTTAGCCTAGTAGCTAACACTAAAGCTAAGTAACGTACTCTATAGGCAAGCTGCTTACTAAGCAAGCTGCTTACTTTTGCTAAGAATCTACATTTCTCTTAATAACTCTACTAAAATAGCAGCTACTAGTCTAAAACTTTTAATAGAGATATATAGATATATAATACAGGATACATTAAAGTTGCATAAGTGTAGCAGTAGTTTTAGAAAAGCTATATAGGTTCTAAGTAGGTAGATTTTACAGCTACTTAATCCTTGTAAACTATATTATAACTACTATAATAAATTACTAAATTGTTATAGTATTATATATAGACTATATTCTATAGAAACCTAACATATATAAGCTCTAAAGTTAGCAGGTCTAGAAATCTAGAGTTTTAGTGCCTCTAGAAAGTAGAGCTATTAGACAGCTATACCTAATATAATTAGTAGTATTCTAAAAATCTAATACGGTAATAGTAACATGTATAAAAATACTCTACAGAAGTTTTAACAAATTTTGTCTAGTAGATCTAGAGTTATTAAGTCTTAGATTCTTGGTTTTCTCTAGTAAAACAGCGTAAGCAGCTGTTATAATCTACAGAACACAGAAAGGATTTATCTAATTACAGTAGCTGCAGCACAGTAATTATAACAACAGAACAAATAATAAGTAAGTAATAATTACAGTGTTAGCACTTAGTTAAAGACTAAGAGGACACGTAACTTAATTAGGGCTTAGCGCAATTAGTATAATTAGTAATTAGTGTAATTAGTGCTTAGTGCAATTAGAGGATATATAACACTAATTAGTCTGTATTACTACTACAATTCTTAAAGTATATAGTTTATAGGAACACAACTCTTATAGTTTATGTTTAACTTTATTAGTTAACTTTGTTATTAGAATATCTTAACCCTGCTTGCAAAACAGATAGTCTACTCTATACTCTTTCTTACAACCCCTAGTTGCTATAGTCTTTAACTAGACAACTACCCCTTTAAGAACCTCTGCGCGTACTTATCTCTAAGACCTAATTAAACAATTACTTACAGACTTTATCTAAAGTGTAAAACTTAACAGTAGCTTGCTTAGTAAGCAGCTTGCCTGTAGAGTACGTTACAAACTTTGCTTATACACATCTAAACATTGTGCTAGTTCTATTATTTACAAAAATTCGCTAGGTTACTACTTAAGTAGAGTTAGAGGTTACTTAGAGTTAACTTAGAGTTTGCAATAGAGCTAGGGTAGAATAGCTGTCTATTAACACTATAAGAGCAAGTAAACATAATAAGCAGTAGCACGCAACGCTGTAAAAGAGGCTTATAGATATTACTTAATAACTATAACAATTTTCTCTACTTTTTATAAGTTAAGACTTTTTTAAACATGCCTAGAAGGGTAATAGCTAGCAGCGTAGTATCTAAAGTTACATCCTTAGAGTATGTAATAGCAGAGTTAGTCTTTCTAATAGCATTAAGGTACTACTAGGTTACTTAGCCTTTAAGGGCTGTATCTCTATAGATATTAGCTACGCTAGCTAGTCTAAGGGCAATTATTAATGTAGCAACAAGGGGATAGAATCTACTAGTAGCTAGATACTTGTTATACGCTTCGGACTAGATAGACAGCTAGTCTAAACTAGTAGCATAATAGGACATAAAATAGGCAATGCCTTAGTTAATTAAGGGTGCTAAGAGGAGGATACTAGGTAACTCTTTGCTAGATGTCTTTTAAACAACAGGTAATAGTAAGAGCTTGTTTAAGCCTACTAATAGAGCTCTGCTACTTGTATCTTGTGCATTGCATAAAGCTATTACTTTTGCTTTTGCTTTCTTTACCTTAACCTAAGTTCTAGCTGTCTTGTTATAAAAGAATACGTCTACGTTGTAATTATACCTAAGACATGTTATACTAGCTTTAGCACACTTAAGGCAGCTATCTAAGCTTTTATTGCACTAGCAGGTTATTGTTAATTGTTAAAGGTGTTATAAATCGCAACGCTAACCTTAATCTTGTGCTTACAGCAGCTCTTACAGCCTATTAAGAGGTAACTGCAATACACTATACTAATAGCAGTTATAGAGAGGACTTAAGAAGAAAAGGTTAAATATAACTAAGTTTATTAAGATAGTTATTGTTAATAAGAATAGTAAGTAGCTAAGAGTTAATACAGCTATATACCTAAAGTGCGTCTAGCGTTACCCTATTAGGCTATAATTAGCAGTATAATTAGGGCAAGCAGAACACTCTATTTAGCTATACGTAATGTTGTAAGAGTTTATTAAATATAAACATAATATTAAATTCTACAACAGTTTATAAGTCTATATATACAATATATACAGGTATTTACAGCATAATTAGGGTTTTAATTCTTACGCCCTGCGTTCTAAAGTAATACTTCTACCTTATACCTACACTGTTTACCCTTTTTAACTTCTGCATAGTCTTCTTACTACTATTAACTATTAGCAGCAGAATAGGATATAGCCTAAGTAGCCCTCTAGATATGTGTTGCGCTTCTTTAAGAAGCAGCTGCACTAGCAGACCTGTAGCCTTGCTATTACTACGCTCTTTCTCTTACTTACTAGAAGATATAATATATAGATACTGTTGTTTAGAGAAGCTAACTATAATAATAAGCTGTAGAGAGCTAGAGTTAGGCAGGTATACTAGGATGTTCCTTAATTTTGCATAAAACAAACAGCTACTACATAGAATAATAATAATCTAATACTACTTTGCTATGTTAAGAGGCAGATAGTTAGCGCATAGATCTATACTATAAACGTAAATCTTAGATTATACAAGGAGGGTCGCAGCGCTGTATGCAAGGTCTAGGTCCTAGGTATCCTATAGCAGAGCTACGCCTATACTAATAGGTAAGGTGCTAGCAACAGCGTATTATTTTATAGACTGTTGCTAGAATACAGAGCTAGCTCTAGTTAATAACAGAGTAGTAAGTAAATTCTAGATAGACAATAGCAGGTGCGAAAAATACAAAGGCTTGTCTTCTAGGGCTTCTAGGTGCGCTTTAATATTGTTAAGTGTATTAGCAATATTAAGGCTAGTTAAGTCTCTAAACTTGCTAAGTGCAATATTAAGTAGTAAAGATAGTATATTAAATAAAGTTACTGTTAAAGCAGGCAGAACGTTAATAACAAGATTAAGGGTATATAAGTTACACGTCTATGTAAAGTACAGATTAAGAGGGTTAAAGTTCTTAATAGTTGCCTAAGATATAAACACTTTCTTATTACAACCTAGAGCTACGTTAGAGATTGCGTAAATGCAGAAGTGTTTGTCTAGATTAATAAAATAGTTATGCTTACGCACTATACTAAGACAGAGTCTGCTTATTAAGCTAACTAGAATACCTTTAGGCATACGCTGTATTATACTAAGCTAAGAGCTATTTTGCATGTTTAAAAACAACAGATTAAAGGTTGTACGCATAGCTAGTAGTAAGCTTATTGCGTTTTTAGGAATATACTCTTGTAACGGGCTAGGCCCATGTGCTGGCTCCTCAGCGTACACCGCCTTAGCACTACTCCGGCTCGCGCTTCCCAGCATGGACCAGAGCTCCGCCACAGAGCTGACGCGTCCGAAACAGAGTTATAAAAACTCTGCAACCTCTGTCCTAGAGGTTGCTCTCTATCAAATCTATCTTGTATCTTACTAGCAAATTCCCTCAGAGGTCAGCTCCTTACAATTGGATTTGATCACTAAATAAGGATCAATAAGCAAGACGTACAACAACGCCGCCAGGCGTCTAGGAGAATACGGCATTGAGCTGTGCACCAGTAACAACAATCGATCAGACGTCAGGACTGAACTCCAGAACCTCGCCACCACGTCAGTACCTGAAGAATGGCGGGAGGAGCTTCTGGCTCACGTACTGGAACGCCTGACTACCCACCCATCATGGGCAACCCTACCTAAGGCCGCAGTAGCCATCACTAATAACAAGGCCCACCCTACAACGGACTCTAACCAGGACCTACAACAGGAAGACATGGGCGAAACCATACAAAGGCTGGTTAAAGCCTAGGTCTAAGCCTACGTCGCATCTATAGGATTGCCGAACCATAGTGCAACACCCTCTACCTCTGTACAAACAGTCAACGACAGACCAAGCAAGACCATAAAGTTACCCGACGTAGGTAAGTTTAGTGGCAACCGACGAGCGTACCGGACGTTCAAGTCTTAGATAAAGGACAAGCTGAGGTCTATAGGGGACTAGGAGGCTGTCCTAGGAGTTGCCTATATGTTTAACAGGCTAGAAGGACAGGCCGCGCAGGTTAGGTTATTGTAGAAGGACTGTAACCTAATAGGTACAACTGCCCAGTTCTGGGACTTCCTAGACAAGCAGTACAAAGACTCACTGTTTAAGGAGCGCTCTTAGCAGAAACTCCAAACCATCACTATAAAGAAGAGCAACCAGAGTGTCAAGTCTTTCAATGCGGAGTTTATCCAGCTAGCCTACGACGCCGCCGAAGAGGACAACACAAAGAACCTCAAGACTAGGTACATGTCCGCACTCCGACCGGACCTCTAGGACAAGATGGTGTTAGTAGACATTCTAGACGACTAGGACCTCCAAAGCCTTATGGCTAGGGTCTTAGCAGTAGAGGTTAACCTCCGTAGGTCTAAAGCACTGACAAACGGCACCTTCGGACAACACACACGCAGGACGAACCTGGATAGTATAGACTAGGAACCCACCAGGGTCTACTCTGGGAAGATCGAGTCTGACAACCGACCACGAGCAGAGTAGCAGACTTAGGAAGTTATAAACCAGCAGAGAGCTGCTAACGTCTGTCTGAGATGTAGAAAGAAGGGTCACTACGTAAACAGGTGCAATCTGGCCCTAGCTAAGAGACCAGAGAAAGTCCAGGTTCGGAGTGCAATTGCTGAGGTTTCTGAAACTGATGATTCTACTGACGAAGGTTTGGAAAACTAGAAACTCCTGTTTGAAGGCGTAAACAGGGGTTAAGAAAAGAAGTTGTAAAGAGGAGAGAACTGTTCTAGGAGTTCTACTAGCAGTAGCCGGATAGCAAGCCTATATCACTGCATGTGATAGTACAAGACGACACTGTAGCACATACATTAATCAATACTAGGTGTTTAATATACAGCATAGTCTCCTCTAAGTTCGCATCACAAAACAACTTCTAACGCACTCCTACGTATAGACGTAAGGTATTAGGCATAGCTGGGAAAGTGACCTAGGTAACTGATGTCGTAAGAATAAAGATCGACATAGATGGCCACAGAGAGACCCTCTAGGCATATGTGCTAGACAGGGAAAGAGAGTACGACCTTATCCTAGGGAGACCATAGATAGACAAGAACAAGGTTACTATAGCACTGGCCAAGAAATTGCTGTTTATCTACTCCTCGCGGACGCGAGTCAGAAGCAGAGAGGGCGCCCGTCCTAACCAGCTGCCCAAGCCTGTCAGCCTGGAGCTGTATCAGGCGCTAAGGAAGAGGTCCAAGACGGACCGGAACATAGAGCTATTCTCTGCATCAATAGCAGATATCCAGAAGGCCCTAAAGAAGAAGGAGCTAACAGATCCTCAAGACCTTCTCCCAGAGTTCCTGAAAGATAAGTTTAGAACGTTTATGAAGGAGGAAGCAGACAAGCTAGCACCTCACCGCAGACCTGACATAGATCATGCTATTGAGCTGATCGAGCAAGACAGAAAACCCGCGACAGTACTATAGGGACTACTATACAACATGTCCCGCAAGGAGCTCCTAGTGCTCTGACAGCAACTCACCAGCTACTTAGACAAGGGCTTCATCTAAGTCAGCAAGTCCAGTGCTTCCGCCCCAGTGCTGTTTGTTAAGAAACCTGGTAGGGGTCTCCAGTTCTGTGTTGATTATCGGGCACTGAATGCGATCACCAAGAAGGACCGGTACCTACTGCCTCTAATCTATAAGACTCTCTCACAGATCTCGAAAGCAACATAGTTCACCAAGGTAGACGTCATCCAAGCCTTCCACAAGATCAGGATTGCTAAGGGGGATGAATGGAAGACAGCCTTCCAGACAAGATTCGGACTCTACGAGTGGCTGGTAACGCCATTCGGGTTAGCCAACGCCCTAAGTACGTTCTAGCAGTACATTAACTAGGTCTTAAGGGAGTACTTAGACAAATAGTGCTCTGCCTACGTAGACGATGTGTTGATCTACTCTAGCAGCACCTAAGAGGAGCATAAGGCTAAGGTTAAGGAAATTGTCTAGAAGCTAGGAGCTGCAGGGTTGCACCTTAACGTAGGAAAGAGCGAGTTTTCCATTAAGAGCACTAAGTATTTGGGATTCATTATTAAGGCTGGTAAGGGCATCTAGATAGACCCTGCAAAGGTCGCTGCTATAAAGTTATAGGAACCCCTAAAGACAGTAAAAGGAATCTAGAGCTTCCTAGGGTTTGCAAACTTCTATTAACAGTTTATTAGCTAGTTTTCTAGCATAGCAGAACCTCTTACTCGCTTGACAGGAAAGAACGCAACCTTTAAGTAGAGGGAACCCTAGCAGCGTGCCTTTAATGCTATAAAAGCCGCATTCACTAGAGAACCGGCACTCGCGAACTTTAACCCAGACCTAGAGACAGTACTAGAGTGTGACGCGTCGGGATGGGCAACGGGAGGAGTACTATCCCAATATAGAAAAGACAAGGTACTCTGTACGGTGGCATACTTCTCAGCTAAGAATTCTAAGGCGGAAGTAAACTACACTATTTATAACAAGGAAATGCTTACAGTAATTAAATGCCTCTAAGAATAGAGCATAGAGCTAAAACAAGTAAAGGGATTTACAGTTGTTACTAATTATAAAAACTTAGAGTACTTCTGTAAGGCCTAACTCCTTTCTAAAAGACACGTCTGTTAGTCTAGCCTCCTTAGCTAGTTTAACCTTACCTTTGCCTACAGACCTAGCAAGGTTAATAACTAAGCAGATGCACTCTTAAGGAAAGAGGAGGACGTCCCCCTATCTACAGGAGACGAGAGGACTAAGACCAGACAGTTTTAACTGTTAAAACTATTTGCGCAAGTAGTAAAGACTAGCCTAGAAGACGACTCCGCCAACAACATACAGGTTTTCTCCTCAGGACTACGTAGAGCGGACCGACTCCTCCCTGTAACCTCTCTGAACAAAGAGCTACAGGAGAACTGCTACAAGAAACTAGAACAAACGCGTGAGGAGACGCCTCTAGCTAGGAACTTAGAACTATATAACAGCATTAAAGAATTTAAAACACTTTAGAAAAACGCTGCTAAGAACGATGAGACTTACTAGCTTGCTAAGTCTTCTATCTCTTTGGGAGCCTAGAAGTTTCCTGTGCAGCTTAACCTTAAAGTTTCCCTCTCTAAGTGCTCTGTAGATAACAGAGACTAACTGTGCTACTGTAGAAGAGTATAGGTTCTAAACTCTAATGCCCTTAGGACTAAGATTATTGACGACGCCTATTATTCTCTAATCGCAGGTTATCTGGGACGGGGAAACATGTATGCAATCCTCTCTCGAGCCTACTTCTGGCTAGGGATGTTAACTGCCTTACGACGGTACGTGGAGAACTGCGACATCTGCGGAAGGACGAAGCTATAGAGGGAACTAAAGCAGGGACTCCTTAAACCCCTCCCTTTACCTGATAGGATTTAGAAGGAAATCTCTATAGACTTTATAACAGACCTACCTAAGAGTGAGGGTAACTATAACCTTATAGTTGTTACAGACAGACTCTCTAAGGACATTATCCTAGTCCCTCTGCTAGACCTGTTAGTAAAGACAGTTACCTGTGCTTTTATATCCAATGTAGTGGGCTATTACTAGTTGCCTAACGCAATTGTCTCTGATTAAGGGACGCAGTTCCTTAGCAACTTCTAGCAGACAATGTGCTAACTGCTGAAAATCACGCAGAAACTCTCTACGGCCTTTCACCCCTAAACAGACAGGAGCACTAAACGTATAAACTCTGTAGTGGAAGCCTACTTAAGAGCCTATATCAACTAGGCTTAGGATAATTAGTCTGCTTAGGTGCCTATAGCCCAGATTGCGATTAAAGGACGGGTGGCTACATCCACAGGGTTTAGCCCTTTCTTCCTCTAGCACGGTTACGACGTAGATCTAGTCTAGATAGACCCAGACTTAGCAGCAGAGTTGTTGCACCGACACGCAAGGGAACCCACTAGAGCTGCAGCAAGCATAGTGCAGAAGTTTGCTAAAACAATTAACTTTGTTAAAGCCTAGATAGCAGAGGCTCAGCAGGTACAAGAACGGCAAGCTAATGCACACCGAAGGGAAGCCCCCTAGCTGAAGGTCGGGGACAAAGTCTAGCTGAAGCTAGGAAATCAGTTCTTAAACAGCTGAGCAAGCAGGAAACTGGACTGGAAGAACTGAAAGTTTACAGTCGTGGAAGTTATCTCCCTGCACAACGTTAAACTAGACGTTAATAGTAAAGTCCATCCTGTTTTCTACGTTGACTAGCTTAAGTTGTGCCTACAGGACCCTCTTTACAGACAATCAAACAACGACCCCTAGCCTAGCCCCCTAGTTATTACTAACGACAATAGTACATCCTCTAAAGAATAGAAAGTCGACTCTATCTGTAGGGAAAGACGATCTAGAAGGGGGGGTAAGAGACGTGAATACCTAGTATAATAGGAAGGCTATGTTAGCAAAACATAGGAAAGGGAGGACGTTTGCGAGGACCTAGAAGCCCTAGACAGATAGCTGTCTGCAACAAGGGACAGGAGAGATAGGAATAGGAACTTGCCCCTAGGCTTCCAATTAGAACCCCTAGAGGGGCGTAACTAACTTTCTTACTCCTAATAGAGGAAGGAGGAGAGGAGCAGGAAGTAGAGACAAGCACAGGCAAGAGGAGGAGCACTAGTTGGTTAGGGAGACTATTTGTTGCATTAGTCCATCCTAAAGGATAGGCTGCCCTAGAGGGGGACTATATTGTTATAAAGGAAAAGAGCTAGAAGCCTAGGTATTATCCAGCCAAGAAAATCCTGAACGCTGAAGACAAGAGAAGACCTAAGCACTACCCTCGGCGGAACCTCTGTTACTACCGTTGTCCTTGTTACCTGCAGCAGCGTCAGTGACGTCCTTAACAAGCATTTAAACAAAGTTATCGTGTCTAGCGGCAGGGGGGATCTTAAGACGTATGCAGAGGTCAGCCTTAAAGCAGGTAAAACGCGCAAGCAGCGTCGAGTTAACAGTAAGCTATGTTAAGCAAGGAATTAGCGAATACTCTAGAAAATAGGTAAGGAAAGAGAGAAATAACTCACCAGAGTCTTGATCTAGACTACCGCCTCCTTAGCAGCGACAGCAGTGCGCTCTGCGAGAACCACAGCAGCAGAGGGATAAGCCTCAACCTCATCGACCTCGTCCTTGTACTCAGACCACTTAGTCTTGTAACTAGTAGCAGGCGAGCAGGCGTTAGGCCAGGACGCAAGGTTAGTGTAACGCAGAAGGTTCTTGCGCTTCTTAAGGTCCGCCTAGATAGGCTTAACAACATGCAGGAGCTTTGCAGAGTTGCCCTTAGCAAACTGTGAGAACACGTAGTACTTATTCAGAGTCTTCTAAGTCTTGCGCGGGGCCTAGCAGACAGTTAGCTAGGAAAAAGAACACTAAGAAGCAAGAAGCAGAAACTTACCTTGTAGCAGCAAGAATAGCTAAGGATGCAGGGAGCGCAGCTAGTTAAGCAGTTACTAGCGGTAAAGGTGCAGACCTAACTAGACAACGCACAGTTAACGCAGACCTTAGGATCTACAAAGCTGCTAGCGCGTTAAGTACGCAGAGACTACTTACCTAGAGCCCTAGCCTAATCGTTAACTAGAACCTCGTCGAAGGCTTCCTTAATCTCCTCGTCCTCCAGCTTAACGTCTTCCGTTGTAAGCTTCGCCTTCTTGGCCGAGCAAGTAGTAGGAGGTGCGGAGTCTGCAGGAGCAGCGCTGCAGGCCTAGGCAAGGTAAAAGAGTTAGTAAATAGGCAAACTACAGGAAGGGGTAGAGCAACTTACTCGCTTGCCTTGCGCCCTCTTGTTAGGCGAACGCAACGCGGTCAGCGATCTGGGAGGTGCTATTGTCGAAATCGAGCGGGGCGGGGCGGCTGGACAATTAGATAGTAGTGGGGATTGTAAGAGGAAGGCGCGCGGACTTAAAACGTGGTACGACAGAGAATGCAGAAAGTAGGGAGTGGACGATAGAGTTGTTTTGGCTGAGGCGCGCGCTGATAAACAAAGGATAAGTAGGGGGGTACTGTAACGGGCTAGGCCTATGTGCTGGCTCCTCAGCGTACACCGCCTCGGCACTACTCTGGCTCGCGCTTCCTAGCATAGACTAGAGCTCCGCCACAGAGCTGACGCGTCCGAAACGGAGTTATAAAAACTCTGCAACCTCCGTCCTAGAGGTTGCTCTCTATTAAATCTATCTTGTATCTTACTAGCAAATTCCCTTAGAGGTCAGCTCCTTACAACTCTAATAGCAAGGTCTATAAAAAGTAGGTGTAGTTAAAAGGAGACTGCACGTTAGCTATAGATATACTTAGGTAATTAGTGTTAAACTTAATAAGTAGGATGTTAAGCATCTTAATAGTAGGTATAAGGTATAAGTAAGCAAGACTAGCTGCGTAGAAAACGTTAGGCTATACAGCTATAACAGAGATGCTAAAAGGCAGGATTGCAGGTAGAAGAGGACATATTGTAGGCGCAGGCTGCTACTCTAAGAGAGGCTTGTGTTAACGCTAAGCTTTAACTAAACAAAGGCGCTTTAGTATAATAAGAGGGTGTCCTTTAGTTATAAAGATGTACAGCGCGTTCTACGTGTTTAGTAGGTGCAATAGATTAAACAGCAGAAACAGATATTTTGCTGTTTTGCCTAAGAAGAAGCTCTCTATATAATTACTTAGCTTACCTGTGTAGATGTCTTATAGACTAGCGCATCTACACTTAGTCTAGCAGCGTCTCTTAATGTTGTAGAGCATTATCTTGCTAATATGTAGGTACTACAGGTCTTTAGTAGCGTAGTAGAGATACTAAGTAGACTTAATAAACTCTAGCCTGCTACTCTACTAGCGTAGGCTGTATTTAATGTTGCTAGTTGCTGTTAACTATCTCTTAGGTATAGCTAAGTAGTAAGTCTAGAGCGCAGTGTAGAGGAGATGTGTCTTAATAGCTTTGTTAAGCTTACTAGCTATAGCGAGCAGGCTCTAGTAGAAGGCGCTTAAGCTGTCAATCCAGAAGGCACGCAATGCGCCAGTATATAGATCGACCTAGGCATAGTAGGGATGCTAATGCTAGGCGCTGCAGTAGATCTAGC
Source organism: Ascochyta lentis (assembly GCA_004011705.1). Lineage (NCBI taxonomy): Eukaryota > Fungi > Ascomycota > Dothideomycetes > Pleosporales > Didymellaceae > Ascochyta > Ascochyta lentis. Next base: position 2,209,070 of record RZGK01000006.1, read on the forward strand.
GCTTGATGCTATTATGTGCCTCTTCCTACGCAAGCAAGAAGGCGTTAGGCGAATTAACACTAGCATTAACAGGATTGTAAGGCAGGCCAGACAGTAGGATGTGCGTCTTCAAGGCGTACTTAAAGAAGCTGTCAATGCCTGCTCCAATGCTAGTGTAGGCTGAGACCTACTGTCCTGTCTCGGCGTCAATGCCGGCGCCCAGCAAGCCATTTTCGAATCGTGGGTCGCCCGTCAGCCGGCTGAGGGTGGTGGATTCGAGGACCAGGCTGCCAGCTCCAGCGCTGCAGATCTCTGTAATCTCGGTGCTCTTATCGTTTGGGTCTTTGCTGCACTGGCCAGCAGCAGATGCACAGCAGCAGGCATAGCAGCGGCTAGGCGAGGGCAGTCCGGTGCATTGGCCGCGCAGTCAGTGGCATGCCCAAGACGGTCTCTGTGCAGCGACGTGGACGCTATCCATCAGCGATGCCGTGTGGGGACCGAGGCGGAGACGGAGGCATGGAAGCCACCTTTCGTTTACTGTCGAGCTGCCAGGATCACCGCGGACATGACGAAGGGCGTGCTTGGCGCGGTCACTTGCTCATTTTTCGGAATCACGCCGCCGCGCATCATCACCACCGCGCCCATCGTCTCCTGCTCCGCTGTATGGTAGACGAGCTGTTCCATTGTCCTCTGTAGCCGCCCATCGCCCTCTCTGTAGCTGCACCCCGCACATTCTCCCACAATGCTGCCCCGAGCAGCGTTCCACGCGCTGCGCACCCGCCCAGGCCTGGCAGCGTCGCGCACAGCTGCCCTCCCCTCGACGACGCAGTGGACACGCGCCTACGCCAAGGTCGGCAGGCCCAAGACGAATCTCATCCTCGCCGACGAGCAGGACAAGACGCGGCCAACCCCGTCAACCTGGCCCAGCAGCCCGAGTTCACAGAGACGGCGAGCGCTCCCGCGGCCAACACAGCGCCCACCACGTCCACCACACGGCCACGGCCACGGCCACGGCCCGCGAGCGCCAACGCAACAGTGAACAAGGCATCCGAGCAGGCCCAGGGCACCGAGGAGGGGCTCGCCGGCCCTAAGTCGCCCGCCGCTAACACGGATCCCACCACCGAGTCGCCCGCCGCCCAGCCGCAAGAGTCGCAAGAGCCCCAGAAGCCGCTGCCCGACCTGCGCTTCAGCATCCCGTCGACCTTTGCCGCCAAGCACGAGGCCAAGGGCAACGCAAAGCGCGACCCTAACGACCCTAATGCCAGCGAGGGCCCGGAGCCGGCGTTTAGCAGTGCTAGTGGCCGCAAGCTGCCCAAGTCGGCCTACAAGACGAGCACCGACTGGCGGCGCAACCGCTTGGCTAACTGGGGCTACCTGGCCTTGCTGTTGTTCAGCCCTGTCAGCGCCGCCTACATAGGCCGCCTGTGGGAGACAGAGGAGGAGAAAAAGGCTCACCTGGACATCGCCAACAGCTAGACGCCTGGCCTTATGTACGCCCGCGCCGCCGCCCGTGTTAACGGCCAGAAGGCCTACTACACCAAGCCCACCTTCTAGAAGCTGCTGCCAGACAAGGACAAGGTCCCCGGCGGCGCCCCCGAGCTGACGCTCGTCCTGTTGCTTGAGGACCTGCTGCTGCACTTAGAGTGGAGCACCAAGCACGGCTACCGTCTAGCCAAGCGCCTGGGCCTCGACTACTTCCTGCGCTACCTCAGCTCCCAGTACAAGCTTGTTATCTTCACCTTGGTCAAGTCTATAGACGCCGACCCCATCATCTGCAAGCTTAACCCCTTCCGCCTAGTTATGTGGCCACTGTTCCGCGAGGCCACGCGCTTTAAGAACAGCAAGTACATTAAGGTACGTGAATTCACCCAGACTTTATTCTCAGACTAACCCTCCAGGACCTCTCCTACTCAACCGCGACCCCTCTAAGGTTATCATAATTAACAAGAACAAGTTGCATGTCCAGCTGCAGTCCAAGAACGCCATCGTCCTGCCTAAGTAGAAGAGCGAGCCCGGCAACAAGGGCCTTATTGCCCTAATTCCCTTCCTTAAGTACCTTGCTATAATGTCGCAGACAGGCTAGCCTGTTAACATGCGCCAGGTCCTCAAGTCAATAGAGGGCAAGGACATTCCTACTAAGTACACCTGTTGCAAGGCCAAGCTGCGCAAGGCCTTCTAGCGCGACCTAGCTAAGCAGAAGAAGAAGAGCAAGGGCAGCGCCAGCAGCATGTTTATAAAGTTGCTCAGCCTTAACACTGCAAAGTCGCTAGGCATGCAGCTAAGCGACTAGAACATTAGCTAGAGCATAAGCAAGGGCAAGATAATAATTAACATGTACTACAACTTTAATATCTAAAACTACTAGCACCTTAATAAGCAGATCTGCAAGAACAGCAACTAGTAGCTAAAGGAGACAGCTAACAAGGAGAAGAAGATGCAGGAGGCTGCTATAAAAGACATAAAGGCTGGCGCCTTTAGCTAGCTAGGTGCCGCCCTGCAGACTGCGACTGTCCCCTTAGCCGCCTTAGCACTAGAGGCCGTTACTGCACATGCTAGTGTCCTGCCTACAGAGACTAAGTAAGCTAATACAGTATGTTGCTTTGTTGTTTATTACTTAGCGCTACTACAGAGACTAAGTAAGTAGATATTATAGCACAGTATAGCTTCGTTGTTTATTATAGAGAGCGCATAAGAAGGGAGTTAGAGATATATAACCTCTCGCCTGTTAGTCCTGCTTTTTAAGGATACGGAGTCTCTGTGTAGCAACGCGGGCAGTAAGACGGTTAATATAGATCCTAGCAAACATGTTAGTGTTAGGGGCGTAGGCAGGTGGTTTTAAATGTGCAAATCTAATCTACATTTACTATTTCAAATGGATCTTGTTAGCACCTAATCCTATAGTGCTATAGACGGACCCTGAGTATAGCTAACTAAGTAAACATAGTCTCCCCTAGTTATTCTTTACCTAGCAGCAAACAGTTCTATAATTAATAACGTAATCTACTATTAAGTCGCGCACACTATTAAGTCGCGCACCTCTGTTAAGACCTTACTACTACCTACTATCTATTGTAATGCTACAACCCTATAATCTTAAGGCGCTCCCTTGTAAAGATAGGATAATCCCTGCTATCTAAGCTATAAGACTCGACGCGTTAATAAGCCAACACTGCGCTGCAGCTACGTACAACGTTCCTAAAAGTACCCTTTGCAACTAACGCGCTAGTTAAACTTTATAACGCAATACCTAACCTAATTAATTAAAGATTACAACAGCTAAGGAGGAGATAATTATATAATATATAAGGATGCTTAACGCATAAGGGTTTGCTCCTACGTTTACCTACATACGCAGTATAGCTAATTAACTCCTAGCTGTACGTAGCAGTAGTAAGGTTAGAGTTAGCTAGGTATACTGTCTAATTAAGCAGAGATCTAAGATTAAATCTTAGGTAACTAGACTTCGGGATTACTAGAGGATCCTCTGCAGTAATCTAGCTGTTATTAGCCTCTAGTTTAATCTTATACGTAACGTTAAAGCTAAGTATAGCATTCTAGACTAAGATACCTATAACTTTAACAAGACAGGCTTCTAAATAGGTGTTAGGGGTCTGTTAAGGTAGTTACTGCGTCTAAGAGACGTGTTAAGCTACTTAGAGTCTAGCCTAGTAATTATAAGTAGGTAACGTTAATTGCTGCATTTAACACTATAGGGTAGGTTATCCTACTATGCTTTATCTTTAAAGCAAAGCACTACAACTAAGCCTAGTATTACTAGCAAGACAAGGAGTAGAGAATAGCTGTTAGCGATAATAGCTAGACTACAAACAAGATTAGATTTGCCTAGTTAAAGCACTTTATCTAGCATATAACAGCCTGTATAGTAGGTAGTTATTAACTGCTTATTATTAATAGCTACAAGAGCTACTAATTGCTCTAGTTTTAAGACCTTTGTAAGGAAAGCAAGATTATTACTCTCTGTATACCTGCTTATACCTTCTATATCCTCTAGCTGCTTAATATAGGTTGCTTTGCTGCCTTAAAGCGTGTATACAAGAAGGAAATTAATGTCTTAGCAAACAGTTATATTAACTATATTAATAAAAAGGCGTTCTTAGCTGCGTACGAAGTAGTTTATAAGAATGCCTTTTTATCTAATAATATTAGAGCTAGGTTTAAGGCAGCTAGGTTAGTCCTATATAACTTAGAGACAGTGCTATTAAAGCTTAATGTAAAGCCTTGTACGCTAACACTACCTTTACCTAGGTTAACCCTATAGCAGCCTAAAACACTAAGCAACGCTGCTAAGATTTTAGCTTAATCAGCGTTAGTTAAAAAGAGGATAAGAAACTACTAGAGCTTGTTATAAGAGTTAGTACTTAAGATAGTGCAACAGTTGCAAAAGAGAGCTGTAATACTAGCACATTTACAGGTGCTTTTAGCAGGTGAAGTAATTAAGCTTTAAGCAGCTACTAACGCTGCTTCTAAGCGTAAGAAGCGAAAGAAGAAGCGGATTTAGAAGGGTGGTACCCTATTACAAGCAGAGGCAGAGGAAATAATCGCCTAAAGGGGTGCTGAGGCTTAGGTTGAGGTAGATAGGCGTACAGAGAGGGTCTAAGCAGGTGTTGGCAACAGGGCTATTCCCCACTGTAGGAGGTGTGGTAAGGCAGGACACAACAAGCGCACTTGCAAGAAGGATGTAGTTAGATCAGGCAATTAATTCAAGCTATCTTGCACTGTTATATCTTGTTATAGTGTTAAGTTATTAGCGTTGTACAGTAGGTACCTGCGTAAGGTGCGCGACTCGATGGTGTGCGCGACTCGATGGTGCATTACGTTAAGCAAAAAGATTCCAATTCACGAAAGGCTCACACATTAACATCAATCAGGAGGTGGCAATTTCCCCACAGGTGCCGTACCCGAGGACGACACTTCAGCCGAAGATTCAAAATCTAGTGGTGAGCGTTATTGAAGCTACCGACCATCCTTCCGTGTTGACTTCAGGATAGGACAACTCAATTATCAGAACACATGTTTCGATGCAATCATCGTAGATCCCATGGAAGCAGCTATTTCGGATGCTCATGTTGAAACTCTCGTCTCGTCCTTGAACATTCTTCTAGCGCAAGAAGTGTCTCCACAGGAGGACGAGTGGGCCTTCTTGTCTCGAACTACACCTAACTAAGTGAGTTCGAGTAAGATGATGCGTATGGCTTAATTACAGGTTGAGGGTTTGGTGCTAGCATACGCGAGCCAGAGTTTCCAGCAGCAAATTCAAGCGACGACCGTGAAATGGAAAGAACCTGCTGTGAAGCTTTCCAAGGTGATGCTGGAGAGGGTAGCCAAGAAAGTGCTAAAGACGAAGAGAGCATCAAAAGCAAGAGAAGAGTCGGAGGCAAGGAAAACGCTCAAGGAGAACAAAGCGCTCAAGAAGATAACAAAGCTCAAGGAAAAGAAAAGAGAAGGCTCAAGAGAAAGAAGGCGTTCAAGTGGAAGAGCAGACAGGCGTTTGACACTCATGTCAAATTGGATAACTGAGGATGGACTAGATGCGATTTTTGCTCGGGTGACGTAGGGTTCACGATCCAGGAATCGGCCCCCACTCTTTCCAAACACAACTTCGCCATACCTCAAGATAGCCTTCGCATTTCATGATTTCTCTTGTTTTGACCCATAGGTTTCTGGCGTTGTAGTTCTGACAACCAGCAATTCCAGTCGTACCCTCAGCGGTGGGACCGACGATGTGGGGGTGAAAGCTTTCATTCTCTGCTGTGACGAACATAAGACGATGCGTGTCTGGGTCGAACCTACAGATGATAATACGACATCAAGATTTGACGGGAAAAGCTTGCCGGTGATAGTAAAGAGTGATCGTATCCCAGCCAATACGGGCAGCCATATTGATAGGGTGCGCGGGTTGCTGTTGCGATGTAGGACCGGAGGTGTTGATGAAGATATCTTAGGCGCCGGTGGCTTCGCTGCGCCACGCAGCGGCGTGAAGGTCATTCCAGCCCGCAGTTACGTTGCAAGGGTCAAAAACTATGTTGGTTTGAGTCAGGAAGCTGCTCGCATTCTGACTGCGTTGGAATCTTGTCGTTAAGTCTGACTGCGATGTATCAAAACATTCACCACATCACCTTTCTACTGTCATCATCCAGTCAAGAAACACAGCACAAGCCCCCTGCGCTGGACGAGCTGCTAGGGGATAAATGACCCGTTGTCGAGCTTCGCATTGTAGTCGTCGGAGGATCCTCCATCATCATCGTCGTCCTCTGCGTCCGAATCATAGACCTCGCATCCGCTCAGCTCCAGCCAGCGCTTAACCTCATAACCAGCTAGGCTTTTGCCAGCCCAGACTAGCTCAGTCCAGGCGTTATTCTGCATCCAGGATTGTTCAGGATCAGAGCGGAGGCGTTCACTATCTAGCCATTGCTGGGCTAGGTGGGAGATGGCAGGTGCTGAGAGGGAGGATGCTATGGTGCAGGGTACTTCTGTGTGTTTGGGTGGAGAGGAGGGCTCGATTAGGGATGAGGGGGGGTGTGATGATGAGGGTGTTGATATTGATGATGATGGTGATAATAGAGCGGGACAGGGCAACGGTTTCCGCCGTTTGGTGCGCCCGCGTGGGTTATCTGTCGAAAAAGTACCCTTATCCTCACTTGTGGTTGTTCGTTTTCAGGGATTTGATAAGGAAGCGGGCGTGTTCGCTCTAGTGTGAACGACAGCACCGTCCACAGGTGCACTATCAGGCACGTCGTCATCTAGTTTGCGTTTCCTGGGGCTCTGTGACCGCTTTCTGCTCGCCGGCTGAGAAAATCGTTCACAATCTGCAGCTGAGAAGAAGCCACGGGAGAGCATTTGATTGTGGGCAGCAATCCAAAGTGTCAAGCGGCGCTCTTCCTTGCAAGAGAGAAATGCGCCGAGCAGCAGGAACAGTGTCCATGCGAAGCGCGCGAAGAGCAGGTCAGCGCTGACTTTTGACTCGTATAGCTCGCGGTTGTAGTGGTGATGCTCGTACTCGTCCAAAGACCCTAGCAGATAGAACACCAGTCGTATGCCACGACCATCGCTCAGCTTCAGCACAAAGACAAACCGAGGCTTGTCAAACGCGATGTGAAGATCAGCCCGCAGGAGCATAACATTGGCCGTGTCGTCTAAGGAGGAGCCCTGACCGTTGTTATAGCGAGCTATGTCATTTGCCTGCCACCAGTCCAGCTCCACTCGCGGCACAATATGCGCAACTTGTAGCTCCTCTTTATGACCAGTTATGCAACAGCAGCCGTCACGTACTGTCAAAGCGGCAGTAAGGTTAGAAGGCGTAAAAGTCGCGTTTAATGTTGTATTCAATAAAGATAAAAGCTGCGCCTAGTAGGCAGGCAGGCGGTCGTGAGGAAAGCGCCATTCGCGAAACAAAGGGACGATAGGATATGGCAGGTCGGAGCCGTCAGTATCTTCAAGATAGAAGTAATAGCTGCGCGCATGCAATGTGCTGCCGGCAGCAACTCAGTTGTTGCGCGCGAGTTCGGGGTCGCGATCTGTTGAGAGCCAGCCGTCGGTGCAATTGTCTGCGACTATCGCGCACGCGTCCAGTGCAAGTTGTGCGTAAAGACCTAGGCGGCTAGGCTGTACAGGCTCGCCATCGCGACTACAGGCCGTTGCTGTGTCGCTTGCGTGGAGCTTGAAGAGTACGTTAGTGCTGTCATCGTAACCAGGATGGCGGAAGAAGATAAAGAAGCGACTGGGCGGCTGCAGTATCAAAGAGACAGATAGAGGGCAAATGTGAAGCATGAGCGTTGTTTCAGTAAGAGGGTTACATGTTCGGGCGTTCTGAGGTTGAGAGATGCTAGTTGCCAAGCAACGTAGGTGAATTAGTACCAGTACTGTGTCCGTGCAGGGACACAACCAGACAAATCTCGGCACCTCGTTGCAAGGCTCTGGGGTAGTGGCGCCGATCTCATAATGCACCTCTGAGCATTTCTACTTTGCATTTTCTGCCCTTCGCTTCTGCAGGCTACAGCTAAACGGAAAAAACAAACGTCTCACAGCTACCATGCCAAGGTGTCCCACACTTCACAGCTACTTGAAGACTCAGGCAGAAGAAGGGAGACAGGGCATCCTCGCAGATGACCCTAGCGTTAATCATCTGCTAGGCTTCAAGAGAGACAACGTAAAGTCGTTGCCTGTAAAGACGTACATCCGCCGGTTGTAGCTACCATTCGAAAGCAGTAAGCACTCGTCCATGCCAAGGTGCTTTCTCAATCCGGGGGCAGAAAGATTCTCAAAGGAGGTCGAGGCATGCGTTTCAAATCTCGTCAAAGACAAAGACCATCTGGCATCTGAGATTGCTAAAGATCCACTTGTTGTCGACGAAAAGACCAAAGAAACTCGCAGCGCATTCCTAGAAGACACTGCGCGTACGCTGCTTGTTACAAGAGAATAGGGAGATTACCTCTAGGGCAGTAGAACGTTTTGCAGGAATCCGCTGGCAAATGAGAAACAGGAGCCAGGTGATGACAAGCCCCCAGATTGGCCGCGAGATCAGGACCTGTGAGTTACTCAGTTAGTCTACCAAAAACAAGGCTCAACCAGTTGTAGCATTATACAGACTGTTCGCCATTGGCTGGCTGCGCAACTGCAAGACAGACTACGAAACCCAAAACAGACAAACAAGGTCCCTCAGATCGAGTGCCCAAAAGAGGCTGCAGATCTGGTTGCACAAAAGGCGGTAGACGTGGCACAAGAAGCCACTCAGTCACAGCGCCACGAGGAACATGCCCTGTGCCAAAGGTCTACGAGACGACGCAAACCCTCAGCACGTGCGATCGACATTGGAGAATTACAGTCGACGTGCACAGACACTACTGTCACACGACCTCAATCTGAGTCACAAGCTGGGCAGCGACAGTGTGTCCCGGTAGGGGGCATCAAAATTTCTTCGCTGTCTCACCCCAAACCTTCAGCCGCACCGTCGCAATCCCCAGATGAGCCCTCAGGCAATATCAAACTCAACACTGCTGAACCCCGCGTAGCTTCCGTTACTCCTTCGAGCTTAAAGAGGAAGCGAGGTGTCAAGTACGTGAAGCCTAGCAGAACAACCTCGAATGCGAGACTAAGATTGACGGGACTCTTGCCCACACCCACACCCACACCCAGCATAGGCATTTCACACCTGCCATCTGGGAGCTCGCACGGGTCTCCCACCGGACTCAGCTTAGCTCCAGTCCAAAACTCAATAGAGCAGCACACTGTTCATAACGGCAGTAATGGTCCATATGAACTGTTGCCTCCGACCAAACACATAGTCGCTCAGGATTACTCTCATCCAAATCGCGGCCCACAGGTAGCTGACGTAACGCAGCGCCGCACCAAGATCTTTGTGGACCTGCAGGACCAATGTCAGCAACCAATTGACATCGAATCTGATTTCGTCCGTGCCTAGAATGATGAAGGAAGCTGCGAGACACATTGCCCTCACTGCCGCAGGGCTGCGCCATGTCCTTCATCGTACAATCGTCACACAGACGACAACCGGTGTAAGAGGAAGAACAACAGCATCACAGCTCAGGACTCAGTGTCACGAGTTTTGTCCGCAGCAACGAAGCGCGACATATCCAAGCCGTTCGTCTCCCCTTACGGTAATTACAGCACATAAGAGCGTGTCGGAGGTCCCGGAGCCAAGCAAGGCTGTACAATAAGCGTTGTAATCATGACTCCGAATCAACGGTGGTGCAGTGGAAGCGATACGCATCTAACAAGAGACGTGATCACACTGCCAGAGCGGCAACGCCCAGAACAGATGACTTAGACATCGACTTCGCACTGCTTAGGGATCCCAAAGCTGACAAGCCGCATAGGGATTCGTTCTGAGGCAAGATTGGCACACATCCTCCTGTAATTGTTGAACCTCTGAAGTTTTGCACCGACATTGTGGTTGCAGTGGGACAAAGTAAGTAGAAGCAGCCAAATCGCCTAGTGCTTGTTGCGCGTTGCACTGCTCTTTCCAAGGTCGCAGCCTCAGGCTTTAACACTTTAGTAACGTTGTAGAATTTCGATATCTTAGAACAACACTAGGACATTTTGCGTATTATGTAGAAATACATGCTAAGACGCATTGTATAGGAAATGTCTACAGGTGCGATAAAGCTATTTCCGTTACAAGATCCCGAAGAAAGGTCCAGGTTCTCTGTAGGTGACAATCTCTCATGTCTCGTTTTACCGTAAGGACTGCTGCACAGCTGGCAAGTGGGTGATCTGCATCTATAGTGCGTAGATGTGTTGCAAACCGAAGTTTGGCCCCTTCTAGCGCTGCTTCTGCAGAAGGGAGTCCAGCGTCCCGGAAGAGCGTGGCGATGGGAGTTGTTCTCCACACTGGGAGGATACCCCTTGCTGCTATGGCGAGGGTCTTGTCCATAGTAGCTACGTGCTATTCAACACAAGTGCTGACTTCTGCTAGTCTACTAGGTTTAAGTGAGCGAGGGGGCTTAGTGCGGCCTCTGTACCAACACTTAGTCCTATACAGAAGGGAGGGATATACGCAGGCAGTAGTAGCTCTGCAGAGGGAGCTAGCAGGTGGTCCGTAGGCAGTGTTTGCCAGGTTGCGAATGTAGTAGGCTACCTTGGCCGCTTCTGCGTTGCGTGTAGCCACATGTCGCTTAAAGGTTAGTTTACGGTCAAACCAGACCCCAAGCCATCGAAGGGCTGGTTGGGTGTTTCCTCCACTTGGAGAAACTGGGTCGATTGTAAGCTGTTTATCTACTACACAGGGTGGCGCGTAGCTGCTCTTATTTCGAGTGAGGTGGATCATTTCCTGTTTTTTCTAGACAAAGGTGAACCTGTTGGCCACTCCCCATAATCTAATCTGTCGTAGGTCTGCTGCTAGAAGCTGCTAGGGAGTGCGGGGCCCGGTATAGGCATATGTCATCTGCGTATCCAAACCTCCTCTCTGTGTCCATAGACAGTAGCTCTGCGAGATACAGGGTGTACAGGACTGGGAAGAGAGGCGAGCCTTGGGGCGTGCCGCAGGCTACTGGGTTGCTGGGGGTAGTAACCTGCCCAAGGCGGACTTGCACCCTTCGATCGGTAAGAAACAAGTCCACAAAGAGGATAGTTCTTTGCGGCCGTCCCTGTTGAGCCATCCGGTGTAGCAGACGGTTCTTCAGGAGAGCATCAAAGGCGTTTTGTACGTCCAAGGTGACCATTGTAACGTGTCGGCCTTGTGCCCACGCGGCTTCAGTGTCGTGGGTGAACGCTGCAGTAAGGTCTGCTGCAGAGCGTTTTGGGAGGGCTCCTCCATGCTGGGGGATAAGAATCTTGTGGGTCATTGCAATCCAAGCGATTCTTCTGACCACTGTTCTTTCAAGTCCCGTTTCAATGCAGGAGAGGAGTGCTATAGGTCTCCAGGATCGGGGCGACGTCCGATCTGTCTTCCCTACCTTAGGTATCATGGCTACTTCTGCCAGCTCCCATTGTGCTGGAAAGTGGTTGAGTTCAAGGCACCGCTGAAAGATCCGTCGTATAAGTTCTCCAACCTGCAGGCACGGGGCAGTCGCACAGTGGAGCGGTCGGTCCTAGGGAGGTGCTGGTAACCCCAATTGTGTTTCGCTCAGTTTCCTCTAGGGAGATGTGTGTGCTCCATGGGAGAGTGGCTGCATACCCCTGGTCTGGGTAGTGGCTAAGGTCGTCCTCTGCTGTGTAACGGTTAAGGACCTCCTCTCTAAGTGCCTCTGCCTTCTCTAGGGGTTAAGATAGTTATGCCGGTAACTATAAGAGAAGTGTCCTAATTCTCCGGCGTATGCTTGTGCCAGGCAATTACCTTAAATAGGTCCTTGTCGTTCTTGGCGTTGTCAATGACGTGTCTCCAGTATTGCCTTTTAGCCTGTCGGACTGTAGTCTTGAAGACTCGAGTTTCTTCTAGTAGGGGGCTGCTAGAGTGGTGTTGTCTGGCGTGTTTGTAGGCTTAATGGGCAGTCTTACACTCTGTGGTCCACCAAGGCGCAGCGCGTCCTTCCTTGCAATTAGGCTTGCCTGCTGTTTGTATAGAGTGCTGTACAGTCTCTGTTAGCAGTGTAACACAGTTGTCTAGTTGCACTACATCCTGTGCCGCACGCGGATCTGGGATACTCTGAACACTGATCTCTACTAGCCTAGTGGACTTAGGTAGGCTTGTCTCTGGGACTCTGTAGTGATACTGGTCTGGGTGCGGGGTTCCGAATGGGGAAGTAGGGGCAGAGGTTACTATTGTCCCGTGGTCTGACCCGCTATGCATGCTGGCATCTACAGCAGACTGGGCGAATGGGACGTTAGAGAAGATGAGATTGACGAAATGTCCAGCACAGTGTGTTGGCGGTCCTAGCACGCCAATGTAGTCCATAGAGGCGGCGGTGGCCTACCTAGCGAGGTCTATGCCGCCGCTGGCTGCGGAGACAGTAGGTTCAAAGGATTTGTGTCTGAAGTTAAAGTCCTCTCTTACAACGCAGCTATGCTGCGGCGTCGCCTAGTGGACCTGTCCTGTAGAGATGCTAGTATGCTACTCTGCCTGCAGGGTGGATAGCGTTTAGTTTGGTCTTGATGGGCTTAATCATACGTCTATGCACCCAGCAAGGGGCAGCAAGGCAGTTGGAGTGACTAGCTGGGTGTGGGCTATGACAGTGTGCACAGCAGGCTGCTCGAGTACAGCGGGCAGCCTAGGTTGTGTCGCTGTATAGCAGGGTGTCGGTGAATTTCTTAGAGAATTGGCTGGTGCGAAAGAACTGAGACGAGCGGACCGGCTCCTTGTACAATACAATCTAAGTAGTAAGGCCATTCTAGTTGGCCCCATGTTGTGAGGTCCTGCAACTGACTGGCTACTTGCCTGTTTGTAAGCAGACCCCCTTAACTACTAGCTAGGTAGTAGTTGGTAGTTTGGTACTATCCTAAGTCTGGAAAGAGCTAGGTGCTCCTTGTACGGTGTAGTTGATTTAGTGTTCTAGGATCCTATCTGCATCTCTGCCTAGTGCTTCTACTATAAGCTCCTAGTTTTGTTAGGATAGAAGTTAAACCCTAATTGTTTTGTTTGTTAGCATGATTGCCTAGCTAGTGTTAATTAGTGATGCAGTAGGGGTGTCTTTAAGGGTAATTCCTTCTATACTCCTGCTTGCTGCCTATGTCTTGTAGGTAGTGTAATGCCTAAAACGTTGTTTAGCAAATTATTAATAGCACTGCACTAACCCTAACGCTATAATAGTAACGTGTAGCTGTAATGTTGTAAGTAAGTAGTACTGTATGCAAGGAGCTGCTGTTATTGTATTTCTTTAAATGTAGTACAGAGTGCGTGCAACTATATACCTAGTTGTCTTTTAAATGCATAGATAGCATATAACCTCCTAACTCTAATAAGATTTGCAATGTTTTTAACAAGGTTCTAGTATAGTTTAGAGTACTCTTCCTTTAACTAAAATAGATAGTTAACAAAGGCAGTTGTATAAGTAGACTAGGCTTATATAAGGAGAGAAGATTTAAGCCTCTTGCGTAAGCGCACAGACTTAATACTAGTACTAGAGATATAGGTTATGCTTATTACAGGCTATACTTTAATGCCTACTTCTAATCTTCTAAGTAGTATAATGTTGCTAAAGGGATTCTGTTCTTTAGCACTATAAACTAACATTATTGCTACATGTTTAGTTGTAAATTATTAGTATTAATCTACAAACTAAACTAGTCTTCTAGATTGTATTTGTATTTAGTAGCAGTAGCTTCTTTTGTTGCTAAGATATCCTCTTAGATTATCTATAGTAAGCATTAGAGTTGTAAGCGCAATCTTTCTAACTTTTTTACAGTGTTTAATAATTAGTTTAACCTTAGTATATGTTAATACTGTATTGCTACGCTATATGTTAACAGAAAGTACTGTTTCTAGGAGTAAATATTGCTGTAAAGGTCTTTTCTTATTTTTATGCTTTAGAGTTCTGCTTTAAGAGTCTAGTGTGTAGTTCTCTTCTTTGTAAATATATACTGCGGTAATGCTATAGAAGATGTTTCTACGCATATTAGAAGTTAGCTGCTGTACAGTACAGATTAACTAAGCTGCTAGGTTTAAGTCTTATCTACCTTAAAGGTATTAATAGGGATAGGGGCGTAGTAGCCTAAGCTAACGATTCTTTAGGTTAAGGACTCTTAGAGACCTAAAGTTATAAGTGTCTAGTAGATCTAATTTCTTTGTACGAATTTGTGCAGCTAGCACGTTACTACAGCTAGCCTTTAACACTCTACTAATAAGCAGTTAAGTATCTAGCTAACTTATTAACTTTTAAACTAAGACTTCTTTACTAAGCAATTATAGGCAGGTATACTATAAAAAGAGGTAGTTATCTGCAGGTAGACTAAGACCTGCTTCTAACCTGTATGTAATTGTTATAATAAGTAACTTTGCTAATATGTATTCTTACCTAACTAATCTTAGCTTTAATGTCTAATTCTTCTTAACTAGGCTAGTTGCAAGCGACTTTTCTAATGTAATACTAGACGTAGGTAGAGTTAATTTCTAGCTTATTAAATAGTAGGATTAGCTTATATTATCTTATACAGCTTATACTTCTTCTGTTCTCCTGTTTTCTTAATAATTAGGATATATAGTATAGTTACAGATATAATATCTAAGCTAAAGACTAATTAAATATATTAATCTTGCTTACGTAGAAGTTATATAGTTGTGTTTTAGGCTTCTAGGAAATGTTAGTATATTTAGCAACTTTAATTATGTAATAGGATTCTGCTTAACTAGTTAGATTAGGGTGTTAAGGTAAAGAAGACTTATACTTTGTACTTATCTTATAAGACTATAGAATGCTATATTAAAAAGTTGCAATATATAGCTCTTGCATAGCTATACTTCTATAAACCTATCTTAAAAGTTAGCAAGGCCTAGATTAAGGAAGGTTTAGGCTATTATTAGACTAGTAATCTTTCTTATGTAATTGTAGGAAGGCTATTATTAGATATTACTATATGCTTAGAACCTGTACAAAGCTAAGAGACTAACTAAGGATTTTTAACCTATAGTACATTACGCAGCTAGAGTAAGGCTAACTGCTATTTTAATTTGCTGCTAGGATACTGTAGAATAGCTGTTAGTAGAAGAGGTTTTAATTCTAAGTAATAGTACTTAACATTATGTATAAGTATCTAGATCTACTAGAGTATATATAGAACTGCATAGCTACCTGCTTAAAGCGCAATATAAGCCTAGAAGCTCTATTTAATAGCGAATTCCTATATATTTGCTGCTGCGTCTCTTATATAGTTTGTGTGCTGCAAAGATATAAACGTGCAGAGGCTAATTAGTGTTAGCAGAATCTACGATTACGTGCTTCTATAAACATAATAGGTTGTAGACAAATTGCTTAGCCTTATCTAAAGTTTAGAAACAAGACTTAAGGCTTTACTAGTTATTCTGTATACTTAACCTTATAGGCCTTAATACGCCTTAGATTAATACATCGCGTAGGATTATAAAAGAGCTAAATATAACTTACAGTCTCTTATAACTGTTGTAATCTTGCTTTAGCTTAGTAAAGGTAGAATTATAGAGGTATTCTTACTATTAAAAGCAATTGCAGATATTTACTGCCTTAGTTTCTAAGCTAGCTGCTTTACAACTGCAGCCTTTAAGAATTAGCAGTTTCTAGTTATGTCTCTGCTGCTTACTAACGCTATAAATAGAATAAATTAACAATAGGCCTAGGCAGCAGTTCTGCTTAATTTAATAAGGTTAGGGTAGCAGTAAGCAGCTAGTTTAACAAGCTTTGTTATTAGTTTACAGCGCTGTTAACAAATAAGTATTACCTTACTTAGGCGTAACAAACAGAATAATCGCTACCTAACTATTAATAGATATAGAATTTTATATAACGGACCGTACAGTCCTATAGATTGCTTACTTAGGCAGGCAGCTACTGTTGCTCTTAGTTACTTAACCTAGCAGAGCAGTAAGTATAATAGGGTTAACTAAAGCCTGTTAAGTGTTAAGTACAGATAGTAGTAGCAAAGGCGTTAGCTCTTACTTAGTGCAGCAGTAGCAGTGTTTAAAAGCTAGGAGTAGAAGAAGAGACTTAAATAGGGACTTTAAAGACCTGTCTAGCTACAGTAATTAGTAAGTGCTAGCCTATAGTTACTTAAAACGCAAATACAAACAAGTAGTATACAGATATAGCTAGCTATTATCTAAAGTTTACCTATTACAGTAGTTAGCCTGTACAACAGCAGAACTGTAAGTACACCTAGCGCTTAGTAGTAGATCTTATAACTAAAGCTAACTAGTGCTTTTTTACCTTTAGATCTCCTGTAATTATAGTAAGAATAGGAGACCCTAGCTATAGAGCTAAAGATACAAACAAACAAGCTACTTGCTTTTAAGAGCAGGACTACTAGTTAATAAGAATAACAATAGGTAGTTATAGAATGCGCAAATCAACACTACTGCGTAGGTGCCTAGTAGCTGTATAGGAAGTAAGTATACGTAGGATATAAAGCTAAAAATATAAGTTAAATAAATCTTAATTATATTATTAATGTATACTGTCTAGTTACCTAAAGAGAAGATTAGCAAAGCTTGCTTAAGATATAACTAGTATTAGTTGCTAACGTTACTAAAGATTATATAAGCTAGCAGGACAATACCTCTAGACTTAATTATAATGCTTTATACTTACGCTTTATACGTGCACGTCTTCTATATAATCTAAGCTATATAAGCTTTATAAAATAGCTAATAAGTTCTTTTAAAGCCTTAGACCTTATAAAGTAGTCTAAGAAGCACTGTGTATCCTAGCTATAGAGTATAAGTTTAGCAGTAAGTAGCGCTAACTGTACTAGCACGCTAGTTTTAAGATTAGAGCAGGTTATACTAGCGCCTTTATAGCTACTAGCCTGCAGAGTACTTATACTAACAGAGTACTACCTATAAAGTAAGTGTAAGCATTCTACACTACAGTTCTAGCTTATATACTAGCACTTACTGTTTGCTGTGTTGCAAGATTAGCCTATTTAAGCAATTACATCTATATAGAGAAAAAGTATAATAAACAGCTTAGGTAATAAGTAATAAGTAGGAGATAAGTATAGAAGCGCTAGTTACTAGTGTAGCAATAACTTAAAACTACTGCTAACAGGTTTACTATAGCTAATATAAAAGCGTAAGCAGATAACAAATAGTATAAACATAGTAGTTAACTATAGTTATAAAGGTGCTGTAAGTAGTTAGTGTTGCAAAGCTCTGCATATTAAGCTGCTTAGGTGTATCTACTATAATATATCTGCTTGCCTTGCGCTAATAAGGCCTGTTCTATTTACTACGCTGTAGTAAGCTAAACGTACTGCTTAGCTCTTCTGCAGAGAGCAGCCTATTGCTACTAAGCAGCAACCTATTACTGTTTAAAAGAAGGATCTATTAATAACTATTAACAGCAATATTAGTACGTTACTTAATATAAAAAGAGCGATTAGGATTATTATAGAGCCCTAATAATTATCTTTCTGTTTAGATGTTAGTTATTAGTTACATAGAGTTAGTAAGCTTAGCAGAACAGTTTACAGGCCTAAGAACAAATAGTATACTACCTATAAACTGCGTTGCTAAGCAGAAAGTCTACAAGTTATAACTAATTACGCCTAACGCTGTTTGTATTAACAGGTAAGCTGTAGATAGAGTGCTAATAGTTATTATTAAAATACTAAGAGGATTGTAATCTTTCTACTACAAAGGATAATAGACAATGTATTAGCTATTAAAGATTGCTTATTAATTGCGCACTAGCGCTTAAGGCTACCTGTTATTAAGCAGCTTAATATAGCTTAGCGTAACTTTATACTAGAGATTATTAGTATTATTACTCTTAGCCTGTAAACGTTAACAACTATAATTCTAAGCACAGATACGGCGTTAATTTTAGCAGTAGGCTAAAGAACACTATGCGCAAGCGTAAGCGTAAGCGTAAGTGTTGTAGGTAGAAATTATTATTTCCTTGCTACACGTTCTTACGCTTATGCTTACATACCTGCTTGCTACTGTTTAGCATTCTACACTCTTAGTATTCTATACCTTTAGTACCTTACCTTAGCAAATTCCTATTTAAATCCTTTTATAAGTAGTAAGTATAGATATGCAGACTTAACGTTTAGCCTAATAAGCTACTAATATAGGTGCCCTAAGAGACATAACACTTCTATTATAAGTATAGTTGTTCTCTTAAGCTCTTTCTTGCTAATATCCTAGCAAATATCTATATTGTATCTATAATAAACGCAGAGCCTTAGAGCATTAGTCCTTACAGCTATTAGCTAACAACACTAAGTCCTAACTTAGTGCGCTTTTCTACAACTCTAATTACAGCAGCTTTCTAACAGCTTAGCTTATAGTATGTTATATATGTTTTAGGTTCTGCAGCTAATTGTTTGTATAATTAAATCGTATAGTTATCTAATTAGAAAAACAGTGCGCCTTCTTTAAAGACTGCTAAGTTAACTTATTATACTACTAGGGCTAATATTAGGCTTTCTATGTTAAGATTGTACTATAGGCACAGATAGATATTAAAGATGTAAGAAGGTTAGAGGACACGTTATTTCTCTTTGTTATAGTTGTGTGTTACACTAACTTATACGTAATAAGAAAAGTATAAAGGTATTAGAAGAAGCAGCCTAGTTCTGTGTATCTGTATGTGCCCCTATATACGCTAATTACAACTAGGTTATAATTAAAGTGCACCTCCTTACTATAAAATACGTCCACAATCCTTATAGCAGTAGTACCTATTTTTATATAAAGTAGTAATCGTTATAACTAGCTAGTAATAACGAGAGGGTTACTAGCAACTGTTAAAGGAATTCTATCTAGCACCTAGCAACAGTAAGCAAGTAGTATATATTAAGCTTACTAAATTCTACAAAAATTATGTCTTCTTAATCTCTAATAATATTAGTAAAGCTAGCTGTTAATAACCTCTTATTAAGGAGAGGCAAGCTAGGTTTCTAACGCCTTTGCTCTTCTTAAGTTACTCTTGTTCTTATTTCTTCTTACTAGATTGCTGTTACGCTGCCTCTAGTGCTTTCTATTCTAATCTTGCGTAGTTAATTCTAGTGCTAAGGTTTATACACATCTTATTTATCTAGCGTAGTTTCTAGGGATGTAATAAGACATAACATTAATAGTCCTGCTAATACTACTACTGCACCTAGTGCAGTTGTTAACCTAGCAGACCTAGAGATGTCTAGTAATAAGGCTAAGTAATACTAAAGGTAGAAGATAACAGTGCTAAACAGCTTATTAACTAGAGTAGCAGTGTAATATGCTATTAAATTATCTCTTGTTGCTTTTTTATATCTAGGTAACTAGACACTACTATTTTAAGTTAAGAATGCGTAGTCTAAGTGCTAAGAATCCTACAGCTTATATTATTAGAGCTCTGCCTTCTAGACACAAATTTTACTTAACTTATAGCAACATTGCAATAAAAGTAACTACTATAGAAGTAATAGTCTAAACTGCTGTTAGAAGCTTAAGCTTAGGAGGATAATACCTTAATATAGTTAGTTTAATAGTAACAATAAGCACACGCAGTAGTACGTACTCTTCTAAGCTAAGGTTAATTAGTCTAGCTTAAAACATCTACTAAGTAATCTAAAGAAGAAACATGCTAGTAACTGTAATTAGAGTTAATCTTACAATTACTCTTTTAGTTTAGAGAATACAGTTATAGCAATCTTTAGTAAGGATTATTCTATAGATAATATAAGGATAACAATTGCTATGTGCTAAAGGTTGTTCTTTAGAATTGCAATCCCTACTTAACTAATAGCGCGCTAATTTTTTCTTAAGCCTAGTCTATTAACAGTTAAACGAAGCTATAACGTTTCTTGCAGTAGTTAGCGCTAACAGTCTACTTACTTGTAATCTAGGCTAAGCAGTATATCTGTATACAGCTTGCAGAAAGAGAACTAAGGTTACAATAATAATAATATAAGCTAAGTAAGCTACTAGTAATAAGTATAAATTATACTAAAACGTTAGGTGTATTATCTATAGGTACATCTAGTTATAGCATTTAGCCACGTAGATTAATCCTGCTAGGCAATATACTGTAGTATAGGAGCTAGATTCTCTAGGTTTACCTAACTATTGCGATTAACTAAGAGAGTTATAACGTAGCTTTTATCTGTAGTCCTTATCTAAGTAGAACAAAGTACTTCTACTGTCTTTAGCATAGAGGACGTAAGAGACTGTTTAAGGTAATATACTATCTGTAGTTCTAATTATTAGTAGCACTAACTATATACTAAACAACTTTATCCTGCTTTTAATATACAAGTACCTAAGCGCACAGTAGGGATATAAAGGAGCAGAATTACCGCCTACCTAATAAAGTGCACTTAATAGTTGTTAATTGCAGGGTTAGAGTATATACGTAGAATACTAGTACGTTATACATATTAACTAGTTAGAATATATTAACAAATCTAACAACAATACAGCAGAACACTTTATCTAGCTATTATAGACATCTATCCTGTATTATTTAGAAAACAACTGCTATAAGAGCTATCTCTCTATCCCCTTATTAATAGTAATGCTAGTAATAATAACTAACAGTACGTTATTACTGTAAGCGTTAGCAAGATCTAAACCTTATTTAGTACCTTGCTTAGGTTTTCTTATAACAATAAATAACTTTCTGTAGAACGTAGAACAGCTAGAGAGTATGTAGTAAAGCTGCTTATTTAGATGCTACATAGATTCGCCTGTAAGGATTTAATAATTAAGTGCACTTACTATAATTACAAGTATAAGATAACCTGCTCTATATTCTAGCTGTTTAGTTACAGGTGCTGTTTAAGCGTATGCTAAACAGCTAAACAACTCTGTAGCTTCTCTTAACAAAGCGCTGTACTTTATTAGCTTCTTTAAACGCGTAATAGCTAAGCAAGTTAATAGATTAGACCTTATAACCTAGTTAAGAGAAGTTAACTGTAGCAGGTATTGCAACAAGAAGTGTTCTATAAGTTGTTTTGTGTAGTTAAAAGCTTTACCTTCTTTTAATTATAGCAGAGACTGCAAAGGAAAATAGCAGCTTAATTAAGGCAATATAGAGAGTAACAACGTTAAGTGCAAAGGTAGTAAAAAGCTAAGTAATTTTAGTTAGGGGAGACAGGCAGCAGCAGAGGACTTATATTACTAATATTACTAGTACAACTACGTTTTTAACGCTTTTTAAGCTTAACAGCTTATAAGGCTCTTTTCTTACCCTTATAAGAAAATTATAGAGCTTTTATAGTATTACGCTCCTATTATTAACGTTGTTTTTTAGCCTGCTGTTTAGCTTTCTAAATTGCTGCCTTAGCCTTCTCCTTCTCCTGTACTTCTCTAGCTGCCTCTTATACTATATATTTCTCCTTCTTCTTCTTCTCTATATTGTTTAAGTTGCAGTGCAACTTACAAATTATTATATAATAGGTAGTAGCAGAGGGACTTATACAGCATAACGCTGCAATATAGGTTAAACAACAGGTGTCTAAACTGCAGTACCTAAGAGACAATGCTTAGAATCTTCTGCTTAGTAGGCTACTGTGTTGTTAGTTAGATAGGATTTAAATATAAACTATAAGTGCTGCTACTAGCGCTGCCTACCTATCTTATTCTTTGTAATAAGCTATAGCTAGGCTAAGCCTAAATAGATTATAAAAGGAATTTGTTTTCTAACTAGCGCAAACAGGGCAGTAAAACTAGCCCTAAGTTACGCTAAATTACAAAATAGGCACGAATAGAGCCTAAGTCGTGATGTTTGTGTAGAGGTAGGTTGTTGTACTTTTCTAAGGCGCGGCTAAATTTGCGTGTAATTAGCTAGAACTAGAATCTATAATGTTTTTAACAGCAGGCTTGTTTAATTTGTAAGTCTTGCACAAACAGCAGGATTTAGAGTTTAGCTTAAGTTCTATAGTGTTAATAAATAGTGCTTTTACTCTATCTAGCGTAACAAACGTGTGCACTAGCAGTCTTACTAACAGCATTTGTAACTAGCGCCTTTATATAACCTAACTCTTAAATATCTATAAACTAACTCCTGCATATTATCTCTGCTACAACCTATGCTAACACCTTATACTAACTAAGAGACGGCTACAGGCTTCTGTGCTATAACGTTTTGTACAAGAATTTACTAAAACTTATTTATTACACTTAATTTGTAATAAATACATACTAATTAGATTCCCTCCTTGCGTATTAAAGAAGTTAGACAATCCTATGCTAATGCTAAAGATACAGTAAGCAATTATAGATCTAATACAGCTAATACAGGCGTAAGAGAGTAGTCTTATAATTACTAGAAATTTTAGTAAAGCTCTCCTGTCTAATTACAAAGCCCCTTACAGCCTACTAACTAGACAAATAATTTTACTTAGTAATACTACAGCCTAAACCTGCTCTAGAGAATAGATCTTTATAACTTGTAATATTAACGCTACTATTACTTAGAAAGTTTTAATTACCTGCTATTCTCTTAGCGCTTTAGTATAAAGCTGTCTAGGTTATAGCACATTTCGCTTAAGACAGATGCTATGCAGGCGTTATATAACTCTCTTCTATACAAATTAAATACTTTATCTTTAAGGCCTATAAGGTAGACTTTAAGTTATATTTGCTGTAGTCTCTATAACACAAGATAAACAGTCTAATAGAGTAAGTGTTATAGAAAGTATATTGTCTTTTATAGATCTTCTCTCTATAATTAGCCTGCTCTAATAACTATTAATTAGAAAGGGTTGCCTTAGAAGATAAGGAGCCCTGCTGTATAACTTCCTAGTGCTAGTTATACAGTTAAAAGAGGTACTACCTTAATAATATGCAATATCTCTATGTGTGCATCTGCAGATTTATTTATAATACTATTATTATCTACTGCAGAGTATACTTAACAAACTCTGGTAGCTGTTGTTGCAGCTAGAGGGACTAGCTGCGTAGACGTAGAAATAGCACTTTGTATTAAGTTTGTTAGTCTATATAACATATATTATTAACAGAACCTAGCTTATGTTAGGTTATCTTATTAAGTCTAGCTACTATATATTTATATCTTCTTAACCTGTTTAGCTTTAAGTAAGCTTACGCCTATAAACATTTATTTTGTTTTAGCTATATATAATCCCTCTTCTATAACTACAATATTGCTGCACTAGCTATTATTACTCTCTATTAGAACGTGCTTGTGCTATACCTACTAGTATAAATAAGAAGAATTGCTTAGGTTGCGCTACGCTAAAAGGCACACAGGCAAAAAAGATACCTTATATACAGAATGCAACAAGACCTTTACTTAGAAAAACAACATAGAGCAGCACTGCTAAACCTATTACAGCAGCTCTAGCGTTTAAAAAGGCAATAGGATTATTATAAAGAAAATAAAGTGCCTAAGAAAGTAGTTAAAAGCTATCCCTATTTAGTCTCTTATGCCTCTACTGTTATTCTTACCTACTATTAATTCTACCCTTTATATTAATTATGTGTAGCTAAGCTGTTGTGTCTCTGCAGCAATGCCTACAAACTTGTTTTTTACAACTAACTATTATTCTTCTTACTTTAACCGCACTGTTATATATCTAACTCCTAGCAATTCTACTAGGTTATATTATAGCCTAGATGTTCTTCTTATTGCTACAAGCAGTAAAAAGCATCTCTGCTGTTTTTTACAGGCCTAGGCTTACCTTATATTTTAGTTACACAGCCTAGCACCTTCTCTTAAACAGATTACAGCTATAATCTAAGCTTTTCTTCTCTGTAAAAGTTTTTAAAATATTATAATTATTCTAAAACAATTATAACGTACTCTATAAGCAAGTAACTAGCATAAGTAAGTAACTAGATTTTGCTAAGACTACACTAAACTTTACTCTGCCTATTATACTCTGCCTATTATACCTTAACAAAACAACATAAAGCAGCTGTTAAACAAAGCAGACATATAGCTTGCTCTCTAGGCTATCTAATAAGACGCGAATCTTACAGTGCTACGTGCTGCAGCTATCTATAAGGTGTTAGAAAGCACCCTATAACAACAACGCGACGGAAAGCTCTCTTAACGCAATTGCAAGCCTAATATAATAAGGATAACTAGTACTAAAGAAAAGGTAATTATCTAACATGTATTAAAGCTAGACAAGCAAGGATACTCGCCCTAGCTTACTAATGTAGAGGATATAGCTAATTCTCTGCTTGCTAAGCGCTACTAGCCTTATATTAGCAAGAACTAGGCTGCTAACTTTGTTAAACGTCGGCTAGAGCTTAAAGTTAAATTTAATTGTAAGTATAACTATAAGAGAGCTCTGTGTAAGAATCCTAAGGTAATTAAGGACTAGTACTAACTAGTAGAGAATACTAAAGCTAAGTATAGTATACAAGATAAAGACACCTACAACTTTAACAAGTCTAGCTTTATAATAGGCGTTATATTAATAAGAGCTGTTATTATAGGCTCTAAGCGTTAAGAGAGACTAAAGGCAGTGCAGCAGGGCAACTAAGAGTAGACTAGTATTATCTAAGGCATCTGCGCAAAGGGCTAGTCTATCCTACTCTTTATTATCTTTTCTAGTAAGTACTACCTCTCTGCCTAGTACAAGGAGCCTAGTATACCTAACAACTAGGTTCTTAATGTCTCTAACAACGGCTAGACTAATAATAAGCTTAGAGTTAAGTAGTTAAAGCACTTTAATAAGCATATAAAAGCGCGCACTGTTAGCAGCTATTAGCTGCTTATTCTAGACAGCTATAAGAGCTACAACTTAGTTAAATTCTACTAGTACTGTAAGGAATATAAGATTATTACCCTATGTATGCTTCTATACTTATTATACCTACTACAGCTACTTAACGTAGGCTGTTTTCCTCTGTTAAAGAAGGCCTATAGCTGCTAAGCTAAGCAGCTAATACGCAGTAAGATTACGCGTATTACTAAACTTAAGTTCTTGCTATGCTTTAAAGCAGCTTTTAACGCCTTAATTACAGAGAGCAACATCTAAAGAGAATTTAGAGGTGCTAGCCTAGTCCTATTTAACCTAGAGGCTGTAATATTAAAGCTTAAAGTGCAGCTGCGCACGCTAACCCTACCTACTATAGACAACAGCACGTAGAAGTCTAAAATACTAAGCAATACGCTGGAATTTAGGTCTTAATTAAAGCTAATTTAAGAGAGGATTTAGAGACACACTAATAGCTTGCTAACGTCTATAGTTAACGCTCTTAATTAGCTTACTAAAGGCGCAGAGCTAATAGCGCATTTACTAGTTTTAGTACACAACTAGGTTACTAACCTATAGGCAGCTAACAAGGCTGCTACACGTTGTAAATTATATAAAAGGAAGCAAGTATAGTAAGAAGGGACTCTAACCTTTGCTAAAGGAGTGCAGCTAACTACTCTAAAGGAGTTTAAGGCCTGTAGTAATAGGAAGAAGTTAAAGAAGACGTTGCGTGTTAATAAGAGCACTTAGTCTTTAAGGCGCTGTAGTACATATAGTAAGACAGGGTATAACGCGCAAATATGCAGTAAAGATGCGCAGAGTACTATAGACTAGTTCTATATACTATATAGTATAATATATTGTTGTTATATGCTGTAATGTTGCAAAGTAGGTATAGTGTTAGTGTAGTCTTAGCAAAATCTAGTTACTTGCTTATGCTAGTTACTTGCTTGTAGAGTACGTTAGACTAGATTAAATTAACATAGGAGATTTAACATTCTTATTAAAGCAGTAGTAATAAGACAAGCTAATATTAAAGAAAACTAATAGCTAGCAGGTCCTAGCTTAAACTCTGTTATATAGTTTAAGGTTAATAGCTACTAAATTTAAGAGGCTATAGATAAAAACTTTAGCAAGGCAAGAGCTTAACAGCCTGCTATTTCTACAATTGTACTATTTAAACATGTAGATTAGTTTAATTCAACTCTAGTAAAATCTAATTTCTGTAGCCTAGTATTATTATATCTAGAATTGTTACAGTTCTTACTGTCTGTAGCCTTTCTATAGGTGTTATTAGTTAGGCTGTACGCGCGTAAACACGCTACTGTCTAGCATTATATACTACTTACTCTGCTATTTGCGCGCAGCACAGCCTAGGTATTTCTATTGCAACGTTTATGCAAAAGTAGTTATACAGCTGCTTAGCATCTTTCTTAGGTTAATTTAGAATATAGTAAATATTACGAACTGCTATGTACACGTCTAATTAGACGTAATCTTAGTTATTACTTAGAGCTTATTTATTTTACTCTTTAAATACCTTATCTCCTCTACTATTAGCTTGCCTTAGCTACTTATAAGTTTAAAGGTTTCTTTTGCGTGTGTTTAGCTTAAACTACAAGCTAAATATATCTCTACTAAGATAGCCTATAATTTATAATAAAATCTAGCTTTTAATCTCTTGTAAAGTAGCTTATATCTTAGTGTAATAGTATAGTATATACAACCTCTTTATTTTATTCTTCTTTTGCTCTCTTTCTAATTCTAATATAGCCTAGAACTTAGTTCTAAACAGATATTGCTACAGCAAAGGTATCTTAACTAATCTACTATAGTAGCAGGCATAAGTTTTGTTAGTAAAGAAGGTTAATAGAGGTGCTTAGCTGTATTTATTAGGTGTATTTTTTTTTAGCTTTGTTATCTGCTATATATAGATCTTAGTACTTTATATAACCTCTATAAGCCTTAATAACTGCCTAATAGCAATCCTTTATTGTTGCTACTACATTTATAAGGTTATTAGAGGTAACTAATTCCTAGGCTTTTTATACAATACGCCTAAGTTAATTATAAGTATTCTGCCTTTCTTTAGGTAGGTTAGAATAGTGTATCTCTATATAGTCTTTTATCTAATTCTAAGTAAACTTAATTAGATTAAGAACAGGTAAAAATAGAGGCTAATAGATAGGCATAATGCCTCTCTTGTAGAGCTTGTTAAGGGTATATCCTGCTCTGTAGCCTAGGGCTAAATCCTGCATAAACTAAAGGTCTAGGAAAAGGCGTAGCTACCTGTAGATAAGTAGTACAATCCTTTTATAGTACCTCTCTTTATTAATACTCTTCTACTCCTTCTCCTAGAAGAGAGAAGAGCCTTTTATTACACTAGAAAAGCAAGCCTAGAATATCTAGCTACGCTTCTTTAGCACCTTATCTATTATATAGGTAGGATTAAAATCCTCTTCTATCTTCTTTATTACCTATCTCCTCTAGTGTCTCCCTCTAGTTACCTAGGTCTTATTACTCTATAAGATCCTCTACTATTGCTAAGGCTCCTAATTAACATACTGCTTAGCCTACTTAAGGCAGAGATCCTTTATATCTTAGGTAAGTAGAGGCTTTACTAGGGCAACTTAGCGTGCAAACCCTCTTCTTTATAAGACACAGCATATTATATACTTAGTAACACCCTAGGCATTAAAGGGACTGTTAGCTAGCTGTTAATAGCTTATCTAACGTGTACGTTGTAACAATTAGACATATGCCTTAAGCTTATCTACTTAGGCATTAGTAAGGGTACGTAGGCAGCTGCTGCGTTGCCTAGAAGTAACCTAATTACTAGTAATTGCATAGCGAACTTGTCTCTTAGTAATCTTAAAAAGGTTAGCAATAAACTTCTAGGTATAGCTAGCAAGGCGTAGAGTCTGTACCTAGAGGCGTTAATCCTATAATAGGTAATAACTATTACCCCTACGCTGTAGCGTTAACAGCAGCGTTAATAGAGGTTAAGTAGATATTATAATAATAACACGTAGATATAGCTTAAGACAGGTTAGCATTGTATTATATGCAATATTAGGGGTGATTTAGTGTAATTTTATTAGTAGGGCTATTTTATGTTACCTAATTAACACCCCTGCTATACCTGCCCTACTAACAAAACTTATACCTACTACTATAGTATTAAGCCCTAACGCTGCAAGACCTTATATTCTTAGCAACTTTACTAAGACAGAAGGTTAGATTAACGTATTTGTAATATAATAGCCCTATTAGAAACAAAGGTCCTTAAGAGATAGCAGCGTACACTAGAGTATAATACTAGTTATCTATTAGGAACCTATACTAGTGCTACTGTCTTAGCAACATGCTAATATTATGTTATATTTATAAGCTGTAGGGCCGTTTACAGTATTCTTCTAGAGATTACATAGGACTTTTAGGGAACTGCGCTAGACAAATTAGTATTAATTAAAGACTTATTTAACCTATCTAATGCAAGAGGTTTAATATAAGCCTTTTATTATAACTAAGGTCTTATAACGTACTCTACAGGCAAGTTGCTTACACAGTTTAAGAATCTAGCGATTTTACTAGTTAATTTCTAGTTTTTAACCTTAAATATCTTTACCTATAGTAGTTAATAAACTTTAAAAACTTTACTTTAGAGCTGCACCTGTATAAATTATAAGAATCTAGAATTAGGGTTAGGGTTAGGGTTAGGGTTAGGGTTAGGGTTAGGGTTAGGGTTAGGGTTAGGGTTAGGGTTAGGGTTAGGGTTAGGGTTAGGGTTAGGGTTAGGGTTAGGGTTAGGGTTAGGGTTAGG